>JAHSUH010000363.1:687500-1257500 GCA_025388415.1 Cynanchum wilfordii | reverse complement strand
TCGGTTCCGGCGTACTGTCTCTGGCATGGGCGACTTCTCAACTTGGTTGGATCGCCGGACCTATTGCTCTCGTTGCTTTTTCTGCCATCACTTGGTTTACTTCTGTTCTACTTGCTGACGGTTACAGGTCTCCAGATCCTGTTACTGGTACTAGAAACTATACTTACATGGAAGTCGTCAAAGCCAATTTAGGTAAATTGTTTTCCAGCAACCATTTCTCTCTCTCTCTCTCTCTCTCTCTCTAATTTCATTTTCCACACAACTTTGTGCTTTTTTTTTCTCTCCTTAATCGTCCGGCGACGGTTACTATGCTGTTTCTGAATTCTTCCGCATTCCTGAGCACTTTGTTGTAGAACAACAATTAATGATCCTCCTTTTTTTTTTTTTTTTTTTTCTGTTCCTCCGTAAGAAGAAGAAGAGGAAGAATGGTTTCTTAGAACTTAGAACTGAGTAATTAATATATCTGAAACGGTTTTAATTTTGAAAAAACCACCCAAACGAAAAATACCGCTCACAAATTCCCGCTGGAATTTTTTTTTACATGAACCTGAACCAATTGCTTTTCAAATCGTTTTATTTTTCTTAAATTTGATTTAATCTAAGAATTTCTGCTAGGTTTAATTCTATGGCGTTTTATTTATTTATTTTATTTTTTATAATAGAATAAATATATTTATTTATTTTCGCATGCAAAATTGGTAAAAAAAAAAGTGGTCCCAGTAGTGAAGAAGGTAGCAAGTTTAACAAAATTCCCCTTCTTTTTTTTTTCTTCTTCCCTCCTTTTAGATATTATGTGTTCCTTCCATCTGAATTTCAGTTTTACTTAATTGTGAATTTTTTGCCAGATTTTACCCTTTTTATAACATTTTTCTTAATTATTCACAAAAACAGATACGCTTTTAAACCCATCGTCACTGTCAAGGTTATTGTTATTATTATTTTTTAAAGAAAATTAATTTTAATGATTTAAAATTATTACTACTGAGTTAGTATTTGTTTCAATACACCAAGTATAATTCGTTTAGATTTTTTTTTTCTTTTCTTTTTTAAAAGTTATTCCAAGAATTTTCTATATTAATGTCAAATATCAAATTTTGACAAATTGTTCTTTCTTACTACAATTATTTCTACTTTCTGAATTACAATAATCTTGTTAATTTATTCAATTAATTTACTATTTTCTCTTTAAAACTAACTACCCTTTTTTAAAATAATTAAATATATTTTCTTGAAGGATATATTAGTCATTTTCTTATAGAGATTGATTCGAATAGTTGGAGTCTCACGGAAGATAAAGATGAGTAAATTTCCTGAATTGACGCAGAGCTATATCTATTGTCATAAAAATGTCAGTCAAAAGTAAGTAATATATTAAAAGCTTAAAACATAAGTAAAGATGTTTTTCCAGTACAGAACTATTAAATTGAGATTCTCAAGAATAAAAAACAACTTTAAAATTATTTATTAGTTACCAAACAAATGTGCTGACTTTTTATTTCCTCTTTTTACTAACACATCCCTATCCCCACACCCCACCCACAAAAAAAAAAAAAAAAAAAAAATAGAATAGAGCTAAACTACCAGGGAAACAAGTCAAAATGTAGGATATGGTCTTCGAGAAGTATCTTTTTCATTTGAAGGAAAAGTTTCAGTTATTTTAGAATAATGATGCAGAAAACTACAATCATTCCAGACTTTTATACATATAATAAGTTCTACTGTATTATATATATATATATATATATATCGGGATTATACATATATTTGAATTGATAATAATTTTATTTAGAATCATAAACCAAAAAAACTTTAAAACTTCAAAAGGGGAAAGACTAGTAAGAATAATATCAGAAAAATGGAAAATACACCGTTGTTGAATTATTATATATAGCTTGCATGAGATAAATATTTTTTATTTATTTATTATTTTAAGTTCGCAACACGACTCAAATTTAATGTCCTTTTAAGTTTCAGCATCTCTTGTCAAGCAAGATATATCTTATCTTACTTTACAAGTTAACATTTATTACAATATTTTCACACAATTCTTTTTATTTAATATTTTATTATTAATTTTCAAAGAAAAAAAAAAAAAGAAGATGAAAAGTTAAAGAAATTAATTTTAATGTTCTACTAATTAAGAATAATAAAATTTGAGCATATTTTTACTAAATAGCAAAGTAAAAAATAAATAAATAAAGGAGATTGAGCAGTCAAGACGAGAAGAATCAAATGTTATCTTCTAATTTGTATTTATAATAATATATAAAGTTAATTTCCTTGTCTTCCTCCCTCTGATTCTCTCTTTCTCTCTCTAAATGCATGCAGGAGGTCGAAAGGTGCAGTTATGTGGATTAGCTCAATATTTAACTCTTTTTGGGATAACCATTGGATATGCAATCACATCATCTATTAGCATGGTGTAAGTTAGCATTAACAATATATATTCTTATTTTATATATATATATATATATATATATATATATATATATATATGTATGTATGTATATGTGTATGTATAAAGAAACGTTGCCTTTCGTCATGATCAGGGCAATAAAAAGAGCGGACTGTTTCCATAATCACCATACTCGTGTAGGTTGTCACACAAAGAACAACACGTTCATAATCATCTTTGGGATCATACAGATCATTTTGAGCCAAATTCCAAACTTCAATGAGCTCGGATGGCTCTCTGTAGTGGCTGCAATTATGTCATTCGCTTATTCCCTTATTGGTCTTGGTCTCTCCATAGCTCAAATTGCAGGTCAGCCGTTGTGCCCTGTTTCTGTTTCATAACAAAGAAAATTAATGAAAATATTCTGTTCTTTTCATTTTCATTTCCTTTTCCATGTCCTCCAAATTTATTGTCTAATAGTTCAATTTGAAGGCGGAGCTCGGCCTAAGACAAGCTTAACTGGAATACCAGTTGGGAATGGCATATCAGCAATGGATAAGATGTGGAACAGCTTTTCAGCTCTGGGAGACATTGCATTCGCCTATGCTTTTTCTACTGTCCTTGTTGAGATACAGGTAAGTTTCCGTGCGTTAATTCTGGCTAATCCATTATAAGGCTACGAAGCTTCCTTGTTTAGAGTTTTTGTAACTTTTTTCCAATTTATAGGACACTCTCAAATCTAGTCCTCCAGAAAATAAAGTGATGAAGAAGGCCACATTTGTTGGAATCTCGGTGTCCACCATGTTCTACACACTCTGTGGCGTTCTAGGATATGCAGCGTTTGGGAACAAGGCCCCCGGAAATCTCTTAACTGGGTTTGGTTTCTACGAACCATTTTGGCTGGTCGATGTTGCCAATGTCTGCATTGTTGTGCATCTTGTTGGAGCCTACCAGGCATGTATTAATCTCAAGATTTTCCCGCCCGGGTCTCAGGTTTACTCTTTTTCTTTTTCAAACTCTTCTGGTAATAACTTTCACATGGGTTTTGCAGGTTTTTGCACAGCCCCTATTTGGTTTTGTGGAAATGTGGTGCAAGAGGAGATGGCCAGAAAGCAAATTGATGAGTCAGGAGAACCTGATCGACTTGCCTGGCTGCGGCATTTTCAAATTTAATCTGTTCAGGCTGTTCTGGAGGACGATTTATGTGATATTTACGACACTGGTAGCAATGGCATTTCCAAATTTCAATGACATTGTAGGTCTGCTTGGAGCTTCTACATTTTGGCCACTGACTGTGTTTTTCCCAATTGAGATGCACATTGCACAAGCTAAGATTCCCAAATATTCCTGCACCTGGATTTGGTTGCAGATCTTGAGCTTTGCTTGTTTGATCATCTCTCTTCTTGCTGCAGCAGGATCCATTAGAGGCCTTATTCAGGACATGCCTACTTTGAAGCCCTTCAGATCAGAATCCTAATTAAAAAATCAATCTGGATATTATATTATATTATACTTCATAACTTGTTATAAGAACATCCGGTTTGACTTAATTGTCAAACCTTTTTCTAGCCTTTAAAGACATCTATAAATTGTTTAGAGAAAGTTACTGAGTACTTAGACTTTTCGGTTAACAAATATCTCCCTTTTTGTTTTTTGGTCTGAAATCGTATCTGTATTTCATAAAGAAATCAAAAGAAGAATGTACATCAACGTACTGCCCACAAAAAAGGGATAAAAACAAACCCTATGCCCAAGTTGAGAGGAGTTTTACAACTTGTGAGAAACTTCTCTTAACGATAGCATTTGGGTCTTCCAAAAAGTGTAGCAATCTAAACCTACCAGCATTGTGGTTAACCCACAAATCATGTACAACTTGTCTAAAAATAACAGGCCAAAAGCTACCAAATATATTACTCCTATCTAAGTTCAGCTGGACCCAAGAAATAGTATCCAGCGAAGCAAAAAAATTTGGCTAGTGAGTATCCTCAAAGATGTTCAACCAAACTGCCCGAGCCAAAGAACAGTCTCGCAGGAGGTGTAAAGACGTTTGGCATTCATGGTTGCACCATAAGCAATCGGGAGTCGGAATAATTGTCCTCTGCCAAAGGAGATCTGCAGTCGGTAACGCATCATGCAGAAGCATCCACATAGTTAGGGAAGCATGAGTAGGACCCCCGAAATTCCATATTTTCGACCACAAATTATGTTGTGGAACCCCACCTAGCTAAAGATACCGAGAAACTACCATTGGCAGACGCCTTCCAACTAGGACTATCGGTCTGGTCTGCATTTAACAGTGGCAATGAGTTAAGTTGAGACAATATGTATGAAGGCAGTAAACCTACTCAACAACTCTAGTCGCCAGCCCGCCGCCTGCGGATTTCAGTACTCATGTACTTTAAAACCATTTTGTGCCTCTGGAATCTCAGCAGTGGCCAAAGTTAGTAGCTGCACCTCGTCCAACCAAGTATCTTGCCGGAAAAGGGCCAACTGACCATTTCCAATTTCCCATTTAACACCTCTCGTAAACCACATAGCTACATATCCGATACTCCTCCAAATGAGTGAACAACTTGGTCTGCTAACCCCCTGAATCAAAGCCCTCCAACCCCATACTTGGAGTTTAAAATTTGGGTAGGGAGATCCTCTTTTTACTGGACTAAGTTCCAAACCAGTATAGCAATAAGGGCTTCATTCATAGCTTTCAACGATGCTAGGCCCAAACCACCTACCTTCCACGGTTTGCATATTTTACCCCAAGCCACCGTTTGTAGAGAGCGCTTCTCGTCGGTAGTTCCCCAAAAGAAATTACAACACAAACTATTCAACTTCTTCACGATGGAAGTCGGCAAAACAACAGTCTGCATCGAGTAAATTGGAAGCGCTGACAGTGTTGCCTTAACAAGCACTAACTTGCAGCACGAGATAATGATTTAAGCTTCCACCCTGCTAGTTTCCTTTGCATTTTATCGATAATATACTGAAATGTACCCTTCTCGACCCTCCCATGGATCAATGAGACTCCCGGATAGGTACCAAGATTCGTAGTAGCCTTCACATTGAAAGTCGAACAAATTGAGTGTTGAAGATAGGTTAGGGTATTCTTTGAAAACCAAATCCTTGACTTGCTTCTACTCACTCGTTGACCCGAGATCCCACAAAAGTCAGCCAAAATATGTTCCATCAAACGGGCTTGTGAAAACGATGCTTCCCCAAACAATAGAAGATCATCAGCAAAAAAGACATGAGAGATAGCCGGTCCACCTCGAGAAGGCCTAACCGCATTCCACTCCCCCTTCTCAACTGCTCTTGAAATTTTCCGGCTCAAAACTTCCATACACAAAACAAAAAGGTATGGCGATAGAGGGTCACCCTGGCGGAGACCCCTAGTTGGCTTAAAAGAATCCAACACCTCCCCGTTCCAACAGACTGCCAGGGAAGCAGACGTGATACACTCCCGAATCAGATTAATCAAAATAGGATTAAAACTCGTAACTTTAAGCACCTCATCCAGAAAACTCTAATCTACCCTGTCGTACGCTTTCTCGAGATCCACCTTGAGTATTAGAGCGCCTTTCCGACCCACTAGCTTATCATCTCTTGAGCCACCACAATATTATCCGTAGTAGACCTCCCTGCTATGAAGCTGGACTGATATGGACCCACTAGCTTAGGCATGAAAGCCTTAAGGCGATTAGCAAGTACCTTTGTGACTATCTTAAGGAGCACATTACAAAGGGAAATTGAGCGAAATTAATTTAGTTCAGCCGGAGCTGTCCCTTTTGGGATGAGGCATATAATGAATTCATTAAGCCGAGGTGGTAGTGAACCACCGACAAACATAGATTGAACAGCCTTGGTCACCTTATCACCTACAATATGCCAATATTTCCGGAAAAAGACATGGGGGAAACCATCGGGCCCCAGTGCCTTATACGAGCCCATTTATTTCACTGCCAAGAATATCTCATCCGATGTAACCGACCGATTCAACCATCTTCTGTCTTCCCGAGAGATACCAGGAAAAGACTAGTCCCCACTGTCACAGGGACTGCACGATTCAGAGGTATACAATTGCTTATAGAAAATTTTGGCCATATCCTTTAGAACAGCCGGGTTATCACACCACGTTCCATCCTCAAGTTGTAACCGCCCGATGTGATTTCTCCTTCTCCGAATGAGGGTTGAGTGTGAAAAAACCTCGTGTTCCTTTCCCCCTCTTTCAACCAAGATATCCTAGATTTATGTCACCAAAAGGTTTCCTCCTGCAAAAGGATCTCGTCCAGCTCTTTCCTTAGACGCTCCTCTAAATTCTCCAAATGCATAGAACAATTCCTTTCTAATTTGCGTTGCGACCCCGCCATACGAGCAAGACATCGAAATTTACGATAAAAAATATTACAAAAAACCTGCATGTTCCAGCGACTTAGAGATTGTTCCACCCGTCTCAACGTTGGGAGAATATCACTATCCAACAGGCGGTCAAAAACTATTCAAACCCCGGGTGTTGGAACCACGCCCCTATACCCAAAACGACTTCAGTTGTGCTGCCCGAGAACCGGTGATCGCTTCCTGTAATAGAAGTAGGTTGTGATCCGATTGACTTCTCGGTAGATGCGTGACCCGACAATTACCAAAACTCATCAGCCACCGCATGTTACAGAGGGCACGATCCAACATCTCTTGTATATTATATGAGCCCTTTCTCATATTTGTCCAAGTGAAACGAGACCCCGAGAACCCCGGATCCATCAAGGCTCAATGACTATCATGTATTCAAAGGGTGCTACCCGACTCTGCCTCACAGGTCTCCCACCCTTTTTCTCATCCGAGCAAGTTACTTGGTTGAAGTCACCTACCAATAACCACGAAATATCGATTAACTCTCCCAACTTAGAAAGATACTGCCACAAGGACTGCCTAAAACTCCTCATAGGAGAGGCGTAGACAACCGAAAACAACCATAATGAAACCCCCAGTTGGTGAACAACAACTGTTACTATTTGGTCATCCAAAGAAATCAATTCCAAATCCAACTTAGAGCTATCCCAAAGCACCTAAATGCCCCCAACATAACCCACTGCCTTCGAAACCACAAATTTGTCCAGGTGTGATCTCACTAGAAATGCAGGAAGACATGAACTCGAAACTCTAGTTTCCATCAAAATTGGTATATCCAGGAGAGTGACTCCATAATAGTAGAAGGAGGTGTCTCAAAGCATACCTGGAACCGGCACCTCTGCAGTTCCATGCTAAAATTTTAGGGCACTTCATTTAGAACCGAGTCTCGAAGGAGCCTCGATCTCCATTGCAAAGCCTTTTCCCTTACCGGATACAGTGGGCGGTCTACCGATATTTGTCTTACGTCTGTTAACTTCCATGTGTTGCTTCGACGAACCATGGTGGGTCAATATTTTAGATAGAGTCAACGCCCCTCCCTGCACGGAATCTGTCGAGTGGCTAATCTGCAAAGCTTTATAGTTGGATGCCCGAGGGTCTTTTTTAGAAACCCATTTATTTCTGCCCACCCGAACTCCACCGGAGTTGGTCTTGAGAGTTGATTTCTCACAGGTCGAACCAAGTGGGCAGCTCCTTTGACTTGAAACTGGGAGTATGGGCTTTACCCATATGTCCGGCTCCTGGCCTTTGTAAAGCTTGGATTTTCTGTTTTAAATTGACGATGGTCATCTCCAATTCAAAAGTTTCCTCCACTTTATTCAGGACACTAAACCTAGACTAGGTCCCTGAATATGGCCCATCCTGTCCCCCACTATCCTGAACCGTGCGTGGCCCGGTAGTACCATGGGCCTGGGCTGGTACCGTAGGTCCAGTGCTCACTAGGGTATCTACTTGATGTCGTCCCTGTTGACCTCCAGACTGTCGGTGTCGGTGTGCAACTTTATTTTTTGCTGCCCGTCGTCTAGCATAGCTAGGCAACATCCATGGGTCATACAAAGAAGTTTTTGGATCCGGTTCAACCACTACTGCCGATTCCGGTTGAGAAGGCTGTTGTGTATCTGCCTTGGTTTCATCCTCATTTAATGCAAGACATTCCTCCATTTTATGACCATATTTGCCGCACCCAAGGCATATTAAATGCAAACCCTCGTACTCAACAGGTTGGGCTAGATCCGGGACGGTTAAGGAGGGAATTAAAGGTGCAGATAGGTCAATCTCTACACACACGACCAAATTCCGCCCTCAAGCCAGTAAGTGACATAGAATCCACACGGTTCGTCCAAGCATGTCTCCCATGGAGGAAAGGATTTCTTCATCAAGCAACTTCGGCATGATTGATGGAAAACGTACCCAAACAAGGGTGGTAGATATTGTCTCAGCTGAAGGACGGAACATCGGACGCCATTTTGAGACCGTCAAGTAGTGTCCCAATATGATCCACGGACCACCATCCAAGACACGCAAGTAGTCATTTTTGCAGAAAAAATGAACAATATAGTACCCATCCGTCAAGTCGGTGAGTTTGTGGCCCATCTCCGGTTGCCACAGTTCGGCTACCCTCTAGTCCAAGACTCTGTAGTTAACTATTCTCCCCAGTAGCTTCAGTATTAAAGTACCTCGCTATGGTTTGAAAAGGCTGAGATATTTTTCTTTGGATATCTCCACTCTTGGTCCGTACTTGGGGGGTTGGTCTTCACTACCTTCCTTGGTCATGAAAAGTTCATCCACTCCAGGATATCGTTCCTCGTCATCTTCTCCCATATAATAATGGTGAGAATATTCCGTATCTTGTACCTTTGGGTCCGAAAAAAGTCTCGAAACCCAAGTTCAAGTTGTTGGTGATGGCGGACCTTGCGCCTCCCTTGCTATGTTTCCATATTGCTTGATTCCCTTCCCCCTGCCGCATCATGCTTAGGTTTCTTCGTATTACGGTGAGTCACATCCCGATCCTCCGGCAGAGCCGGAGGATTGCAATCTCCGGTAGTCATGTCACCCGTGCATATCGTAGCTTGGAGAGAGAATTTTTTTACTTTGACTGAGTATTACAAACATCTCCCTTTAAAGTATGGTCGACAATGAATTTTTGGGTAGTTAGTAAATGAAGGCGGAGAGAATCTCAGAAATGGATATACCAATATACAGTAAAAGAGGTTCGTCATACTAAATAAGAGTTTATATAGAAGGGGAATAGGAAGTTCATTTAATATTACATTTTTCACATGGAATAAACAACTTAAAAACCTATACTACCTAAAAGAAATGCGTATTTGGTCCTTCAATTTAGGGGAGGTGCTGGTTGTGATATTCTTTCTTCTTCAAGAAGTTCATATGGATCAATGTATTGAGGTGGTGAAATCGGAGAGTTTCTTCCATCATGGACAAAATCTTGTCCAAAGTACTGAAAAATGAAGAAGGAAGACAGTCACAAATAAGCAAGCAAGTATGTCATCCATAAAATCAGTGACAACACAAAAGGTTAATCAAGCTATCTGAGCATATTGCATAAATCTACAAATTAAAAGCATGTCCAATAAAGAAGACACATAACAAAAGGAAGAAAAAATAAATTAGTGACAGTAATTCATTGGTAATTGATACCGAAAAGTTTAGACAGTGACATAAAATTTTCTTCAACAAATGCTCATCTTAACTCCTACTTACCTCTTTCTCTGCTCAATAACGCGACTATCCTTTACTTTAGCAGAGTCTGGAAAACTATGTATTAATTTTAGAGGAAAATAATCCTGAGAAATAGTGGGATGGAGCAGGGGGCAGGAAGTAGGTAGAGAAGCAATGAATTCTTTGGTAAGGCCATAATGATATTAGTACTAATATTCGTTTTGTCCCCTCTTCTTTTGGCATGACAAAGTAATGAAAATGAGAGCGATCTAATGTGAAGTATCCATGGAACTGTTAACTTGAGCAATAACTAGTTCACAACTTCCCAACTGTGCCAATCTATGATTGATCTCTTACTTGGAATTATCTTTTCTTTGTTGTTCATTGAATGAACTATGCCTCAATTAGCCTCTACATGAATCCATCACTATGAAAATCTGGGGTGACGATTTATCGATTGACGAATTTGCAAATGAAGCTGAAGGTACTAGCCATAAACCAAGGAAATGAAGCCCACAACAATACCAGTGTTTAAAGATAAAGAATAGACTAAAGTAGAAGTAAAATTATATATGAATAGAACTAAGAGAAGAAAAGTCACCAGGTAGAGGGTAGAGAAGAAGGCAACAGTTATCATTATCAATGGCCAGAACCCCAAAAAGAATGTCCCTCCGAGAGTAAGCAGAAGTTTAGCACGAGGAATTAAACCCTGAAAAAAAAAATCATAAATGTAGATATGATTATTCTCCTGAACAATCAAATTTCCAGCCCCAGGGAAACCAGTATCTGCCTAACAGCTTACTCATAATAACATTGTAAAACAGAGTGACAAAAAGGTTCCACGAACTTTCAACAGTTTGTGGTCATTGTTGTAGAATATAGGAAATTAGTCAATAAAGCACTGAGTTTTGGGTGAAAATTGCCATACCCGGAAAAAAAAAAAAAAACACCTACTGTATCATGGCAGATTGTCTTCTTGAAACTATTAAAACATTTGTAACTGCAGTTCCTTGTCACTGTTAAGTTACAATTATAATCTGTTAATTAGTAATACCTAAACTAATGTTCACTGTAATTACAACTGAATGCAGTTGGTAAACGTCATTATTCTTGCATGTACATACAAGTTGTTGAAGTCTAATATTTCTATGAACACAAAAAGATCAGAAGGAGAATGGGAAAAGAATAATACTAAAGACAAAATTCCAACTAAATTTAAGGAAAGCATGCAACAAAAGCTCCAAACATAGAACAAGGATGCCTAAACTAGTGCATATATATAGCTTAAAGCAAGTCATCAAGACAATGCACAGAGTAATATACAAATTAAAGCTCGAAACTTGAACTAACTAAAGGAAATCAAACTAACCTCAAGGCCTTCACTATTAAGTGCCATAGATTGTTCCCTCTGATTTGTTAGGTTCCTCCCTGAATTCGTAGAAACTGCATTCCTCTGCGAAAAACCTCCATCTTCTTCCTTATACCTCGTTTCCTCATCTGAATAACTGCTTTTATTGCTTTCCTCAAGCAATGAGGTAGGTGTCATTCCTCGCCTCTTCAATTCCTTCATGAACAAAGATTCAGGAGGTTCTTCCCCTGAAAATCATACAAGACATTAGCATGGAGATTTCCGTAGCTCCAATTTCGAGCAAATCACCATAAATACAATTAAAACCTTGACTTATACATTACTCCTACATATGTAGACAGACTGCATGAATCAAGTTTGTTAAGACACAAACATATTTCTGCATGTCTATATATAACCACTGCGAACATAATTCATACAGAAACTAACACAACCAATAATACGCTTAGAAAAGAATTACAGCTACGGGAGGCAAAACTAATACCATTGTTTTTGTTTTCACCATCCTGAATTTTGCAGGAAACCTTTAACCTTCTACCGATCAAAATCCTGGAACTGAATTTCCTGCTCCGAAAAATGAATTTACTTTCCGCATTGCTGTTGAATTCCGAACCGAGATGCGATCTCGAAACCGAGAATGGAGAAAAGCTCGTTTTGATTATATGAATGGCAGCCATTATATGAAATTATTTTTGGTGGAATCCAAATTTTTCTTTCTAATTTTAGGAAGCAATTAGCAGAGCAATTGGGTGTTCCGTTCACGGAACAATCATCTGGACAATTTGCATTTGTCTGTTACTGAAAACTTCAAGAAAGAGTTAAGAGTTAGAGAGAGAATATAATGACCATGACGGTGGGTTTACTCTCTCCGTTCAACTCATTAGGTGCATTTTAGAATCTCCTAGCTTCCTTCATCTATTTTGCGCGCAACCTTTCGTGGCTATGGTTTTGCCACTACCAGTAACGAACTAGTCTTCAGTCGTCTCGTTTGTGGTCTAGCTTTTTTGTGAAAATTACATTTATAGTCCTTAATTTTTGTGTAAATCTTTTTATATGGTCCCTAAAATTAGATTTCTTCCCTTTTTGCTGCCCTAAACTTTCTTTTTTTGAAAAATTAATCCAGTTTTTAGGCATATTTTTGTCCATAAGATCACAATCTTGTTTTGTTTTGTTGTTATTTTTTTACTTTAAAAAATTATTTAAAACACCAATAAAAAAATATTATTTTTATTAGTATTTTTTATTTTTAAAAAAAATCTTAGGAAATCGAGCACTCCATATTACCATTACATCTTACAACCCAAATCATATAATACAACATATATCACACAGTTTCACCTAAAAAAGAAAAAGGAAAAAATCCTCACCAAGAAAACCAGATAAGATCATAACAAGGCAAAACAGTGTGTTGATATTTTCATAAATATGAATTTGATGTTTTGCAATAAGAAATTCAGAAACATACAAATGGAACTAATAAAAGAACAACATTTCATTCTATTATACATACATAAATACATATATATAATATTCTCTTTTCTTCTTGATTGCTGAGGCTTTCTACTAAGCCACAGTCTTCACCTGAACTGATTGAAAAACTGTTTGTGTTGCAGCAGCAGATGGAATGATATCTGAAACCACCAAAACCGTATCGCCTTTTTCGATCAGCCCTTTTGATTTTATGAGCTCAATGGTTTTCTCAGTATTAGCTTCCATGTCATCTGATAATTCAATGAGCAGAGGTGTCACTCCCCACTGCAAATTTAGAGCCATTCGGATGCTATTGTCATCTGTGAATGCAAAGATGGGAGGATTTGGACGCCTGCGTGACAGCAAACTAGCCATTTGTCCGTGCCTCGTGTACACGAAAATGGCATCCAGTCCTAGGCTGTTTGCTGCAGAAAATAGAAAGCATGTACCAAGACAGTTCTTGATTTTGTTTTCAATAATATAATCCAACAGAAGACATGACCAGTTAGAAACTTGGGATGCTCGGGATCTGCTAATAAAATGATATAACTTGATATATTTGTATTGGTGTAACAAATTCTTGGCTTGGGATGGATTTGACACATCAGGAAAATGACTGTCTACTGAGCAAAATGTGGAGAAAATTAGAGATTACCCATTTCTGCAGCGCAATTGCAGATTTGCTCAGCAATTTGGTCTAGCAAAGAGAGTTTGAGTTCATGCTTATCTACAAAAGACAGCATATTCTCTTCGCGACTCCATGATTCCATTCGTGTACTAGTTGTCTGCAAGACAGAGAGAGCTTTCTGCCCATATGATCCAATGGCAGATTCACCAGAGAGCATCAGTGCATCAGCATACTGGCGAACTGCTTCAGAAACATCAGCAACCTAAACCAAAAACAGCTTGTTGACGACTTTTGTCACAGCAGAATCATTGACAAGAGTTTGATATCATTGATTACCTCTGCTCGAGTTGGAATAGGATATTCAACCATTGATTCAAGAAGTTGAGAAGCGACAATCACAGGCTTGTTGAGCTGTCGACATACTTGAACTATTGCTTCCTGCACTGTTGGAATCTGTTCAAGGGGGATTTCAACTCCAAGGTCTCCTCTTGCTATCATGATACCATCAGAAGCTTCGACGATTTCTTCCAGCTTCTGGAGAGAATCTAGACTCTCTATCTTTGCCAGTACTTTAGCTGATCTATCGTTTCAATGAGAATACTTTATCATTTTCAAGAACTTCCAGATAAATTTATGCAAGAATCAAAACTAAGAAAAGATCACTTCCAATAACTAACTATACACATTTTCATTTTTATTCGAACTCACAGACTAACCTGGAAGATTTAGTGGAAATATAGTTCTTTAATTGTTTGATAGCATCAGCATTCTTCACAAGTGACAAAGCAATAAAATTGACACCTTCAGAAATTCCAAATTCGATATCTGACCAATCCTACAGATTGAAAAAGAAGAACATATGCCAATCAAAAAATGGAAACATCATCCCAAAAAACTATTCACGTACTATATTCTGTTAGTAGTACCTTCATGGATAGAGTTGGGAGTTCAAAATTGTTCCCCACGAGTTTTCCCTCTCTCCAAAAGCACAATTTAGCCCGTGGAAGCAACAGACCAGGATCTGTGCACTTACATTTCAAATCTTTCCCAATCTTTTCTACAACTTCAAAGGTAGCCATTCCTCCATCGATGACAACTTCATCACCTACTTGAATGCCTAAAATAAAGAAAAAAGACACATTTTGCTTTGCTGGTTTTCACAGGAAGGACAATTAAAATTGAAATAATAATCCTATAACTACCTTCAGAAAATCCTTCATAGTTTGCTTTCACTGTAAATGGGCGAGAACCCTGAAATCTTTCAGTAGTAAAATTCCAGATTGTGCCATCCTATATCAATCAAACCACAGATGAAGAAAAATACTGTCAAGAAGAATCAAGAATCAAGATCACACAGTAATTTTACCAGTAAGTGTATTATTATTATTATATTATTATTACCTCAGCTTTGATAGAAGAAGGAACTCCATGGTCAACGACATTTACTTGACTTCCTTCTGTATCAATCATCACTGATACACTGTAACCCTTTTCTTCATTCAACTCCTTAATTCTCCTAATGGCTTCCCTGTGCCACTCTCTTGTGTTATGGCACATGTTAAGCCGCGCCACATTCATCCCACCCTTTGCCAACTTCTCTAAATCCTCCAAAGAACAACAAGCTGGCCCTATTGTGCAAACCAGCTTGGTTTTCCTCAAACCCAAAAATCCCTTTTCTCTCAATTCCCCTTCAGTCACCACATCAAGCTTCAAATCGGCCGATCTCTCTACAACTCCACTTCCTACTCCCAATTGCATTTCCACTCGCAACCCAGCTCCCCCTTTCCTTTTCTTCGACTTCCCAGCATCAGAACAAATCCTCTGACCCGAAATTCTACCACCAAAAACACCCTTCTTTAAGTCAAGACTTGCTCTTTCCGTGATAATATGGTTACACAATCGACCCAAATCTACAACCACAGCCATGTTTCTACTTCTTCCTTTCCGGATGCTGCTGGTTTTGAACTTGTATTAATTATTGTACGGTCAAAGTTCAAGAATGCAAAAGCAAGAAATGAAAACTCCGTCAAGAATTTGTACAAATATTGTTGGAAAAAAATATAGTTTATGTTTACAAAGATGAATAATAATAATTAATAACAACAACAAATCAACTGTGGGTTTAGTGTAGTTGCATTAGAATATTCTGGTTTTCCATTACATTGGAATTAACTACTCACTGGGAAAAGAAGGACAGTGTTCTAATGCTGGGCCTCCACAGATGTCCTAACTACTACTGCGGCTACGGCTCCCTAGCTTTTGTTCTCAGTCGTTCTTCTAAATTAAGGACAATGGAAAAATGAAAAAAAAGACCTGTTCACGGCTGTCCTAATTTAACGGTTAACAAACTATCCTTCCTTTCCCAGAAAAAAAGGATGTCTCACTATTTTTCATTAGGGAGTCGTCGTATTGTTGCATTCCACGTGACCTAGGGTTTTGAGTTTGGAATTGATATGGTAATTTAAAATATTGTGAATATTATATGAATTTTGCACTAATTATGAATATTACGTAAAAGTAATATTTTGTAAGACTCCATAGGATGTCGTTATATAGAGTTTTGAGTTGGGATTGACATAATGATTTCTAAAACATTGTGAATGCTACAATCACAAATTCGACATTAGATATGAACATTATGTAAATGTCATCATAACATTTTTTCAAGTAGATTTTACAAGACTCTATAGAATGTGAATGTTTACGGGTGACCTAGGGTTTTGAGTTGGGATTGACATAGTAATCTTTAAAACATTATGAGATTACACTAGAATAATATATCTTCATCTTCTTAATAGTAAGATTTTACAAGTCAACTCAAACCATATCAAGTTAGTGAGAAACATTAATTTTGAATATAAAATGCTCTTATAAAAACAACATTAGTGATAATTCGGAGTATCCTTTTTGTATAGTGAAGACAACATCAAATAGTGGACCGTGGATATTGTTAGGCTCATAGTTGTGGCACGGGCCTGCAGGTTCAGATCGTGACAGTTGGTATTAGAGTGAGTAGCCAGTCCCCATTCCACATCGAAAAAAAAAAATTTAGTGATTTAAAAGATTAATATTAAAAAAATTATTTTACTCATATCATGCTTATATATCAAATGCAATGTCTTTATATGATACTCCGTCCTACCTCAAATGAGAACTGAATTGTTTAATAGTATATAAAAATGAACGTACTTATTTATAATTAACTCAGTTATTATGAGTGCCTTTAAGTCCATAATTACAACATGAACTTGCGGGTTTGAATCTTGACATTAACATTATTAAAATGATTAGAATGGTTAAAAAAGAAAAAAAATCAAAACCAACGATAAATTTTTGAAGTAAAAATAATTAAGTACATCCTTATACCGCTTTTGACATTGTATGACAGGCAGTTGCTCTTCCTTACCATTTTTTAATTTTATTTTCTGCTTTAAATAAACAAAGGCACGAATGTTGAAGTGGTATTATTATATTAGAAAACCCCAAAGCCCAAATAGATGCTTCCATATCTTCTTCTTCTTCTACGCAACAAATCTTAATCCTCTTTTCCTCTGCATTCTTATTCCTCTCTTTCTCTGCCATTTATCTTCAACCAAATTTAACCAACCGATGAACAACTGAAATTCATCAACAAATCATTCTCAAATTCAATTCTGTGTTTTCAGTATTTCTAATTCAATTTCTATCTTATTCGAATTCTCTGCTTAGAGATTGATAGTATTGGCGAAGTTGAACCGGAGGGAAACGAATTTTGGACTATTGATTGCGTTTATCGAGGTGAAATTTGGTGTTGTTTCTCTCTAAATATGAGAATGAACGGTGAAGTTTCTGTTAGACACGCTGATGATGATGAAGACGACGACGGAGAGGAGAGAGAAGCTGGTGAATTGAGTTTGATCGGTCACGTTGGTATTTCTACGCCGGCGACGAGACTTGTCGTCGGTTATGCTCTCACGTCTAAGAAGAAGAAGAGCTTCTTGCAACCTGAGCTTTTGACTTTAGCTCAGTAAGTTATTTCGATTACTGGCGTTAAATGACCGATTTGATCATGTTACGATCCTTCTTTAGCATTTCTTCTTAGTTTGCTTTGTATCGAAACGATTTCATACGTCTCGAATCACTCTTCGTGCCTTCCCCTTTTTGCTGTTTCAGACTATTATATGCATTCATCTTCACTTTAACTCAGCCAGCAAGTCATGTTCCTGATGTATCTCAATTAATTGGTCATTGTACCATTTCCTTGATTGTTTATTGAATTTCGAACCTATATGAGATTGAATTATTGCGTGTGCATTATTTATCTTGCATCCTAAGCAAGTTTCAATCATGTTTTTCCTACGTCCAGCTTTTCACGGGATAGATACAGTTGTACTTAGCAATTTTCATGACTTACTAATAATCTGATTGTGTATATATGAATGTTCAATAGTTAATGGTGTTTACTCCCTCTTTCCTGACTGTCCTGTAGTGTTTTTTTTTTTGTTTGATTGTGATTCATCTAGCTTGACTTCAACCTTCTTAGCAGTTCTTAAGTCAGTTATGGATCAGAATGGATAAATTTTTGTTTGAAAAAACCATAGAAGCCTATGCAAACCAATGTACTCCTAGTTTGTTTCCTCCATTTCCCAGTGATGTTCATCATTGTAAATTTTTTCTTTCTCTTCAGCATCTTAGCTTTTTTATTGTGACGCAATTCACCCAAAATTATAATCATCTACACCTTTTGGTTCAGGAGTAAGGGAATTTTATTTGTTGCTATTGATCCAAAGCAGCCATTATCTGATCAAGGTCCCTTTGACGTTGTTTTGCATAAGGTAAGTATAGATAGTATTACAGCATTCATTTTCTCCAGGTTCCTGATATTATATTCAGAGCTATATATATCTCATCCTAGTTATTGTTTCAACTCCAAAGTTTCAGATGTACCTTGTCTTTCTCAGACTTTAAGGATATAAAATTTGCTACTCATTCTGTCTTGTATTTAACTTTCATAATCATTTAAAGTTCTCTTGAAATTTTAGTTTTACCAACTCCTAAGGAATTTATATTTTCTAGCACTTGATATTTTCTCCCTTGTCCTCTTAATGTTGAATATGGTATTGGATGTAGACTTTATAATTTCAAGTTGTGTCAATTTTCATGAATTTCCTTTTTGTTTTTAATTCCAGACAGTTTTGGGTTAGTCAAAGGAAGCTGATAATCTGCCTCACCAAATCCTTATATATATATTATGGTCTCTTAGTCTTTCTCCTGATCTTTTTTCAGATTAAGCAATTTCCAACTCATTATTTTTTTATGTGTTAGTGTCATAAGTTCTTATTATACACATTCTATTTGTCTACTTAGAGATAAATTTGAACTTTCAAAATTTACTTTTAGGAAATAAACAATTAACATCAGGCAAATTGAAATCCACTCTTCTTTTAATTTTCAAAATTTTCTCAAACATTTCATAGATAAAAATGATTAGCTAGTGTTTTGAGAGTAAAATGTATCCAACATAATAATAGTGTAATTAGTTGTTAGGATCCCTTCTGTTTAGGGTATTAACAAATACTTAACCCTGATGTAAGTAGAGAAACCTGTGTGTTAAATGGGATATAATTCATTAAAGTAAGACGGTTAATTGTACAATTTTAGACGAAAAATATATTTATGTTAGGAAATGATATAGAGGCATGTCAAAATATTAAAACGGACAATCAATTTTGGAGAGGAGGAATATGCAAATACTGTCATAATTTTTTTTTTTTTTTTTTTTTGGAGTACTGTGTTTCTTCCTTTTGTTTCAGGGCATTACTTGGTAAATGTTCATATTCAATCATTTGCAGATTTGCATAAACAACTTGTTTTTTTTTCTCTGCATTATGTGGTGCTGGGAGAGTAAATATTTTTATTCAATCAGTTGCATATTGCATGATATACATGTGTACCTTTATATTTTTGCACTCTGTTATCTTCTTGTTAATGTGTCAAGATATAGATTGGGACATCTAGAAAATCAAAAGTATAACTTTGGTGAAAAATGTGACTTCTCTGCTACTCATTGGTGCTTTTAAGTTTTACTTGAGGGTACTTTCTTTGTGCATGTATCTTATTGTTTGTTCTATTTTCAGTTGGGAGGAAAGGATTGGAGCCAGATAATTGAGGTTTGTAATCTAAACCTACTATATCGTGTTTTCCATCACGTGAAATTAACTGTAATTTATAATGGCGTGAATTGCTTAGTATGGTCCATCTCATGCTAGTATATGAATATAATTCATTTGCATTCTGCTAAAGGTGGCGATTGGTTGAACATCCAATCATCTAAGGCTTAAAACTCATTTTTTTCTAACATAATTTGCAGACTTCGCTTCTTCCATCATGAGTTATGATAAGATAGTGAGCTTGTATTTTAATCAAGGTTTTGTGTTTTGAAATTATCATCGTATGTCTTGTTTTTATTTTTACTTGTACAAAGCATGAATTTTCCTTGTGCTGTAAATATTTTTCAGAAAAATATGTTTTTCTAAAGAATTCACTATGCAGCTGATGCACATGAAATCGTCAAAAAGCATTTATTATCAATTTAAATAATTTCTATTTACAGGTTTATGTAATTGTAGGTAGACAGGAAAGGTCATACTTTTTCATAACAAGAACATGCTACATGGAAATGCCAGATGAGAGTACTAGCTTTGTGCTAAAGAGCTGAACTAACGGAAATTTAAAAATAATAGCTACACTGTTATATTATTATTCTCTGAAATCAGCTTGTCATCTTTACTAAAACATGCTTTGATTCCTTTACCATTTCTTTTTTTTTTTTTTTTTTTCTTTTTTTTTTAAAAAGAGAACTTTCAGTATTTACTTTTTTATCTGATATCTCTGAGTTCATCATGCACTTTGTATGATAACAAAAGCCTATTGTGCAGTAAAGAATATCAATCTCTTTTCTGTTTATAGGCATTTGTATCTAGATGATTAACTCTTCAGTTCCCTCTACTCCTTTCCATGTTTCAACTTTTGTGTGCAATGGCAGTTTTTAATTCTTATTTCCAATTAATTTTCTTCTGAAGGATTATGGACGAATACATCCTGATGTTATTATCCTTGATCCTCCTGAAGCTATAAAACATGTACAAAATCGTCAGTCTATGCTCGAGGATGTTGCTAACCTTAAGCTGCCCGACTTCTTTGGTACTTCTTGAATTTTTCTTTTTTTGCATTTTTTGTTCCCTTTTTCTTCTGACTGCATGTTTTCATGGTTGCTTAGCTATCACTTTTATATTGGGTGCTTTTAACTTAAAGCCTAATCACATAATGGGGATTTTCGTTGATTGGCTATGTTCTTGTTAGGCAAAGTAACTGTTCCGAGGCAATTGGTTTTCACAAAAGATCCATCTTTGATTCCTGAAGAAGTTACCATGGAGGGTCTTAAACTACCCTTGGGTAATGCTTTCTGTACTCTTTAACTTCTTCTTTAGTATTTCCTTTTGATTGCTGCTTAAATAATATTTGAGCCAGGCCAATGCTTAATTGTGGCATTTGGCATGCTCTTGAGGAAACTTTTCCATCATGATCCCTGATCTCTTTATTTTTCATAGAGATGAGATATTTCTGACTTTGGGTTCAGGCTATTATGACTGAGTATATCTTTGATTACATGTATAAGAAGAACTCCCATGGTTGATATGAATTTATAAACATATTCTTTCCATTATTGTGTTTTAATTTGGGATACAAAAAGATTTATATAAATGCCCAATAAGTTAACAGCAACATCATCAAATTTGATTTGCATTTTTCAGTTGCAAAACCACTGTTAGTTGATGGAAGCGCCAAGTCACATGAAATGTTCCTTGCTTATGATAAAACTTCTCTTGCTAAACTCGAGCCACCATTGGTTTTACAGGAGTTTGTCAATCATGGTACTTCATATTTTTAATTCAAATTCATTTTCATATTTTTAACCATATTGGGATACTACTTTGACTGGTCTTTTTTTTTTTTTTCTTTCCTCCTCTCTCTCCTTTTCTGTTTTTTAATTTCTTGCAGGTGGTGTGCTTTTCAAAGTCTATATTATTGGGGAATCCATCAAAGTTGTTAAGCGTTTCTCCTTACCAGATGTATGTAAACGCGAATTATCAAGAATTGCTGGTGTATTTCCTTTCCCAAGGGTTTCATGTGCTGCAGCATCTGCAGATGGTGCTGATCTAGATCCCGCAGTTGCTGGTGAGTTATAAGATCTGTTGTATGTATATATATTATAAAGAAATTTCTTGATGTGTTACTTGTGGATTGTGTTGCTTTAGAACAGAAGTGGATCATGATCTATAACTTACTGTGCTATTATAGCACTTTGTAATAGGGAAGTATATGGAAATCAGCCTAATTAGTCCCTGTTCAAATTTTGATCGGCCAGTTAGGCACTGCTAGGTCTATTAAGTCCTTCACCATCCAATTGTGGTGGAACCAATAGTTTAGGGTCACATGACCTGGCATTATGAGATGAAAATTGCAATTCTATGAAATTTTCAGCCAACCTAACCTTTAATGAATGTCAATGTGTTATATAAAAAATGTTTGTTTAATGGTTGAATTGAGTTGCAATTTAAGAAATTTCAATTTTATCCTCCTAGTTGACCAATTTAAAATAGAATGGGATTAATCGGTTTTAATTTTCAAAATTAAGACTTGAGATACTTTCCCATTCCAAAATAATAGTTCCATAGAATTTGTTTGTTCTAAATTATTTGTCTAGTTAGGAAATCAAGTGTGCATTAATCTTTTCCCCCCTCCCCCCCAACATTATGATCCATTCTATATTCATCTAAAAAGTTACATAAATGATTATTTCCTTTTTCAAATATCTAATGTGGCAGTTCAGTTGTTAGCACTGCTAATTAGTACAGCTAATCATTTATTAACCTTTGTTAGGATTATTATTTTAGAATTGAGGGAGAACATTGATAAACTAAATATTTAACCAACTCTGCACTTAGATTAAAATGTGCAAAATGATTTGCTATTTTGACGGTGTTTCTTCAAGAGGTAGATGTGGTCTTCCTACTTTTTCTTTTTCTTCATGAGGTAGACTGTGATTGAGATTGTTTCCTTTATTTCTTCCCTAATTCGGTCTTGTGTCGTATGTTTTAGGATTACTTGATCATCTAGACATGAAATAGTTTTTTGTCTGCAGAACCTCCTCCTAGACCTTTACTGGAGAGGCTAGCAGAAGAGCTCCGTGTTCGTCTTGTAAGTCTTCTTGCTGGAACTGTGGTTTTCTTCAGTAAGTAATGTCCATGCCTCTGCCTTCTTATGTTATGATTTCATGTTTATGACTGGCTTATTTCCTCCAGGGACTACAACTTTTCAACATTGACATTATTCGAGAGTATGGAACAAGAGACCTGTATTATGTGATTGATATCAACTATTTCCCTGGCAAGTCAAGAGTCTATCTCTCTTTTCCTTCTTCCTTTTGAATTACTTCCATGATTATCTCAGCCTTAATGTGAGAGTTTATGGTTTTTGTTCTTCATGTTTGACATATTATGCTCTACAACTAGTCAAATGAACTTTTCTTCATTCACTAGTGAATTTGGTTACAGAAACATTAAGCATGTTTATCAATGAATGGCTTTTCCAACTCTTGAGGATACTACGAGTACCTTTGTGTGTAACTTTCAGTTTTATCTCAATCTTCACAATCATTTAAAGCAAAGCAGATTTTTCTAATTTTTGTCCTTAGTTTACTTGAGATTTATGTGAAGTTCTAGTGGGTAAATTTACATTATGCTTTTCTTTTCCAAGCCTTCTGCAGTGAAAGTAATTTGTTGGATGGTTATTAAGTTTTATCCTATTATCCTGCACATCTTAACCTCTATGTGTTCTATTTTTTTGTCACGTGTTAGTGCTTTTCCTTCGAATATTTTGGGTTAATAGTGAATTTGTTACACGGTACATCATAGACTTCTTTAAGCATGGACCAGATAACTTAGTAAGAGTCTTGTGTTGCATTTTCTATGGATGTTCATCTGCTTCAGTGTTTGTTTACCATCCAATTCTGACTCTGGTGGGAAGTATAGTTTGTATTTAGTAATGACCAGTGAGTTTGGCTTTCCTTTGTTCATTGGTCAACTTGGAGAGTCATATGCATGTACTCTTTGGGATTTAATTAGACAATTGAGTGTTTCTTGCAACTGATAATGCTGTTGCATTATTGAGTCTGTCCAGCAACCAATAGGTTTTTCTCCTGAATGGTTACTCTAGCGGTGTTCCTAAACAGTGACTTTCTGATATTGCAGGATATGGAAAAATGCCAGAATATGAACGTGTATTTACAGATTTTCTTCTTGGCCTTGAGCAACGCAAATACAAGTAAGTTCCAGTTATGTAGCCATGGAATCATATGAATTGTAAGTATTGTAGGAGTCTGGGCAATTTGTCTCAATTAGACTATACATGAGTGAAACGATAGGTGTCTACTCCATGGCTGTCATTCTTGCAAAGTGAAAAATTGGTTTTTTTTTTTTTGGTAAAGAAAAATTGGTAGTATATTCGTCATGATATTATAGCTAACATGCGCATTGGTTCAAGTTATGATTTAATTCATTTAGGCTAACCTGCAGTGGTTTCCATAAGAGTTCCTCGGGATTGACTAAAATCGAATGATTTTTTGGGGTGTAATTAGACGACAATTATAATGGATTCAATTTTATATTTTGCTTATTTTTATAATAATATGTTTAGTTATAGATATATATATAAAAATTTTAAATCATTCAAATTTAAAATTACACTCCAATTAAAATTTAAATATACTTTGCTCAAATGGAGCTTTTGGCCTTTAAACTAGTGTTCAAAACTCATTCTACGATAGTCGTAAACAATTATTTTTTAAAAAAATAATATATTTCACATTACTGCTTTGTTACCCAGAGATTGCAGCCAATATACACAAATGATTATTTGACCTCTCAGCATTAGCAACTTTCGAACTATAATGTATATACAGAGCCATAGATTACACTAAAAGGAAAAATGACGATGCTTAGGCTCTCTATTTACATGGTATCTACAGAGCCCAAAGTGTTGTACATCAAACTCACCAAAATGGACACCACCTGGAAACATTCAGACAGAAATCAGGTTAGATGAAATATTATACTGAAATCAAATTCATGCCAAACAATACACACGAAAAAATGAAGCCACAATAAACTACTCATCTCTTTCTACTGCCATTTCTCACCAGTAGTTCTTGTTGCGGTGTTTCTACAATATATAAATTACCTAAATACAGCCTTTTAAAGTAAGATGGTAGGTCAATTTGTTAGCAACATTTAATTGCTTGGACTAGAGCATTAAATCTAGAATTTGAAAGAAAATCACTTGAGAGATCTCTTGAAATGTTAATTTTGGCCAAAAAAGTGGGCGCATTTTAACTACCAGTTGAGAATGCGACAACAAAGGAAAAAAAATCTTAACACTTACCCAACATAATTCTGGCACAAGTTCTCATGTGATGTTGCCTGCAGGATAAGCTTTTGAACTTGCAACTTGACAGATAAGCCATGTTCAGGTTCACGGGTATCACCAGAAAGTGTACTCTGGTCAAGTGCATGCTGCATAGAGCTGTTTGATATGGATGAACAGTTGGTAAAATCACGCCCAGTTAATTTGTTACTCATTCGTGCCATGACAACAACAGCGCGCTCATTCAGAACTTCATTGGCATCGCCCAATTGATTGACAGCCTACAATGATCTTGAAATCATGAGCAACCAAAAGCATATTATAGGAGTTAAATATCACAGGATTGACCAGCACCTGAAGGAGTTCTCGCTCTCGAGCACCTCGTGGAGGATGTAGGAGCTCCCTATTCTGAGAAGATTCATCACTATTGACAACTGCAGGGACATGAGAACTTGCAAGAGCAGACATCTGTGGGACTTCATTGAAATTGAACAGACGCCAATTGATAAGAGGATCATGAACAAATGCCTGCAAAACAAGCAAAATCCATCATCTTCTGAAATGCTGATACGAACTATGTAAAATACGCAACCTATGGTGACAAATGGGGCGAGAAGAAAGGAAAAAGAAAGAAACGATTGTTTCTATACCTCCATCATGGCCATAACACTATCTTTATGTGTCCTTAGTACTTGCATCACATTTTCACAGGTAGAGCGGAAGTTGCCTTCAATACCACTGACTTCCATAGCTTTAACGAGCATTCTAGTGAGGCGGAAAGGAACCTAAGCATAGTAAAGGGGGGTCCAAAGAAGAATTTCTACCATCAGACAGTAGAAATGAGGAGATTTGGGCCAAGACAACAAAAAAAAATTACAAATCCACAAACCTTTTCAGGGAATTTTTCCCTATTCATAGAGGCTTCAAAACAATCTCCAAAGTCGATGTGCAATATCTTCCCACTACCAAAAACATCATTGATTGTGAATACACACGCACAAGACAAACCAATAACCAATTAACTGATAGGGAAGAAGTACCTGTAGCGATGTAGCATGAGATTACTTGGATGTCGATCACCTAAGCCAAGTAGGTAACCAACCTGATTGACGAAAGACGAGTCATTTTAAAATTCTTCTAAATTTACAAGTAAAACCGAAACATAAACATTGAAGTAAACAAAAGAGAGAGAGTGCTATAGGACAACTTTCTAGACAGGTGACTCAGGAAAGATGGATAGTCAAAAATGTCAAGAAAAGGATTTATTTACCATGCTCATAACAGCTAAACTTCTGGTGTAATTTGTCCTTCTATCCAGCCAAACCTCGGATGTGCGGCTCTTCAACCACAACACCTGTATGGTCACATTTAGGATGTAAGATGTTTGTGCATATGTATTATATAAACACTTGCACACAACCATAGAAAGGTGAAGTGTGAGAGAGAAGAAGCAACTACTTTCCACATGTTACTTACTCTAGATAGGTCATTTCCTTCTGTGTTATGAAGAGCGTACTCAAAGACCTCAACTTTTGCTACAAGCGGCAAATGATCATAATCCGGAGCAAAACTCAGCATAAGTTTGTGCTCTTGATTTAAGGTAATCTACAGAGTTGGGGTTAAGTTAAATAGCTACTCTTAAGACACAAAAGGAGAAACAGAAAATGAGGAAAAAGTATGAAGCAAGACAAACCTTGCGAGCATCCCTGTACTCTCGAATAAGATGATGCAGGGTGTCACAATTTGGAACCCATCCGATCAAACCACTATTTGGTGATAATGGAATCACCGAATACCGCTGAATAGAAAGATCTTTCTCTTGGGTCTTTCGAGAATTCTCCAAGAGAGTATTCACCAAACCAAAGAGCTGATAGGTATGTAGAATATCAATATCATGCAGGTATCAAATGCAAAATAAAGTTATGTAAATCTAAATAACACAAGCATGTATGTTAGAAGAGCCTCAAAATATAAAAATAAGAAATAAGAGAAATAGTGTAGTTCACGGAACAGAGGAAATCAAGAGCAATTTACAACCTGCATGACCCGTTCATCCTGGCGGAGATCTTCATGTCCCTTCAGCAAGAAAGCGTGATCGTCCCCATCACTACCATGAATTGTCAATTTCCTTGGTCGTTGTTTTGATGTAATCACAACAAGCTGATCCGCAAAAGATGCAATAGTCACAACTGGTGAATCTGAATAACAAAATTACCATGTCAATGAAATGCTAAAGCCAAAAAGCCCGAGTGTCACTCAATCCACTCATCTAACTCCAACAGTGATATGAGTTACCTGCTCGATAGGTTCCAGGGACAGCCAGCTCCAGATCACGGCACTCCAAAAGTTCTGGGGAAACAGACTGATCCAAATGAAAAGGTAAAAGTAACATTAGTCTGAGGAAACATAAACAAAAATACAAGAGAATAAATTTTGTTCCATACCTGCAGGTCCAGGGTCGTAAGAGTCTGAAGCTGTTTATCTATCCTCCTGAAAACATGATAATAAAGATCCCAAGCCTGGTTTCATAGTGGTACTACTCATCAGTGTCCATTAGTGTATTATGATAAAAATATGAGTATATAATTTAAAAAAAGTTTTCCCATAAATGAAGTATAAAAGGCAAAGGGGGGAAAAATTGTAGGTCTCTGGGAAGAATTCAGAGTAAACCAAGCTAAATGGTGTGGGAGACAAACCATACAGGTTCTAAAGGGGAGACACAGATACACAAGGTTTAAGATTTTCTTCCTAACCAGTTGGAGGAGTCAGAAAACTTTGTAAACCAGGGATTTTTAAAGAACACAATACATTGCAGGAAAGGGAGGTTATCAAAAGGACAAAGGAAAATAACATTAGCAGTGAGGTATAACGATTATACTACGAAATACACTAATTACAACATGGATGAACATTGAGAACATCAACTAGTGGAAGGAAGAAGCAGCTAAATGAATGCTGACATGGGAATGAGATAACTTAAGTTCAGAGCTATGCAACTTCCAATAAAATTTAAACATAAGTCATCACATACCTGAGTAAGTTCAGCATCTTTTCCAGTACGCCGATACTTCATGCAACATTCATAAGCCTCCAATAATTCGTGCCGATATGCCTAATAACTCAGAAAATTAATACATATTTAGGAATATAATGCTGGAAGGGAACATCCTTCACATTATGGTATGCAGATAGCAAATGATAATGTGCAAATTTTAGCTTGTTTATAAAAATTAACTACCTGAATGAACGCTTTCTCCTTTATGGTGGTATCATTCCTCATTGCACCTTGCTCAAGCATCTCATGCAAAGGTTCCAATACCTTCAGCATTCCCTCAATGTTATGCTCACCAAAGTAAAGACGGCTAGCCTCTTCCAGTGCTTCATGCCACATCTCATGCCAAAGTATTGCAACCCTGATCAATTCTTTAGACACAAGTTGTGCCTTCACAATAAAACCAACTATGTCAGACCACCACATTAAGTGCCTGATTTATATATATATATATAGAGAGAGAGAGAGAGAGACTGTGGTCATTTAAACTATTTTCACCTGATCTACTAGCACACCACTATGCTGTCTAACTTTATCAACAACTTCTTGAGCTGCAGCTCTACGTAAATTGCTAATAGATTTGCATGCCACAAGAAGAGGGTACATGAGAGCCTGTACAGGATTGTAAACACATCTTAGTGACAAATACTAAAGCAAATACTTCTCCTGTCCACAAATATGTCTCTATAGACTTTTGTAGGGAGAACATTAAACAGAAGATAATGCTGAAAAAAGTATCATAGTTATACTGTGATTATAGTAGAATAATTAGTAAGTTGGGACAAGAAGTTGAAAGTAACACAATCTGTATTTTGGTCAAAGAGAGTAATAACAAGGACATTTAATGATGACCAGGAAACAATAAGGTACGAAACAAGCTGTTAAAATAACTCTGGTAAAAGGATCACATAAAGGGAAGATGGTACAGAAGTATTTTCCATTGGTCAGCCAGGTAAAAGATCAGAAGTGCCGTGCAGAAACCTCTCCAAAACTATGCATATATGGACAGAAAATTCAGAATGCAAATAACCTTTGTATGCAGATAATCCTTTAAATCTCTTCTAAAAGCTTAAATTGTTCGTGAAGTATGTAATTTGAACATTCAACACTTTACACAAGCCATGTGATCTGGACATTCCTTTTTCAGTAATGGCCTTAACAGTCCTAAAAGGTGCTGAAAGATTTGCGCAAAGAACCTTTTATTTCAGTACCATGTTAATTAATGCATCACTGAAAAACTTCAGCTGTTAAGCAGTAAGTATTTTATAAATTTAACACTTTGAACCATCTCATGAAGGGATGCAGTAAGCATCACAAAATTTTTCACATTTGGTTAAATGCATAAACTTGTCATAATCAATAAAACAATGAACAAACCCCGCAACACATGAGAACATATAATTAAGTTATGGAAATTGGAGTAGAATAATAAATAGAAGAAAATACAATGATAGATTTGCATGCAAAGTAAATTTAACCATCTCAAGTTTTTACTGGTTGCCACAAAGAGACAATAGAAAGTTACTTTAATGTTAAATAGCTTGAAATCCCTGTAAAATACACTAAAATAATTATGACCTCCAGTTAAATGAGAAAGCAACAATTACAATGGCCATGACACAAGGATTAAATTTTCCTTATGAATTAATAAAGGAATGTTATCAAACCTGTGGATGGCTCTGCCCAATTCGCACTAACAGTGACTGTATCAGTTCTCTGACAGCACGGTTGTTTGAATGTATCCGAGCAATAATCTGAGGCAAAACAACCAACCATGTGTTGATATTAACATGTGAGAAACCTTTCTGCAGCGCCATTTGAACCTCTGAAGTTGCTCCATGGTTGAACCACAAAGTCAGGAGACGCAGTATATCCTGAAATCAGAAGAAACCCCAGAAAGCTTAGAAAAAACTAGTTATAATGATCCAACCAGCTAAAAGCCCAACTAGAAATAATATAACTAAGGGCACATAATAAATTTAGCTGTGTGAAATACATTTTCTTGCAGCTTAAAACTTATGTGTCAGGATACAAGAACTATACACTAGCAGTAAATGTACATGTTCTGCATTTTACTTGGTTACTGGCTTTATGCAAGAGGAATAAGTTCACAAGTGAGCATCAACAAAAAACTGGGAGTTTAAAAAAACTAGTTTAAGGTACTTCTGAAGTAGGAATAGATTCTCAGATCTAGGTATCACCTGTAAGCTATCATCTACTCCCTTCGCATGAGCTGCACAAGCGATGGAGTGAAAATATCCATTGACTGCAGCTACAACATACTGAGCGGCAATACTTGAAAAACCTCTTAAGGTATAATGAGACATCACAGCAGTATTGAAGAGTGCCCATATATGCCATGCTTTTGCCCATTTGGTTGCACAATGAGTAGCATTCCGGAATGCACTCAGAATCTCTGGAATTGGTGATAGTTTGAGATTCATTAATAGCATCCTTTTTTGTGTGCATAATAAGTATGGGTGTATAAGATGCATGTATGCATGCGTGTGTGTGTGCGTGTGAAAGAGAGAGAGAGAAAACCTTGAATAGAGTCATCATCTAAACAAGGAGTAAGCGTCCATTGCCAATTTCCTAGTTTAAGATATACACGGGCAACTAGTGGTACATTGGAAGTACCCATGGAACCAGCCTGACTGACAGGCTGAAAATTTGGTGTTCTAGAAAGGTCAATTGCCAGATCCTAAGAAATTGCACCAAGCAAAACAAGAAAGAACATAATTAACATAATTAGCCATTGTAACATATTCTTTATTGTCAATCATATTTATTGCATACCTGCAACCTGGCAAAGGCCTCCTTTCTTTTATGATCCTCCCCTAGTGACCATTGGTATTTCAAGTAAGCTAACACCACTTGAGGAGCTCCATGTACTCGTACAGTTTCAGGTGATGTGTCAGGATCAAACTACATGATATCAAGGCATTATACATCTAAAATAGAAGAAAGAAAGAACAATACATATATATATATCATACATACATATTAAATCCAACAACAGCGTAACTAACCTGTAAAAGTTTAGTCAAAGTAGATTTAGCCTGACTTATTCGCCCATTTTTACGGCAAAGGGAGGCAAATTTGGTCCAGTTTTCTGTGTCTTCTGTAGGAGGTAAAACAAGAGCCCTAACTGCAAGGATTACTTGCCAAACCTATAAGTTCAACAAAAGTAAATGCATATAAAGCTACATTAGAAGGCCAGGATAAAGATAGGAGAGAATTCATTTACTCAATCTTAAAGTAATATATTGAAACACTATCAGGGAATTGTATTTTCATCTGCTTTTGAAATCTAGGTTCAACACATAAATTAAGAAGTCAATACCTCCCTTGATCTGTTATCTCTATGATTCCAACCATCTCCATCTCACTAGAGGGAAACGGGAAGAAACAAAACTACTGTTCTTAAACAGTGCAATGTTGACGAGGATGGTGAGGGGTCAAAGGATAGGTTTCTACAATATTTTTTGCATACCCATTAGCTTTAGGAATATGAAAAGAAGTGTATAAAGTTAACCCTTACGATCAACTTAAGCTTACTTAAGCTTTTAGACAAGGAGATACCCTTGATTCCACCCTATTTGTTGGTTATTATCCACGTGTTAAGCCTATTAATGATAATTTGTGTTCAGCCCATACATAAGGGTGTGTTAAGTATATAATTTAACCCCTCTTTATTAGTTTAAGCTTAAAGGTGGAAATTTAACAAAAGCAAAGCAATAAGACCAGATATATATAGCTTTAAGAAAGTTCAATCATTTTAAAGTAGAAAATGTTTGCACCAATTAGTGAGAGTGGCACACTATTCTCTTTTTTTACCACTTCCATGCTACTAGATAGGATAATGATAAGGATAATGAATACATAATAAGATTATGTAGCAAGCCTCATAGCAGTTTCAGATAAGGTTTTAGTAGTAGACATCAAGGCTAATTCTAACTATTCTTTGTTATAGTAGATCCCATTTGGGATTTCAACACCAGCTTCAAGTTAGAGGGAAAATATAGCTATCTTGAGAAGCACTAATACAGAAAAGTCTAAAAATGGCCTTTTTTTGCTTCAATCTATTAAAAATATACTTGATCCCTCCAAAACTAAATGTCCAATTTTAGGTTTTTCTATTTTAAGATGTCCAGTCCAAAAATGAACATTAATTTTATTAAAATAAGCATAGTTCTACTATGAAGTCCCACAAATAACCTCCTAATTCTGGGATTTGTATTCCATTAATTCATGGATCCAATAACTAATATATGCTGACTTAACTATGGTCAGACAATTTTGTTAATATGTCTACCAAATCACATACAATTTTGAAAGGAGCGATGGTTTCAAGTTTTCTTATTAAAACCTTTAGTAAATACAAAGTGAAGAAGAACAAAGACTCCATCATTCAATCCTATAAAATAAGAAGCAAACTCAACAAGGTCATACCTCAACATTACGTTTTGCACCTTTTATGCGTTCATTCCACATGTTGCGAATAAGGGCCCTCCGCTCCTCAGCAACACGAGTTCCCACAGGCAGAGTACAGTACTCAATAACCTAATATGAAAAGAAGAAAAAAAGGTTGAAAAATCAGAAGCTCAAGAAGGCAGCAAGACCTGTACGAAACAGACACACATAGACGTTGAAAGGAAATCTAAGAATATATAACAGGACAAAAGTACCTCTTCTAATTCAGACAACTGTTGAACACGAACCATATTGCTGTATGCACGATCATAGCTCTCAAGAACCTAATAATGTGACATATTATATATCAAGGCACTAAGAGATTTTAAATAAATTATTTCTATAAACAATTATCAATGACCAACAAGAAACAAAGAATCCAATTTAAAATATGTTAGAAGCCATTTCAATATCAGGAAATAATTTAGCCTCCATATCTTTTGAAGACATTAAAACATAGGCATTATAGGAGTCTCCTCAAAATCAATCACTGAAATAGTTGGAAACAAAATTAAAGAACATGCTGCATTTTAAAATATATACACATGTATAGAAGTAAATGAGTTACTACTCAAAACTTAGTAGTTCCATAAAGACAAAACAAAAACCACAATGGATGAGAATCTGAAAATTAGCACAATGATAGTCATGAACCAGAAGACACATACTTCAAGTCTATAAAACCAGTTGATGAATCTATATCTCCATAGGATACATACAGAATGCAAACTAGGGCCCACTGAATAACGCCTATTCAGGATATTAGAGTAATAGACTTGATAATAAAAAGTTAACAAAAGAAGTTTGCTAACCAATGCCGCGAGCTCTGTAGCTAAACATCTCCGTGCTCTTTCAACATATTCTCGTGCTTCGTCATACTGGCAAAAATCAAGAATCAGAAAACTCATGATCATCAGTCGTAAGCCCAAAAAGCCCAAAAAGTCACCAATATAAGAAATAAAATATCACCTTTCCCCGACGAACTAAAAGAACTGCTCTAAAAAATGTTCCATTACTACTTCCGTCACCGCTTGCTGCAGTATTTCCTAAAACACGCAATCTGGTTTCATCACCATCATCAAGCCGAGAAACATATTCTGCCATCTGATCCCACTCGCCCATGTTCCAAGCAGCATTAGCAGCCTGAATTCATCATTTCATGAGTCCCAGACCAAAGAAAGTGAAGCAATTTATATCTGACAACAAAATTAAAGAAGTGAACCATTGGTGCCATCTCCAATCGTGCAGCAGGCTCAGCAGGTGTCCAAAATTCCTTGCATAGATTGTTCAGCTCTTCCCAGCGAGCTAATGCAGCAAGGCATCTCATCCGGCCTTTTAAAATGTGGAATCAAAGGAAGAAATAATTCTCATCAGCACAAAAAATTAATATTTTTGGCATGGACAGAAAGTAAAACTAGAAAAAAAAAAAAAAAAAAAATGAAGTCTCATCAGCATAAGCAAACCACACATATTAACATGGGTGGAGTGCAAACTCCAGCTAAACACAATGTATGTCACGCATATGAACAAAACTAAAATAAATGCTCAAAAGTGAGCAAGATCTCCACCATGAAGATCAGTCATCTAAACCTAACAGATGAACTATGCATGACAAACTAGAACCAATACTGAAGCTAAAAAGAAACTTCACTATTCCCTCAAAAAAATAGGGCTGTGTTGAATCTCACATTCTAACCCATTAACAAACTTCTTCTCAAAAGCAAATGAGAGAAAATGAAGTAAAAGCAGACTGTCTTCAAATTATCATCAGGGCAAACCTAGAGTAGCATCCAAAAGAAGATGAGGACTGGTTGCCTGAGAAGCCTTAGCAGTGTATGCTTTCAGGGCATCATCCCAACGCTGCAGTTTTGCATACCTTAAAATATGAAAGTTCACATACGTTAGAATGTTCTTTTTTCAGTAAATCATATGAAAATGTTTGATCCAGATAAAAGGTCAAACATATAATATGTATAAAAGGATGGAACAGAGTATATAATTGTACCATGACTCCTTCAGTTGAACACCAAGATGTTGTTGCGCATAGGTCAATATTCCAACCGCAGCCTAAGCAAACAATCACAAACCAGTTAGAAGACATAGTATTGATTATAAGGGAACTCAAGGGAGCAATGCATAAATTGCTAACAATGACCTCATGCTGATGTAACTGGTTATTTATATGAATAAGTGCTTCAACCACAGCAACAGGATTGGCATCCATCCTATTTAAGCGAGCTCCTTCAAATTCCATTTCCTTATAGTGTAGAGCTTTTGCAAATGCTCGACACTGAAATGAAAAAAAGATGTCAAGGAAATGAAACTAATGAAAAAAATGGTAGTCCAGATTGGAATTATTTGACGAAAAAACACACTTTCTCTGCAAGAGCACCAAGGAGACGGATGTCAATGGGAAGAGGTCTTTCATCATGTTCCATGAACTCAGCCTGCAAATTGGTTGTTACATTAAATATATATATATATATATATATATATATATATATATATAAGGATATCAAGTAGGAAGCCCTTGGAGTGCCAAATGCAAGAAAAGCATATAAATGAAAAACCACTAGAGTTGAAATAAAACAAAAACCTTAGAAACTCACCTAGGAAGCCTAAAATGGAAGAATAATAACAAAAATTTGAATGCTGTCGTACATCACACTTCCAGCCACCCCCACCATTCCCCATTCCTCATATAAATAAATAAATGGGCAAAGAAAAAGAAATTGCTATAGAGAAGAAAAATGGCTCTCAAAAGAACTGCACAACTTGCACTGAAACTAATTTGCTCTCCTTACAGGAAACAAAAACATACCAAATTTAGAAGTGTTGCGAGGATTTCAGGAGGAATATTTGGGGAAGAAAACGCCATCTCCAAGCTTCTTACTAGCTGCCTTTGACTGGTCTCATTCAAATGTGACCAGCAGCTAACAAAACCAGCTGCAAAAAGTTCCCGGCCAACAAAAGGCTGCCAATACTCATTGTTAAACAACCAACTCCCAGAACTACTATATCTAATTGAACTGGTGTATTGATAGGGGAGGGAAGAGAAGTAGGATTTTGATGAATAAGAAAGATGAGGGTCGAAAGAAACCAAAAAATACCTGCAGTTGTGCAAGTCTTGCACATGTTCTGAGTGCGGGGGAAGGAGACTCCTTTAGGAGTTCAATGCTGAAATGACGCATCCACTCTGCCCAATCTTCCTTTGTACTTCGATTAGAAGCCTCCCCAGCAGTACGTAGCCGACCATCATTAACCTGAATGCAATATGAGAGTGTCAATTCTTCAAATTCTTTTTTGCCAGGTTGAAAAATACAAACTACTACCTAAAACATCATTAAAGCATGATCAAAAAACAATTCTTTCAAATTTTTTTCCACCATCAAAAGCAAACTGTCTTTGACTTGGTAGCAACTATTCAATACTCAACCAAATAATTACCACAAATACAAAGGAGAGAACAGGTCCTTGATCAAGTTAATCTTTCAAATAATTAACCAAATAAATAATTACCAAACTAATGTTTTGTGACTTCACCACATTGTGAAAGGAAATTCCCACACAAGTGAGAGAAAGATTTACTGATACAATCAACCTTTTTTAAAAACAATACTAAGATTTACTAGTAGGTCAAAAATTAACCATATATGATAACAGCAGACCAACAACATATCCATTCTCTATGGTCATGTTTAAAGGATATCACTATTGAGAGGGAATCTATTAATAGATTTATCCCACGTGCTATGAAACCATATTTTTCCATGGTACAAGTCTAATTGGAATAAAAAGAATGAATAATTTCTTTAGTCTTTCAAATTTCTGATTTATTGCATGATACTAGATCATCATCCCCTTCCAAGCATATAAGCACTGTGGTGCCTAAAAAAAAATTACCAAATGATTGGTTCTGTGATAACAAGATTCAAAGTTTCAAGAAAAGAGAAAATAACAACAAAACCTGATGGCTTCTTAGCTGACGGTGCACATCGATTCCATCATCATTGTCATTCTCCATATCACTTAAAGGATCACTGATGACGTCAACAGGAAGCCTCTTATTCAGCCCTTGGGCTGCAGCACTTCCCATAATTAAAGGTTCACGTCTTTTTAGGCGCCCTTCAATTTCCTCAAATTCTCCATGCTGCATAATGAAGTATTTGATTCACATATATTTGGTGAATTTGAACATGATAGAAGCACAAAAAGGACAGATAAAAGTTGGAGATGGAAGGCAGAGGAAAGACACTGTGAGGAGAACCACGAACCCTCAAACGATGTTTCACCATAAGCTTGTGAATGGATGGGATGAAGATGGTGAAGTCTTCTCCCACAGCATGAGCTAAACAGCAAAGTGCATCAAGTGTATCTTTTCTAAGCTCATCATTTTTCCTGCAAATGGGATAACATGAAGTATTAAAAAGTGGAAACTTGAAAAAGATTCTATTCACAAAACCAAATAAAGATTAGAACTTTCCTTTAACTTGAGCAGACATTAATTTTTTGTGTAGAGTATCCCCTACCTCCCCTCTACATTTTGTAAATGTGTGATTAATCAATTTCAAATGTCCTACACACACAAATTCAACTAAACCATAAATTAAACACAAGCTATCCTCTGGAATATTAAATGATGTTACATTAGGCATACGCTCATTAGACGCCACATATGGAATTTTTAATCAAAACGACAAGGCAAGAAGCAGAACAAGAGCAAGTGTTGTATGCTCAAAGAAATTTAATTTTCAGCAGAATTCAGGGTGGGGGTGGAGGGGAATAGCAAACCAATATAGTCGAGATTAAGTAAAAGTATAAAAGATAACAAAATTCCTGAAAAGCTATTGTGGGTAAAAAGATACAAGAAAAGATGAAAAACAAAAAAGAAGAATAATCAACAGAGAGGAAATCAGACCCATCCAAAACAAGCTTCAAGTGATGCACAAGAGCTGAAATGTGACCTGTAACCTAGTGAAGAAGTTACCACGGAAAATATTAGAAAGAGTGGGTTATGATACTTTATAAATTACCATACATCCAGTAGATAATACAATTACCTACCTGCACACGAGGGATCAATCTAGTCAGGGTTTTTATAGCAGCACGCCTAACATCCACAGATGCATCCACTTTAAACAATCTAATAAGCGCAGGTAGAAGTAGATGCATATGTTCATCCAAGGTCCCTACAACACAAGTTTGTATGAGATTCTTCAATATAAATAGTATATGTAGCAACTGAAATAGTAAAAAGAGCAACTAAAACTGCCAAAAAATCAACTTACCACCAAATACTTCAATGGTATGAAGAATGTCCAGGACATAAGTGTAGTCATTGGACCGCTCAGCATCACTAAGGACTTGAATGCAAGATGGAAGTATAACAGGCAGATATGTCCGGAACTCATCATTCAATGCCAAACAAAGTTGCTCAACTAGATGTAGAATCTAAAGCATATAGTGTCAAGAAAGCAGGGAAAAAATTGTTAGATTATTCTGGCATGCAACATAAAAAATGACTTTCTCAAATAATGGAACCATAATTTCAACGATTCAAAAGCCTGGTTACCGGATATCCATGTACAGGCCTACTAGAAGCAGGCAAACTGAAAGATGACCACAGCTCAGATATCAATGCGAGCAGTTCTGGCAAATATTTACGAATATGCTGCACATGCACAACAGGTTTATATGAAAAATCTAATAACAACAAAAGAGAAACAAAATGGGAAAATGTGAAGCCAAAGGCACAAATATACCTGGCGCACTATAGAAACCAAGGTTCCTAACTTCCAAGTTATGAACTCTTTGAGACCATCTTCACATGAACGAACAGTATGAAAGAGGTCCGGCAAAACCTACAAGTCAAATGCATAACAAGTCAACTACTGATTCCATTAGAATCTACAAGGATCTCTGTAAGAAAGATGATTTGCCCCCAACAGATAATCTTCTCTTTCAAAAAAATAAAACTTATTGGTATCAAACTTTCCTCCATCCAACATGGCAAAAATCACAAGCCAGGAGGGAAATATAGAAAAATGTAATAAACATGGAATACAGTAATCACAGTAAAAATTTACATGATAAAAATTTAAAAATGAGAAAAGATGGAAGTAGGACAGAAATAGCAAGAACAGTGAACAAACCTTAGGCAAGTAGGGGACACAGCCAAGACCCATTGACTAAGATACAGGAAAAAAGACAGAATGATTAGCTTTTCTGAAGCAGATGGAAAGGATAAATGGAAGGACAAGAGAAATTAAAGCGTCGCAGAACAAACCTTAAATATAAACATAAGAGATCCAACCACCTTTTGATGGTAGCTAGACAAAGAAGGATCCCTGAGAATTCTCATAAGAGAATTGATAGCAACCTGAAGTAGTATAGTCAAAAGTTAAATTGCCAGAAAAAATGAGCCAGGAAACACTAGAGCGTATTAGTTTCAGGCCTCACTGTGGAATAATAATCTTCTGATGTTGCAAAAGATGGCCAAAGATCCATAGGCAACTCATCCATTGAGCGTATGTGTTGACCAGGATCATTGGCAGCACGAGTAACTTCACCATGAGACCCTGGTAAACTTTGCTGATTCCGTTTATAGGCATGGGGATCTAATGCTCCCATAATGCCAAGAACCTGTTATATGTCCAACATTGTTTTCTTTATATATCAAACAAAAAAAAAACACCTGAGGACAAGATAGTTTAATCAAAATACCTTCAAAACTTCCCGTCTGGTAGACCATGCTAGCTCACCATTAAGTAGTTTCAAAAGCAATCCTAATAACTGGGGGTACTCATTGTATGGACTAATTACATAACTGTACAAAGTCCAACCGAACTCATGTAAGCAAAATTCTCATACTTAATAATTCCTCTCAATTGCACAAGAAGGAATAAAGCATTACTATATATAAAGTCCAAGCATAATCATATACAACCAAAATAAAATCCTCATAAAAGTGCACAACAATTCAAAACATCAAATAATGACAGAACAGGAATCGTGTTACTTGTATATTTAAAATAAAAAATACCAGGATGTCATAGAAGCAATTACAGGATCATTCTTTGAGATCCTTTCTATCAGATATACACCAAAAGAAGGGGAAAAAAATACCTCAGGAGTAAAAGTAAAAACATACCCTGTGCTCTGTACCACCTGACCAAGTGTTGCAACAGCCACCTCACGCTTTGTGGCAGCAGCTCCATCCAGTAAAGCTTCAACTATCAGAGGCATAAGCTCTGGAATGTATTGTCTCATTGCAAAACCACCCTATCCAAGAAAATGAGAGAAAAGACAAGAAACGCAACACTATAAGTAGTTGCATAACTAAAGGTTACACCATAAACCAAGAGAGTGCTTAATATATATGTCACTTTTCAACAGCATACATAATTACGTGTACAATGAAATATTACATCAGAAATAAGCCTAAAAGATTTAGGGACATATTTAATGGTAACAATGCCAATGGACTTGCAATTAAAGGACAAGTATATTCTGTTTTGGATATATGCATGTTTAGCTTGCTCAGCAGTGTGTAAATGCAGCAGACCTCAAAGTTATAACTGAGAAAAGATGCTAGTATGAGAACACTGGGGGAAACAGTTGGAAAACATAGAATCAGAAAACTTAATATCTTACTTCCACAACATGCAACATAAAAAGCAACTGAGTAGCACGCTTGCCAACATTCTTTAGACTGAAACCTGGTTGAAGGGTTCACAAAAAAGGTTGTAAGAACAGCTTCTGTAACTTTTGGTACTTCCTAGAGGATTCCTTATCCTCCAACTTTTCCTCTTATTCCACATCAAAACTTCCTTTTAGTGTTTACTTTTACAAAATGGCTTTAACAAAAGATATCTCAAAGATCAACTCCATTGTTCACTCTTCAAGGTGCCTTGAACTAATATCTGCCTAGGTGCATTGTTTGGGTTATGGGAGCATTGTTAATACACCATATTTTGTTTCCAGAATTACAAACTTCAAGAATTTAAAAAGAGTGGACTAATGCCTCTTATAAAATAATAATAATAATAATAATAACAAATATGGTTCCAGCTTGTAATTTCCAAGTCATTTGAGTGGAATCCACTTCTTTTCTTCTCAAATATACCACATCCTTCAAAATCATAAAATATCTACCCCCCCCTTCCAGGACCCTACTCAGAGCAGGTGATTAAAGTTATAAATGAAACATGGCAACCTACACGCCTTTGCAAACATTCACAGTGAAACTCATACAGTTAAAGCTTAAAAGAAAACAAAATGACATCCATTCAATTTTTGGGAGACTTGATTGAGTGACAGTTTAGAATCCTTTACGTGTAAGAAATTAATCTGATTTCTACCATAGTTAAAGCTAAACAGAGTAAAAGCAAAAAAACTTCCACCAAGGATTGTAAGAAGTAAAATAAAACAGAAAGCATCATGCTTAAGGAATATGGGCTAAATACAAGAACTTAATTCAATTAGGAAGGAAATACACACCACTCTGGCAAGATCCCCAACAGTCACGAGAACTCCACTTATAATCCCATTATTAGCACTAATCCCAGTTCCCTCACATAGCTTTGCTACGAGGGCCTGTTAAAAATGAAAACTGAATTAGGAATTAAAAAAGACAGATTCTGAGGCTTATCTATTGAAGAATAAGGAAAAGGCAAATATACTGAAGCTTTGATATGTGATACTGAACCTTATGCACTGGAGCAATATAAGGAAGAATCAACCTCTCACAATTACGAATCAAGCACCCCAGCAATTTTGCACTCTCTTCTCTACATTTACTATCTGCACTGCTGACATAGAGAAGTGAGAAATAACTTCTTGAACAAAGTACTTATAGTGAAGACTTGACAGTTGACACAATCTTGAAGTCTTTAGCATTCAAGTGAAAATTATGAATACCACCCTCATCAAAGTCATTTCAGACATAAAATATCTTAACCAAAGTAATTAGAAAGGGTAAACAAGAAAAAACTATAGCAAATAAGAATCATCAAAGAGTTTAACAAGATTACCTTTGTTCAAGATAAGTCAACAATTGAATAAGATGCCGACGAAGTGCAGGGAAAGCATATGCAGGATTCTTCTCAGACAATCTCCCAGCAAGAGAAATTGCAAACTCCCGAACCTCAAAATCCTACATAACAGAATATTTAGAAGTGCATTGTAAATAAACTAAAAATTTCAAGTTCCAAATTCACAAAAAAAGTAGACTCATCATTCAACCTATCAATTCACAATATCTAACATGGAAGAGAAGAAGAACTGTGACCAAATCAAACAGTTTGCAAGTAAAGCTTGCCCATGCTCATTTGAGCTCAATAAAGATCGTCCAGCTTATTTGAGAACTCTAGAGAAGTGAATTCCTTGTTCAAACCCATTGAGTAATACATACAGACTTCCATCAAGCAATTGCAATTTTCACCTAATTAATCAGTTTTGTTCAATCCAAAATCCCTTGCTTCTACCCCAATATGCATCATATTAAACTACCACCTGCTCTAAAAGCTTAAGCTAAAAGAAAGGGATTGAATTTAATCACTTAACCCATCATGAAAGGAGAAGTCACTTGCTGTAATGGATGATTAAAGAACAGTTTATCTAAGCTCACTGGAAACAATAGCAGTACCTCATCATTTAAAGCAGCAAATATTGCTGTCAAACTATCAGCTTGTGCTAGAAAATCATCAAATCCTCTGTTTCCATGTAGAGAAATGAAAATGGAATGTCGAACAATAACATCAGCATCTGCCACAGCCGCAATAAGAAGCTTTTCCACAATCTAAAATGAAGAATACAAAATAAAGTTTCAGTTAAAAAATATGTAAGCACATCAAACTAAAAATTAAGCCATAGGAAGGAAGTTTTGCATGATGAGCAACAACTATAATTTGCTTACTTTTAGAATAAATATATTTTTGGTTTATAAGTGGAACTACATACTCAAGAGAACTTGGGCTCTACAATAGTCATACTCTCTTCACAGATGAAAAAGACAATAGACTGACAGTGTGATTTCTCAAAATAATATGTACAGAGGGAAAGGATGATTAGGACAAGACCTCTTCAATAAGGCGCCGCCGCCTACCACCAGCACGACTAGTCCTAGTAGAACTGAATTGCATAGATGCTGTGCCAGCAAAAGAATTAGCGATGAGTTTGCAGCAACACAAAGCAGCATCTTTCCGTGTGCCTCCATCCTCATCTTCAAGATACACCACAACAGACTCTCTAGCAAACTCCAGTAGATCATGGCCCTAAATATAGCAACTACACTGTGAAACAACAGGGCAAAGGAAAAAAGAAATCTAAAAATAACAGACAGACCTTGAAATTAAACCTAGCAAGGGTTTGCAAGGCAAGCTGAATAAGAGCAGATCCACTGAGTTCTGAAACTTGTTGAGCAACAGATGTGATATTTCCTCGGCTAGTGGCAACAGATGCCCTTGTCTGAGTCCGATGGGATCTAGTAAGCACTAATGAAATACACTCAAGCAGCCGATCTTGAATCGTTGGAAGCAAAGAAGGAATACTGGAAATTTTCAACCACAGGAAATAATGAATCAAAGAACCAGAGAGAGAGGGGAAAAAAAAGGGAAAGCACTTTCTTTAAATATTTATTTCCAGATATACCTGATAGATATTTGTTCTAGGGCTTCTATCAGGGTAACAGATAGACCACCAGAGAACATAGCATCTAAGAGGCTCCGAACATGGTTTTCCATTGCCAGCCCCATAGCCTTTGCTAAATTTCCAACACAAGCTAAAGCCTCAGGTAAGGGTCGACCTCTTCGGGGACCAATCTACAAATAAGTAATGAGAGTCCTGAAGCATTTTCCGATATATAAAACAGACCAAGCAAGCACAAAACTGGTCATTAATTCAACCAGAAAAGGAAATTAATGCAACACCGCTAAACCAAATAAATTGACCCAAAAAGGAAATTAAGGCAACAAAACGTGACCAAAAAATCCATCAGAAGTGAAAAACTGAGGACGCACAGTATATCCAAAGAATGCAAAATAGGAAAACCTGCTATCTGCAACTTATCAAAAAAGATGCAACGGGAGAAGGGCATTGGACCAATTAAATAAACACTAGAAATATGGGAAGATAAACTAAAATAAATGGGTGTGGATCTTCTAGTACACAAATAAAATCAAACATATATCAGTTTAATTAACCAAAACTAACATTGTTATCCTCTGTTGAGTCGGTATTAATAACTTTTTTATAATAAAAACTATAATGCCATTTGAAAAAAAAAAAAAAAAACCAAAAACATCTAAATGAAATTTCTCATCACCCCAAATATAGTTAAAGAGTGATTTGGCAAACTTTTCCGACAAAATTAATTTTTATAAACAATTTTAAAAAAAGAAAAAAAGAAAAAAAGTAAGTTATTAACATTAACTTCACAAAAGATAACTACATTAGTTTTCGGTTAATTAAATTGACGTGTCTGATTTTTTTTTTTTTCTTTTTATTGGTTTACTAGAAGATTTGCATTGAAATAAATTACATACCGCATCGCGTAAATGAGAAGTTATAGTCGGCAAATAGTCAATCAGTTCACCATCCAAAGCACCAGCCATCTCTCCAAGAGCAATAAACCCACTGGCCCGTTCTGCAGGTATTTTGAGGACGTGAAGGATATGATTCATGCAAATCTGGATAGCAAAAGGTATCTCATAAAATCAAAATTTGCCTAAACAACGTCAAAGATGAAACCAAGCTTCTACAGAATTCCGGAAATTAGCTATAAAGTGCATGATTTTAAAAAGCAGCATAAATAGAAAAATCACAGACCGTTAAATAATTTGTGACAAAACGATCTCGTAGAAAATGAGCAATTCGGGGAAGGAGAGATGTTATGCTCAAACGAACAAGTCGATCACGATGCTCCAAATATCTGAGAACAATTTCAGCAACTTCCCTATATCTTGACATCATAAACTCGCCTGTATTCCTGTCACATCAAAATTCAGTTTCTTAAAGAATTGGAACCAGTAGAGAAGCTGTCACATCTCAGGTCTCAGGCCTGTGAGCCCACAATGTAACCATTGGTTCAACAATACCCACAGTCAATTAATTGATAATCATCCTTTATGTGCCAACTTAGGATCTCCCTTTTGGCACAATAAAGGCAATTGCAAATTAGATAACCATGGTTACTACTAAGCACACAGTCGCACCGTGAGTTCACATACTTAGGACGTGACAGAAGCTTAATCCTATGAATAACTTTTAACAATTATGAATTTGATTTCGAAGCTATTCCATCTAGGCATTTTGTATGGTAATTAGCAGATAGTGAAAAAATTAAGATAAATTAACAATAAGGTGTGAAGCAAAACCTCCTTTTGAACAATATCCATAATGACTCATTGAAGCATCATAAGTATAAATGAAAGGAAGGAGGGAAAGAAAAAAAAACACACACAGAGAAAGGAACTATTAAAGAGAAAAGAAAATAAACTATAAGAAAATTTTAAAATAAAATGAATTATATAATTATAGGCAGCATTGAAGCAACAGCAGTAATGCATTCACCAGACAACTTCCAGGTAAGAAGATTAACAAACTCAATAAAAGCATCAACTGGATGGAATTAATTCCCCCAAAGGATGAAAGGCCCTTAATCCTGTTATGCTCAAAATGTAATACTTCAGGACAAAAGTACGGAAGGGGCAAACGAATGTGACACTAGATTGTGATGGAATAGGATGAGCTTGCCATAAAATAAGAGACAAGGTGGAGACTAGGACGCCCAGAATCAAAGGGGCAATTGAGAATGGAATGGTTGTTTTTCACATTAGACATGTAAAAGAGGAAGATTGCATGTAATCAAGCTTATCCACTTAATTATGAAAAAATGTAAACCAAAAATACTTCATTTTAATATATCCTAAAGCACAAAGACATATTTACCAATGTTCTCACAGACAAAGCAGAAAAAATATTGTAGTTGCCCTAAAATTTTGTTGAATAAAACAAATCTTCTCAACAGACTCAGAGAAAAGATAAGACTGAACCTTATAACAATGAGAAATTCAACAAACCTGAGCAGTTCTCCAACTGCAAGAAGAGAACCATGTATACTATGAATAGGAGCATTCCTACCCAATCCATCCTGTGTAGCCTCAAACATGCGGTAATACCTATGAACAGAAAACGCAAAAGGGTAAATGCTCCCTGGTAATTGATACCACAAAGGAAACAACTGTTAAAAAGAAACAGAAACATGAATGTGAAGCTACTTAATATATGATATAGGTCAACCTAACATTGCACTGAACATCCAGAAACAGACAAAGGATACCATACAGAGAGGACCCAATTAGTTCCACGAGAAGAACACAGAAAATAAGAAAGCCAATAAACAGTTTAGCTCCCAACTAATTTTGATAGAGAGAACAGTCAAACAAGAGTGCTGCACACACAGACAACTAATATCAAAGGCTTCATCTACATGGTCACTCAGTTAAATATATATGTGTTACCAAGCCTTATATGCTTATCTAGGTCCTGATAATTTCTTCAAAATGACTTACAACCAACTTAAAGAGAGATAACTATAGACATCAGGCAAAGAAAAAGAAAATGCAAAATGTGATAGATTGTACCATAAGCACGTTCTTAGAATAAAGACTATTTCTGAGTAGGAAGCTCGTTAATAAAATACTGAAACCTCCATACAGAACCTTTGGATCATGGAAGATTTAACCTAAAGAAGCAGAGTAAATGTCAACCTACCACTGGACACGCCATCGTGTCTCACGCTTTTCAATTACACGAAGGCAAGCACGCAATGCTTCCACAGCTCGTTCACGAACATCAACTGATGGATCTCTCAAGGCTACCCAAATAGCATCTACAAATTCTGGTACATGTACATTAAATACAGTGGATGCATTCTCAGCCATCTCCTACAATGGCAAAAGGAGGGTTAAATAATTACCAAGAGAAATATTGTACTGTTCATCGTAAATAAGGGAAGACCAAACTTCATTAAGAAACAACAGTAACTTAAATTCAAGATTAAGAATCAGCATACTTCCCATTTCCACTTCAGTTGATTACTTTATCAAAAATCCTTTCCCCTTAAAAATGGTTATCAATAATAGTAATGAGAAAGATAACAGAAATCATGACACAGTCAAATATATCTATCTTACTTAAACAAACAAGATAAAAATTTTAAATAGTAATATTATTATTTATTTACTTATTTAAAATTTAAAAAATAAATAAATAAAGTTGTTGCAGGGTATTCAAAGAAGTAGAGCATAACCAAATTGGAATAAAAAATTAAATTACCAGAATTCCTTAAAGGAATGATACAATAATACTCTGTTTCCAAAAATGTTGACTCTCTTATTTGGGATTTCAAAGAATGAATGCCCTATTTCCCAAAATTAACTTATTTTCCATCTAAAGTTATAATTAACCTGCATAATGAAGGATTTTAATATCACTAACTCATGGTTTCGAAGGATAAACTAGAAACTTATATATAGTGAAAGACTCACCTTAAATTTTTAGGTCAAGTCAGATGAAATGTCAAAATTTGATGAAAGGGGTAAAATATATTTTTTGAGAAGTGAGGAGACTTAGACTGCAAAAGAATTTTATATATATATAAATAAGTTTCAAATGAGAAGAATTTAAGCATTTACAAATTTAATGATCTCAATATTGTTAAACCCACAAGGTGCAAACAGGCAACGTGCCTTTTTTTCTGCAAAGGTGCATTATTAGTATAAAATGTTTACAAATATATTCATTTCAACGAGATCAAGTTAATATAGCATATAATCATAGATAGCAGAGTTAACCGAATCATAATTTCTGGTTTATAGTAAATCATGTTCGTCACAAATAACATTTAACATCTGATATATCATTTTTCTCCTTATCTTTCATCATGTTCATCACTAAACTAGGCACACTAGAAGATGATGGTATTTGGAGATGAGAAAAACATGAGAAAGCGAGAGAATTGGCTTGCAGAAGTATCTTTTCTATTTAAACTTGTTAAAGACTAATAAATTGTCATTTACTTTAAAAGTTTAAACTGATAGAGAGGGGTCAAATCTATTCTATTAACACTTCCCCTCACATGTGGGCTAATGATACATTTTATGAAGAAAGCCCAACATGTGCACCCAAAGGCCAATGACAATTTTATTAAAGAAGGCCCAACAATACAAATTAAATAATGGGGGCAATAGCTAGGATTTGAACTCTCAACCACTAACTCTAATGTCATATTAAATAGTAATAAATTGTCCGAGGGGTCAAATTTATTCTCTTAACAAAACTAAAAAAAAAAAGAGAGTTTACTTGTTTTGTCTTTTGGACTTCCCTTCTTTTTGTTCAAACAGTAATATTTAAATAATAACAATTAAATATAAATAATTTGATTTGTATTTGGAGCAAAAAGGCATGCCTTAACCTTGCATGACGCCTTGTGCCTTTTCTTAAGGCATGCGCCTTACTTGTTTGAGGCATGCCTCAGGTTTTTAGGCGCTAAACCCTCTTCCTTAGGCACACGCTTCACCAATAAACAACCACCACAATCAACTAAAAGATAAAAACTTACTTTTAATATTAAGACAGCAGCAAAACGGCGATATTCAATTCTGTCTCCACGAAGCCATTGCAATGCATTTTTTACCTGAGATAAAGGAGGGACCAGTGAAGAAATGAGACAACACCTTTTGTGCCCAATGTTAGTAAGAAATTAATAGAAGATACATCCATCAAACCTGGTGTTCCACTTCATCTGCAGTCATTGCCCCTCCAGCTCTAGCTAGATGACCAAGAACTTTACTGGCAAGGACCAAGATATCACGTTCACGTTTTGACTCAAAGACAATTCTCATGTAATTGGAAAACTTTGAAACTTTAGAAGCATTCTCGCCAATTGAAACATCTATTAACTCATCAATGGCCCTTAGTGCTCCCAAATTTTCAGCAACTTCACTACTTTCCAATAGACTTGTAATTCGTTCATATAGATTATCCATAAAACGTGAGAATGCTTCTCCGCTGAGATCACGAGCTTCTTCTTCTACTAGTCTTTTTAAGGCTAATGCAGCTCCCTCCTGTACATAGAGAAAATAAGAATACCATATTATTCAAATAACAATCAGCATAAAAAAAAGGAAAACTAGCAGCACAGGTAAATGCAAAAATTCGCCATTTCTCATCACATAGAACATCCATAACCTAGCTTACTTTTGCAATCACTAAAGTAAAAATTCGTAGATAATTTATAAGAGCACACGGGTAGAAGTAAATAATGATGTAGTAAACTGGATTTAAGATCCTAAAAAAGAGGTTCAATTTAACTTAGTATGTGTGTGTGGGAGAGACAGAAAACTGCATCTTTGTAGATTTTGATATTCAAAGAGAACACAGGCATAAGTTAAGTCAAATATCAAAACCTCCAAATAAGAGCAGACCTTTTATGTACCAGCCAGCACTTTCATTGGGCCAACTTGGACATAATTCCAATATTTAATTCTTCACTAGGGTATTGCTTAGTTATGAGATGGTGTTACTGAATTTTAAATTTTAAAAATGAATCTAAATTATTCAAAACTAACTGATGTTTCTAAAATATCAAATAGAATCCTAGGCCCTCATACCAGTGAAGCTCCAAAAGCAACCCTATAACATTCAGAAGCTACCAAATGACATTCACCTCAGCAAACAAACCTATTCTAGTTCATTCAATGTCTGCAGTCATGTCACCATAGAAACTACAAATTCAACAAAAAGATGTACTCAAAGTCTTTTGCAAAGAAGGCAAAATTCATTATAAGAAGCACTCCACTGCAAGCTCAAATTCAAGAAAAACAAAACAAGATTTCATAGAAAATGGATAATAGATGCAAGAAGCCACAGGCTTTGCCATCAAGTTTGACAAAACAGGTTTAAAGGGCTCCTTGTTAAAGAAGCCATCACCGGTCGATGGCTCCCCAAAACAGATCTGGAACTTTGCCAGATTGGGATAAAGATGAGGCATATCTAGGGGAAGTGAAGAGGGAGGAAAGAGATGGGGAGAAGAAGATAAGTTTGGAAAGAAGAAAAAATTTAGGAAAGACAAATGCATAAGGGATAACAAGAGTATAATGCAGAAAGTATTATCGAAAAAGTAAAAAGATTACTGATCGGCCGGAGAAAAGAAAAGGACAAAAAAGGATCACATAAATGCATGTTACTAGGAATCGAATTGGCAAACAATTTTAATGCGATAAGTGACTCCACATTAACTCAAAAATAAGAAAACGTCCTACGCATTCTCTAAAATCTTCGTACTTCAGATTTTCTTGGCTTTCTCAAATTTTTTAAAAGGACGAAAGTAGCTTTTAAAATGGCTGTCTAAATGAAGCCGTTAAGACTTATACAACGAGTAAAATATATAGGGCCAAAATCCATTTAATCCAAAGTGGATTCAATGTTCAATTATATCAGAATAGCACTCAAACCCTTAAAGAAAGAAAAATTGAGAATACTGAAAAATTCATTATCTAACCATTCTTCTCTTTACAAATAAGATGGATTATCCTCAATTGTTAGATTATGCATACACAGATAGTTCAAAACATATTCTTCTTGCCTAAAATTCCTCAAATTAATTGCAGTTATTTTCTCAAATTTCGAACTCTCTATTTCTTTTATTTACTATGATCAAAGTTCAACATCCTCACAGTTGTACCTCTCTTGCATTACTATGAGACTTTCACCTTTGATCAAGAAAAAAAAATTAATCAAACAGAAATCCGAGAATATAACAGATAATGTTTATGCAAAAAATGTATCCCAGAATCGTATCAGACTAATAATGTGTATGTGTGTATGCAAAGCACTCCTATTGGCAGCAAATGAATCATAGTGCACAGAGGATTAAAACAGGGGTTAAACTGAGGATTAAAACATCTAAAGAAAATTCTGCGTGCAAAGACAAAAGGTAAGGGTATATTCCAATGGCAAAGTCCATTTCAGAGTAGCTCGCTCCTAAATTCTTCAAACAGCAGAAACAGCCCAAAATAAGTTTACATTATCAAGGTATATATTCAATGGATAATAAAAAAAAATTCCCCAAACAATTTAATACAAGCGAAGTTACACGAGTTTCTGGATCAAACTGCAAATATATGAAACTCAACAAAGAGCAAGAAGGATGAACTGAATTATTGCTCATAATACTAAAATCTTTAGTAACTGAATTTTCAGAGAGCAATTCGCTAATGGAATCATAAAATAGCTCCTTCTAAACTTACCTTAGCAATTCAACCAGATACTACCAATAAACTTATAAAGCAAATCAATTCATTAAGAAGCCTAGGAAATCCATAAGCAAACACACGCAGAAATAATTAAATGAATAAAATTAAAAATATATTATAAACCACTCCAAACACGAAATACAGAAAATTTACATGTTCCGCAAACAACAACAATGATGAGGATGAATAATAACCGTTGTACCTTGATGCTGCCTCTGGTGCATAGGTCCGCAAGGACTGTATTGAGAGCATCTAGATTTCCTGCACCAGTTGACGGAGCCGGACCGATGAACCGAATTGATTGCGTTGCCGTCGCCATTTTTACATGTGTTTTGTGTATAAATACATACACAAATCTCCTTAAACCCTAACTTAATTAAAATGCAGCAAAATCCTTCACCTATACAATGAAATTGTGTGTATGTACCACCAGTATATGCAATCAAAGATGGGGAAAGAAAATATATTGTGATTTAACTTAGAAAAAAGAAAAAAAAATAAAAAATTACAGAGAGTAGCCTTTACTTTGCTTCTTTGAAGAGAGAGGCTGTGAGAAATGAAAGTGAACACAGGAAAAACCCTCTTCTCATTTTTCTTTTATTTTTTTCGTTTCAATTGTATTTTGTTTGATGCTTAAAGGACAGCTTTTTCATCGCTATTGAGAGTTTAGAGCAAAAGCTTCTGTTGAAATATATGTTTATCGGTCACGCTCGCGTGAACTTTCAGGAGTAAGGCGTGGCCAAGGTTTGTGCTCTTTTTCCTTTTTTTTTTTTTTAAACTATTAATCAATTTTTTTTTTAACAAAATCAAATTATATTTATTAATATTTTTTATTTTATAAAATTTATTTTTTTATCATGAGTTTAATATATATTAAATGTAAAAAAAATCAAAATTTTTAAATATATATTATATAAAAAAATTAAGTATTATTAATCACATTATTACTTTTATTTTCTAAATATAACAAGAAAAAAAAAAAGGTAAGTTTCTAAAATGAGGTAAGAGAATAGTAAAATAAAGCGTCATCACTTTTCATTTTAATATTATCAAATTTTATGTTTTTGAGAAATTATCAAAATTTATTATAAAAAAAATTATTCTTACTCTGTTTTAGTTTTTTTTTTTTTTTAAAAAAAAAACCAATAAAATTATTTGTGTAATATAAATATATAATTCTAATCTTTATTTCCCTTTATTTCCTAAAAGTGGCCACTTATTAAAAATACATTCAAACAAAAATTAGGAAATCTATAAGCAAATCATCAAATCTTTTAATAAATCTTGTATTTCATCATATATATATATATATATATATATATATATATATATATATATTTATGTTTTATTTTTATTGTACAAAAATATTTTGCCAAATTCATTACTTCTTCCCTTTTTTTTATACAATTTGTTATTTTTCAATTGTTACCTTACAAAATTAATATATGATTCGTTTTTTTTTTTTTTTTTTGCACTCAAAAATATTTAATTAATACTTACAAACTATTATTAATTATTTTCCATAGTAAATCTCGCCTAAAAAAAAACAATCATTACAAATGAGTTAGTCTTCCAGTTTGTCTTGCCATAATAAGTGAATTTAGACACTATAATTAATTTTAAATTATATTACTATTAAAAAGTGAATAATATCATAAAATTATTCATGTATTTCGAAGACGGTCTTTCTCTTGGTAGATACTATTCTTTTATTTCGAGACGAGTGACTATTCCACACGATTCCAATTCTACAAATAAGTAAATTTTTAAATTTTTAATCTAAAAAATTTGTGACAACTCATTTAATGATTGAAATTTGGTCATCATAGTAGGCGAACAAGTTGAAGCAATAGCTACGGGTGGCACTAGGCACAACTGTTTGATGAATTTGGACGCTCCATCCATTACTGTTTAAGTTTTTATTCTCTAATTCTTAGGCCAGTTTATTTTGAACGATCAATTAATTTTGATTGTGGGCGATTTTCTTTTCTATAATTATTAGACGATTTTATGTCCATCTATTGTGCAAACCCCCCCAAAAAAAAGAAAAGAAAAAATAAAATATATATAGAAAACAAGAATCCAGACATAACATAATGAAGTTAATAATAGTGGAGAGACACTACCAATTAGAATAGGATTTTCCTTACAAGATAAATCACACTAAAGTCATCCATTCACAAAAAAAAAAATCACACTAAAGTCAGAGAGTAAAAAAAAAGTGGCAGTTTTGTTGGGTAGGTGCTCCAGCTGTGCACCCTTAAACATTAACCTGGAAGAAAACTGAAAAAAAAAAAGAACTAACAAGATAACAATAATCATGGAGAAGTAGCTCGGTTCCTAATTCTGCTTGATCTTCTAACTGGTGTCATAATTTCATCATCTCCAGTTGTTGTTGCCTGAGGATTGGATTGGATTAGATTAATAAGAAAATAAAATAAGAATACTGAAATTCAAGAAAACAAAAGAAAAAGGTTGGATAAGAAATTATTGTTATTATTATATTATTATTACTTACATTCTTGGTGGTAATCTTTTCATAAGTGGTGAAGCTTCCATATGAGGGAGAACCTGTTGAAAATTCAGATGTAGAAGAAGCCAAAGATTCTCTCTTTGATTGTTGTTTTCTTAGGTTTCTTTTTCTTTCTTGGCTTTTTTGATCTGCTTCATCATTTGCAGTTTTCAGTAGCCTACTGTGATGAAGTGATGATGAAAATGATTGTTTAGTCTGGAAGCTGCTCATTTCTGAAGAACATGATTCTTCTTCTTCTTCTTCTTCCATCATTACTTCTCTTGACCAGGTTTTCGGCTCACGGGACGATATTTCTGGAATGATTTTCTTGTTTGACAAGAACTGATCACCATGAACTGCAGAATCTTGGTTGCTGCTGGTGGTACTACTGGCTCGGTTCAAGTAAAAATATGCTGTAGCTGAAATTAGAGCTAATAATAGTACTATTGATGCACCAATTGGAGACTTAACCATTTCAAGAGGAGTGATATCTGCCACCATTATTGAAGGCTCAATTTTGGGTCCAGAATCATCAGTAGCAGCAGCTTCCAGATTTGTATTCTCTAGCAGTTCTGGCTGTATTTCAGAGATCTTTTCCTCGTTTATACCTTCAAGGGCTTCTGATTCTTGGCCCCAGACAGTTTCAAAACTTACAGGAGGTTCTTGCATTTGGTGCTCTGATGCCAATTCTTGATTTCCCATGTCAAGTTTTTCATCTACTCCTGATTGGGGAGTATCATCAACCTCAACATAAGTTTCAGATTCTTCAATCTGCTGTACTGGTGTTGGGGGAGATGTCAATTCTTGATTTCCCATGTCAATTTCCCCAGCAATTCCTGTTTCATGAGTATCATCAGAAACAGCCTCATCAGATTCCTCCAGCTGCTGTACTGGTTGTTCTGCAGTAAATGTGAATTCTTGATTTCCCAGGTCAATTTCTCCATCTATTTCTGTTTCAATTCCTGTTTCATGAGTATCATCAGAAACAGCCTCATCAGATTCCTCCATCTGCTGTACTGGTTGTTCTGCAGTAAATGTGAATTCTTGATTTCCCAGGTCAATTTCTCCATCTATTTCTGTTTCATGAGTATCATCAGAAACAATCTCAACAGAAGTTTCAGATTCTTCCATCTGTATTTCTGGTGCTGAAATATAAGTTTCACTCGGATCATCAGACTCAAGATAAGCAGTATCCTCCTCTTCAAATGGCAAAGATTCACCATCTTCTTGGACTTCTACATCTTGCTTTTCAAAGTTGTCAGTAAATTTTTCAGCCCCTTTTCCACCAATAGCATTTTCACAAACTCCATGGGAGAATTTTTCACCAAATACAGGAGAAGTATGCATCTGCCAGCCAACTGAGACATCATCCTTCTGTATGTCAGTCAGATTTATGAACTGTGGAGTGCTTAAATTGTCCTGTCCACCAAGATTCTTAACCAGCAAGGAGATATGATATATGGAGTCAAATGAGAACTTCTTAAACCTACGAGTATATGCATCAAAATTGGCTTTTGCCACCATATCTGCAACTCCAGATGGTAGATGCAGTTCGGAGAAGTTGGAATTTTTTAGAATTGATGAATTCATTGCGGGCACAGAGATTGAGATGACACCAATCAAGAAAACTAGTAGCAGAAAACCAAATTTCATACTTGTGAAGAAACTCCTTTTTCCTGCGACAGTCTTCTCCTCAGTAGTTTCATCTGAAATAGGTGTTCTGATGTCTGATTTCTCAGAAAGGCTTTCCTCTTCTTCTTCTTCTTCCTTCAACTCTGGTTCTACAATTTCAGCTGAAGAATTTAATTCCTCAGCACCATCAGTGTCCGAAAAGGTTTCAGACGAACTCTCAAGTATAAAGCTATCATCAAGGCGCTTAACTTCTGAATCAAGCACTTTTTCTTTGTTTTGGAGAAGTAATTCAATTCTTGGGTTGGGTTTGTAATGAAGAAACTGAGGCCTGGGAGAGAGATAATTAAGTTTAGGATCATAGGGAGGAACAGAAGGGTCAGCATCAAGAGGAGCAATTACAGGTGAAACAGAGAAAGAAGAAGTCCTGTTTTGAAGATTGTTGTTTTCAACATCAAAGCAGTCAGAATCAATGACAACAGTGTCAGAAGGAGTTGATGGCAAACCAGAAGGTAGTTCTGCAAATGTTACTTTCTTCATGGCCTTGGAAATTGGAGGACATTCAAGAACAGCTTCATTTTGTTTCAAATGAGAAACAGTTGAATCCAAACAGCCCTTCTCAACCTTCTTCTCTTCAGATTCAAGAACTGAATCTTCAGTATTATCTGAAGAAATTGCAGAGAAAAAAGTAGCTTTACCGTCAGACAACGAGATTGAAGTCCGAACTTGCTCATTCCTCTCCACCAGCGGCTTCTTTCTAGGAGAAGGAGTGAACTTTGATGCTGCAGAAATTGTTGGAGACATAAAATTCTTGGATCCATTAGCTGGTGATCGAACTTTCACTGATTTCATGGTCTGATCTTTTTCATTCTCCTTCTCATCACAACAACTCAGCAATTGACCCATTCCTTCTTTCCCTACGGAATTTCGCCTCCCAAAACCTAAGTTATTAAACAAAAAAAAAAAAGTTCAAGAACAACAAATCAAGATTTACTAACAACAACAGAACCCTTTACGCGCATAGTAATGAATATGAAGGGGGAAATGCAAACAAACCTGCAGGGCTATTGGCGGGAGTAACTGGGTTAAAGCTTTTGGAATTAGTGAGTATTGAAGGCCTGTGAAATGGATTACCGCTACTGAAACTTCTCCTCATTGTGGAATTAGATTCCAGATTTCTGGAATGAGGAGGATTTGGTCTTGATGATAACGGCGACGGAGATCTCTTTGAAGGCATAGCCATCCGAAAAAATGCAGTAAAATCCACACAAAATTGGAAACTAGAAACTGAGATTTGGATCAAATTTTCAGATTTAGAGAGGGGAAGATAGGAAAAAATTGATGAGGATGTGTAAAGGAAAGAAATCAGAAAGATTTGGATCGATTTGAGGAAGAAAAGTGATTGTGTGTATGTGTAACGGCTAGTTTGGAGTTTTTAAAATTTAAAATTGTCTCATTACTGCCCGTTAAAACAAAACTGTGGAAAAGATGTTTGAGCCGTTGGATTTTGCTTACCCTTTTGGAATTCTTTTTTGTAATGGTAGCGTTTTTTTTTTTTTTAATACACATTTGGGCGCCCAGTGTCCCACCTTATTTGGTGGAACTAATCCAGACTCGGCATGTGGAACTCTCGCAGAGTTCAATTCTAAAATGGTGCTAACCACTCCGGAAGATTCGAAACCTCGATCATCCGCCTGGATGAAGCATTAGGAGTCCACACACCAATTTCCTCAAGCTACCGGGTCAGTAACTTTTTTTTAACCTCGTGCCCTTAGCGTTTTGCAGTAGTTGTTATATATATATATATATATATATATATATATATATATATATTTATATACCATTATGATGTAGCTGAAAGACTTGTTACTATCTAAGGAGCGCTTTTGTCAAATTAGGCTCTTTTATCATGTAAAAATAAAATTCCTTAAAAGAAACTTCGATACTTAAATCAGTAAACAATTCAAATATTAAGACTATATAGCAAAGATTATAAAATAATACATTCTGTAACGATCGTAAGTGTTTTTTTATATAAACAACTCAAATATTAAAAATATATAGTAAAGACAAAAAAATCATACATTATGTGTAACTATCATAAGTTCTTTTATATTAATTGCAAATATTAAAATATTTATTTCGATGTCACGATATAGAATAAAGATAAGATCACTCACGTTAAACTTGCACTTATCCACATTTGTAATGTTATATTACATTTATACCTTTTATTGGATATATATATATATATCCACATTACATACATTTACGATGTGAACTCGAATATCATATGTTTGTTTTCAAAAGTTGTTATTTATTTATTTATTCTTTTAAAAAAAAAAAAAAAAAAAATTGGAGCTGGTTAGACTCTTTACCCAAAAAGTTGAATCAACGCTTATCCATTTGAACTCGAAAGGAATCACTGATTTCACTTCTTGTTGAAAAGCCAATCAATTCACCAAAAGGTTCTTCCAAATTCCAATTCTATGCAATGGTCTAAATTATATTTTTTATCCTTTTGATCACTTATTTTTATTTAATACTTTTAAAAAAGAAATATACACACATATATATATATATATATATATATATATATTTTTTAAATGATTTTTTTTTAAAAATTTTAATAACAACATTATTATTGCTTTTATAGATGATAACATGAATGATCAATGATTGTGTGATGGAGTGGCATAAGGCCACCCCCACAACCGCCATAACATGAATGACGCTATTTTATATCATTTAAAGTATATTTTACGTAATTGTAATGTTTGTGCTCACAATTTAGCTAAATGTACTTAAAAAAATTATTTTTACAATTATATTAAACGAATTCTATCTACCTTTTATTTTGATCTTTTATTTTGATAATGTGAGAGAAAAGGAACTCTTGAACTTTCTAATTTGAAAATATTATATAAAAGGATTAATATATCTTTCACAAATATTTAATAATTTGTTAAAAATGAAATTTTTTATGAATTTAATGTTGGGGTCAAAATACAAAAGAAAAGACATATGTGGAAAGTCAGAAACGTTACCTTTCTCAACTGGCGAGGAATAAGAAAGTCGTAGTTACAACAGCGATTTCAGTTATTCTCTCGACCAGCAGTGATTTTAGCATAGGTTCTTTACGCTACTGCCCAGCATTGACGCAGTATCTTTAGGCTATCCGACCTGAAGAAGAAGAAGAAGAAGAGCAGCAGCCACAATGTCCGCCCTGCTCCTCCGTTCATTACCGGCCGTTGCCTACCGCTCGAAACCCTTTTCTGTGGCAACTGTACCACTCCTGTACCTGAATTTCCACACGTCTGTTCAGCTTAAACCTCTTCCAAGGCGCAGGCTGTCAACTGTTTCAGTCTTGGCTTCGTCTGCTTCAAGTAGTCCCTCTCCTTCTCCCATAGAAACTGTTGTTCCAACTTCCAAAAATGCCCTCTCATTTCCCCCTCTTGAGTGGGCTAGCCGGAATTCTTTCTGCGGTGAATTGTCAGAATCAGACGTGGGTAAAAGGGTCAGACTTTGTGGATGGGTTGCTCTGCATCGTGTTCACGGTGGCCTTACTTTCCTTAACCTTCGCGATCACACTGGAATAGTTCAGGTGCTTTTAGTTGTTATAATTTTTTATAAAAATTATAGCTTTTTTTGGCTCAATTCATAATTCTTAGTCGACTGCTGCAATTGGCGAATGTTGTTGAGATGAAACATTTTCGAATCAAGAATTAAATTTTCTTGAGAATTTAATATTGCAAAAAGATGAAAGCTTTTTTCATATGTTGTCTTTAATATGGTCAGAATTGATTGCTCATGATTATCTATTATCTACTAATAGTAGATGAACTTTTTTGGTAACCTTTGTCTATTGAATCCTATTTACTGGGTGAAGTGCTGGTTTTACCATTTTTAGTTGATATTGGTCTGAAAATTTCAGATTACAACACTACCTGATGAGTTTCCTGATGCTCATTCTATTGTCAATGATTTGAGACTTGAGTATGTGGTTGCTCTAGAAGGCGTTGTTCGACCTCGCCCTGCTGAGTCTATCAATAAGAAAATGAAAACTGGTTTAATAGAGGTGAGCATGCTTACCGTTGCATTGTTTCTGCTATTAATACATGATACCATCTTTTTTTCCCTTTTGGGTGGGAGATGTAGGTTCCTTAGAAAATAGATAAAAAAGTGATATTTGATAAATATGTGGTGCTTTGTTATTGATTTTATTTTCAGGTTGCTGCAGAACATGTCCATGTTCTGAACTCCGTCAAAGTTAAGCTACCTTTCTTAGTTACTACTGCAGATGATGCAAAAGATGCTGCTAAAGAAGAAATTCGCCTGAGGTGAACAGCTCAAGTTTCCATATGTGGATTTGATAATTTATTTCTGTAGTAGATTGGTCTTCATATCGATTATTTGTTTTTTTGTTTTCTGATAATGGTTTGCACTTGAAGTTCTAGGTTAAAGGGAATTTTGCGGTCAATGAGTATAAAAGTTAAATAAGAACGGAAATCTGCAGTAACTTCTTATTCTTATTGTTTTTGTTCCCAACATGGAAGATCATTGTTGGTTTACCAAAAGTAAACCTACAACTCTGACCACTTCTTGTTTTGAGTTTTTCATCGTAGGATACTTTCATTTCCTTTTAGAAGATAGGCTCGGTGATATTAATATTTGAACTTACATCTTTAGAAACTGTTATGTGAGCAATCCATCATACTTTGTCTGGTTCATTATACTCCCAATCATGTTTCGTAATGTTCATTAAATTGTTTTTCATGTGATAGTTGCTTTCCCCAACTCCAAAACAAAAATAGGTTTGTTGATTTCACTGTGGGTTGAATGTCCTTTGACATGTTCCCAGGTATCGATGCCTTGATTTACGTCGTCCACAGATGAACTCGAACATCATGGTGCGACATAAAGTGGTAAAACTCATCCGAAGGTACCTTGAAGATGAACATGATTTTGTTGAGGTACTATTTTTACACTTTTTCTGTTTGTGAATTTGTGATTTATCGCATAGATTCTGTCAGCTATGTCCTGGTTTAGTCTTTGTGTTGATCCTGACCTTTCATGGTTGTAAGGTAGATTGAGACTCCAATACTTTCAAGATCCACCCCTGAAGGTGCTCGGGATTATTTGGTGCCTTCAAGAGTTCAGGTACTTTATTGTTATTTTAAAGTGTTTGCCTGACTTGAAAAGGTTAAAACTTTTGGATTTGATTTTGATCATTGCTTAGAATATTGTTTAGTAATTTACCCTATTCTTTTCCCCAATCAGAAGTTTATATGTAAGATGACATACATTCTATAATTTCTTCTTCGTTCTTTATCCTCTCCTCTTTCACCTCTGGAGTGGCTTGAAACAAATGCCACCTAGGCTTTTTTCAATTGTATGAAGTGCCCTAGAATAGTTTTCAAATTGGTCTCTCTACTTACATTTATGTGGAGAAATATCAGAAGACACCATCTATCCATTATTCACAACTTGAGCCAAGGCCATTTGTCAAATGATTTTAAATATCCTGGACTGTTCAGAAAAAAGGTTTTCAATTATGAAAAACCATGACTGGACTAATACTTTTAAGGTGTAATTTATGGCGATTCCAATGATCTCATGCATAAGCCTATGATATTTTGGACCAAAATCTCTATCTTTATCTGGTAAAAATTGCAGTTTGGCTCAACTTATCTCGATTTTATAGCTTGGGAAAAGGTCACTTACTAATATTAGACGTTGTTATCTAATCTTATTATAATGTGATAGCATTAGAAATTAGTACTTAAATGACTGGTCATTATGCGGCATGTATTATTTGGTATTTTTTATTACCTATTAACATCATTATCTTTTGACTATCATATTTCTTTCAGAAGAAACATATTCTTCATAATTGCAGTTTTATTTACTTTGTTATTCGATCTTATAAAGCCAGGGACATTCTATGCTCTGCCACAAAGCCCACAGCTCTTCAAACAAATGTTAATGGTGTCTGGTTTTGATAAATACTATCAGATTGCAAGGTAATTTACTTATAGTCTACAGCTTAATTGTGCATATTATCTTGCTTCTGTTTAAATTTTACCTTTTGATTTACTAGAGATTGAATATTTTCCTGTAAATTAATTGGGGGATGGAAGTGATCAATGCTTCTGATCTTACTAGGAAAAGTTAATGGGTATATCTCACACTTACTGTTTGTTTGCTTGCTATTGCTTTTCAGGTGTTTTAGAGATGAAGATCTAAGGGCAGATAGACAACCTGAATTTACCCAACTAGATATGGAAATGGCCTTCACTCCTTTGGAAGATATGCTGAAACTCAATGAAGATTTGATAAGAAAGGTTAGCTAATTAGCAAATGTATGAATGTTTTGACATATGTTTTCGTCCAATCTGCACCAAAATTTGTGAAAAGTTATATAATTGTAAATTATTGATTGGAAAGTTTATTGAACATCTTAAAGATGGCCTGGTATGTGGTAAAGTGCAGCAAAACTTGATTCCAGCTCTTTTCCCCTTTACTCAAAAAACAATAAAAAGAAAATTTTGGATCTTTAAGGCCAATAAATTTCATAGACATGCGGAAAAATTGTCATGTTCAAAAGTACTCTCCTAAACATTGCAAAAAAAAAAAAAAAAAAAAAAAAACAAAAAAAAAGAAAAAAAGAAAAGAAATAGGTTAGTATTGTTACTATATTATTGAGAGTCTGACACATAACTTCCAGTCATGGTTTCTGAGGACTTTTTATGGAACATGTGCTTGATTATGTTTTTTGGATCCATTGTATCAATTGAACTTCACCTTTAAACTTAAATTGATTATCCAAACTTGAAGACTTCCAAGGAATAGTGGTTTTTGACTTCATTGTAAGTGCTTGATACCTTAATTCTTGGTTGAAACATCTATTTCCATCACTTATGGGCCTGGTTATCTTCAGAATTGAGTTATTTAAGGAATGTGGATCTGATAAATTACTGGTCACTATTGCAGTTCCTGATAATTTATCTGCTGTTAATTTTGAGTGTCGAGATGTTATTATGGGAGCATCTCTTTATATTTGGTTCCAACACATGATAAAAAATTCATTACAGGTTTTTCTGGAGATCAAAGGCGTTCAGCTACCAGACCCTTTCCCAAGGCTCACGTATGCTGAAGCAATGAGTCGATATGGTTCAGACAGACCAGATATCCGTTTTGATCTTGAGCTGAAAGATGTAATTGTTGCTTGCTTTGATTAATCTGTAATGGTTAAATACTTCATGGCCCTTTCAGTTTGAACAGCTTCCTGCAGTATCTGTTTGTTTCTATCTTTAGTTGTGCTTATTCTATGTCTGCTGTCTAAAGTAGTTTAGTTTCTCATACAGTTGTTAGAAAAGTTGAAAAATTCTTTGTCATGGTTGGTAAAGAAAAGGGAAAAATACACATTAATCTATCTTTTCCTTGGTCAATAATTTTATTCTGAATTACTCTAGAAAAATTCCATGAAGCATCTCTTTTGGGATATTAATTTCTTCTAGTTCTTATAAGTAACTTTATGATGATCCTGCATCTCGTACTAAACTAACTATTATGTATTCTATGGTATTTCATAATTAATTCTGCACTGAAAATTCTTTATCTCATTCTTTTCTCCTAAAAACTGCCATGTAGATTCTTTATCCGTTTTGATCTTGAGCTGAAAGATGTAATTGTTGCTTGCTTTGATTGATTTGATTAATTTGATTAATATGTAATGGTTAAATACTTTATGGCCGTTTGAGTTTGAACAGCTTCCTGCGGTATCTGTTTGTTTCTATCTTTAGTAGTGCTTATTCTCCTCTTAATTCATAATTAGCTGCTTCTGTGTCTGCTGTCTAAAGTAATTTAGTTTGTCATACAATTGTTATTCTAGAAAAAAATTAAAATTCTTTGTTCTGGTCGGGAAAGAAAAGGGAAAAATGCACATTACTATCTTTTTCTTGGTCATGAATAATTTTATTCTGAATTACTCCAGAAAAATTCCATGAAGCATCTCTTTCAGGATATTAATTTCTTAGATGGTATAAGTAACTTTATGATGATCCTGCACCTTTTACTAAAGTAACTATTATGTATTCTATGGTATTTCATAATTAATTCTGCACTGAAAATTCTTTATCTCATTTTTTTTTTTTTTTTTTGGCGGTTAGGAATTTTAGTCTTCTTACTGCGTGAAGACAATTATAACAATACTTGTTTATACTTCTCTTTTTTTTTACAGGTATCTGATGTGTTTTTAGGTACCTCTTTCAAGGTTTTTGCTGATACCTTGGAAAGTGGGGGAATCATTAAAGCTATCTGTGTGCCTTCAGGGGCAAAAGCTTATTCAAACACGGCTTTAAAGAAAGGTGATCTTTATAATGAAGCAATTAAGTCTGGAGCAAAGGGCTTGCCTTTCTTAAAGGTCTTAGATGATGGTAAGAAGATGCACTGGGTGATACATACTTTTGTTATTCATCAAATGGGGGTAGGACCATTCATTCTTAATTCTTTTCTTATAATTTTAGGGGCTGTTGAAGGAGTTTCTGCATTGGCGTCAAGCTTGGATCCAATGAAGAAAGAGCATTTACTGAAACAATTATCTGCTGGATCTGGTGATCTTATTTTTTTTGCAGTAGGTCACCCTGCAGCAGTTAATAAAACATTAGATCGATTAAGGGTATATGTAGCTAATAATCTGGGATTGATCGATCCTGTAAGTTTACAACCTCTAAATGATTATATTTATGTTTGATGTGCTTACTAGAAAGAGGGAATGATTTTTCACTCTCTTGCACTTACCTATTTCACATCATTGTAGTCCAGGCATGCCATCCTCTGGGTGACTGATTTTCCAATGTTTGAGTGGAATGACGTTGAAGAGAGACTTGAGGTTTGATATGAGCTTATATATCTTCTAGCTTGACTTCGAAGAATTCCTTGATCATCATCTTGCTTGCATATGTTAGCTTGTTTTTCCTCCAATTTTTATGTGTATACTATGTTAAATCGAGTTAAATTGACACATGATCTAAAAGGTGAAGCTGATAATGACACACAATCTTATATCAGTGGCAGTGAAGTTGAATTAAGTGAGTTTAGAATGGAATACTTGATAGAAGAATTATCTAACTTGTTTTAACGGTAGCTGAAATTATGTCATTTTTCAGGCCTTGCATCATCCTTTCACTGCCCCTAACCCTGAAGATTTGAATGATCTTCCCTCGGCCCGTGCTTTAGCTTATGACATGGTTTACAACGGTGTAGAGGTACTTACACAAGCTTACACAAACTCTATTAGTTGAACTGCATATTTCATGGAATAAACACTTTTATGATGTTGGCTGGGCTTGTTATCTGACAGATTGGTGGTGGTAGTTTGAGAATTTACAAACGGGAGATCCAAGAAAAGGTTTTGGAAATCGTCGGCATTACACATGAACAGGTTGGAAATTTACAACTTGGCATCACTTTCTAAGCATTTTACATAAAGGGTTCTAGCCAGATATTTTCAAATTACATTGGGTTGTCTTTTTTTAAAAAATCTGCAGGCTGAGGCCAAGTTTGGGTATCTGTTGGAAGCTTTGGACATGGGAGCTCCTCCTCATGGTATGTGAATACCTTTCCATTTCCTAATCTAATCATTTCTCAGCTGACACATGAAACACACATTTGTATGAGACCTTTAATTGCTTACATATATACCTGAAGACCATCCTACTTGATACTCTCTCCAACATCAAAAGTGTAAGTGAATGTATAATGGTAATAAAAAAGATTTTGAGTATTCACTGTCAATTTGGGTATTCTTTTAGTTTACAGTGAGTGCTGTTCGACCTATAATCATGGCACGGGCTCATAAACTTAGGTTCACTGAGAATTTATAGCTTTGCCATCTAAACTGCGTAAAGATGTCTAAGCTATAAATTTTTAGTCTTTTTTTTTGTAATTTGAATCTCAACAACTGAAGATTTATGGGGTAAACCTCCAAGATTACGGCACTGGGCTGAAATCAAAACTTTACACTGACTTCACTCAATAAGTCAAGAAAAGTACCTTTAAGTAAAGAGAGCCACAGCAGTTGGATTACTACTGTGTTCTAAAATTTGTTGCTATTGTATTAACGGCTACAGTAAGTCACCTAGAGTTGTTTAGTAAAGTCTTTTTTTTTTTTTTTTTTTTGGCACTCAAAACTCGGTTTCTCTCTAAATCTCTGATGTCAATTATCATCATGTGAATGATTTCCAGTTTTTCATACTTTCAGTATTGGTTTCTTGAACTTAAAAAAACTTGTGTCCTGATTATGTTATACATTTGTGGTACAGGCGGAATCGCTTATGGTTTAGATAGATTGGTGATGCTGTTAACAGGCAGTCATTCAATAAGGGAAGTGATAGCTTTCCCTAAGACAACAACTGCACAATGCGCGCTCACTCGTGCACCATCAGAGGTGGATCCACTGCAACTGAAAGATCTCTCCTTTCCTTCAACATAGCTTTTCTGGAGTTTTTTTTTTTCATAAATATAATATATACGTACATATTATATTATATTAACAGCTGCTCTTGTTAGAGAGATTTTCCTAGGATGACATTTGAGAATTCCTTGAACAAAAAGTAGGGAAATAAGTTTGTTACATTGTCTACGTATGTGTTTTACAGGAAAAGAAAAAAAACACTTATAAAATGTCCCTAGTGTCCTTTTTTTTTTACCAGATATCCTCATTTACTGAATCGAAAAATCAAAAAGGATCCGCGGAGGAGATTCCTAAGATTGGAATATTTAACCGAAATTGCGACATAAAGTCGTTTATAATCTTCACTTGGGAGGCAAGTCAAACCAAATAGGATTTGCTTTATCCTTAAGGTGCTTTGGTGAGCTAGTAAATAGTTCTCCCGATTTAAATAATGTTGAAAGTTTAAACTTTAATTCATGTATGTAGTTTAAAATTTGAGATTGAAGTTTTCTCTCGCAAGGGATCAACCCAGTTCAAATGAGACAAAGTAGTCTGAATGTGAATTAGTTTAAATGTATCATCTTTAGGACCTATCTAGAACATTTCCGTGCTAAAACAACTAGAATTTGCTTTTACAAGATTTTTATTTTTTATCTTTTTGTCTCGGGCTGGGCTGGGCTGGGCTGGGCCCTTGCATATATCTTTTGTGTGTTAATATGCTTCTTTATACTACATTCTTTTTGAAAATTTTAAAGATTGAATTGAAAACCTTTTACATTGAACTTTCCTTTTCTAATATGGAAGTAATTTATTATTTATTATTAAATAATAAAATAATAAATTAAAAATATTAATTTAAATTTTTTTTTATAAAAAAATCTGAAAATTTGATTTGGGGCAAATAAAGAAAATTCAGCCTGTTCAGATTTCTAGAAGAAGTTATTATTTTTTCCCTCTTTTCACTTGCCATAATTAAAAGATTCGAACAATTTTATTTTTAGTTGTCCTGTTTAAAAATCAATGTAACGGTTACTAATTAATGATAATTGACTAATTTTTTTTATAGAAAATAAGAAGTCAAATAGAGATTTTTGTCTGTATTTGGACAACTTTTATTTTTTTAGTGATTTTTTTTTTTTAAAAGTGGATTTTATTTTAAAAAAAAAATATAAAAAGGTGTCTAATGAGTAGATATATGGATAAAATTTTAATTTTAATAGGTGAATTTGTTTTTTTTATAAGTGTAATAATGATATAATTATCAACTAGAGGCATGTGGTTGAGCGTTAGAGCTTCTCTTCCCTTAACCAATAATCCATGTTTCAAATACTTATACTTATTAATTAATTTATTTATTATAAAAAAATGATAAATTAAAGATTATTTTAGTTTTTTTTTTTTTAAATTTTAAAAAACACACTTAATTTTAAATATTTTCTTAGAGTATACAAACTTATCACATAGGGAGTAATAATTAGTGTTTAACGTGTATTTTTTTCTTCTTAGTCATATGTAGAAGATTACAATATTTGTTTGACTTGCCAACCTAAAAAAAAAAATTACATTTATTACTATATATATATATATATATATATATATATATATATTTAATGATTTTGTTTAATTTTTACAACTAATATTTATTAATTAATTTCACCGAATATTTAAAAAATGTGTGAAAAAAAAAAAAAAAATTATTTTGATATGTAAAGATACACCCTCTTTCTTTTATTTTATTTTTGCTTATTATATAAATTAGAAAGATTATGATGTTTATAGATATTTTCCTTCTAATGCCTAGTCTTTTTTTTTTTTTTTTTTTTTTTTGTAAGCCCTTTTAATGCCTATTCATTTAATAATTAACAACTAATATTCATTATTATTTTTTATATAATATATATAAATTTAATATTTTTGTTAAAGAATATAAAAAAAATTATCAAATACTTCTTCTGTTATTTTTCATATTTTACTTGTCATGTTATATTTATTGATGATTTTTCTTGTATCTCTATATTTGGTATTTTATGATTTTTATTCATTGATTATTCTCGTTCAAGAAATTAAAAACAAAAAAAATTTAGTCTGTTCAATAAAAATGACACATTAAATTATATATATATATATATTTTAAAAAGATATATATAATTTTTTATTTGTAATAAATAACAAAAGAAGGGAGGAGTATATGTGGAGAATTCTATCATTTCATTGGACAACACATACACCTAGCGTTGACCTAGAATGAAGCGAAAATGAACTATTTGTCCCACCGTATATATATATATATATATATATATATATATATATGATATTCTTTCCTAATATTCATACATTATAAATAAAAATATTCCAACATTTTGATTCTATCCTTTTCTTTTATAAATATTATATTATTATTATTATAGGAAAATTGATATATATTATTTATTATTATTTGTTACAATGAGATCATTTTTTTTTAAAATCTAATACCTCTTTAATTAATACTAATTTATTCTCTTTATATATTTTTTTTTAATTTTTATAATACAATTACAATATTATACCTTCTAAAAATACAATAAAATGGTGTATCTTTTGATTAAAAGCTAAATTACCTTTCGATGTTACTTTCTTTTATAAAAATATAAATTGAATGATAATTTTAATTTGAGAGACAAAAAAAAACTCACTATATTTTAAAAATATGATAAGTAACAAAATAGAGGAAATAATTAATACTCATTGTGTCGGAGTAGCAAGAGGTCACCCCCCAACCGCCCCTTCAGGGGTTCGACACCCAAGTCCCCCTCCTCCCATGTATCAAAAAAAAAAAAAAAAAAAAAAATTAATACTCATTGTTCTTTATAAAAAGAATCTAAAAAATATTTTAGGATCAATTTGGAATTTTTTTTTTTTTAAAAAAATTAAATTAGATGTATTTTTCAAATTCTAACATTTAAATTTGAAAATTTTATGATTATATGATTAACACACTTGCTAATTTAATTTTAAAATAAGTAAAACGTTGTAAAAAAGATTTTCAAATTTTTCCAAGTTTAATACAAAGATTCTCAGAAATAATTACTGGACAAATTGTTAATGCTGATGTAGTTATTAATTGTGGACCATTATTTTTTTCCTCTTTTAAAAATAGAATATATGAATTGCCAAGAGGAAAAAACAGGAATATTCCCTATATTTATTTCCAAAAAAAAAAAAAAAATTTTATTATTTATCCAATGTACGTAATTAGTTAAAAAAAATATTAAAAAATGTATTATAAATACTATATAATATTATGAATTTGACACTCGTTATGAGTAAGAAGAGTGTATGCAAATAAAATGAAACAGTGACTTTCGATACTAGATGATCTAACAAAAAAAAATGTTATAATTTCTAATTATTTTTTATTTGACATACGAGTTTTTTATTTGTGTCTTTATATTTTTTATCATTTTTTTTTCTTAAAAAATCCTAATTTCTATCATGTCTCGAATTTATGATATTTTTTATCACTTGACAGTTGAATCCCTATATTATATTTTAAAAATATTTAATGTTCAATTAATTTGTTTGGACAAAAAATTGATCTTAAAATTATTTTTATCCAAACAAATCTATCCTCAAATTATTTTCATTTGAACGAATGGATACTGAAAATTACAAGAATGAATTAATCTAAACAAAAATAAATTGATGAGAGCTAGGGATCCAAATGTAAAAACAAAAGATATAAGGATCTATTCATCAAATCCAAAATAGTTTAGGGTCAAAAAAAGAAATAAAAAGTAAAAATTTCCCTATAAATACCTTGTTCCCTTTGACATCGAAATATCACCCCTTCAGTCATTCTCAATTTGCTAAGTAAAACATTTCTTCTCATTTTTTCCTTCCTTCTGAAACATTAACCTTATCCTTCCTTCTTCTTTCATCAATGGCGGCAAAGAAAAGCAAAGGCAGACAAAAGCTTGAAATGGTTAAAATGCAGAACGAAATTAACCTTCAAGTAACTTTCTCAAAACGCCGTTTTGGCCTGTTCAAAAAAGCAAGTGAACTCGTCTCTCTCTGTGGCGCTGAGGTTGCTTTAATTGTTTTCTCGCCGGGTGGCAAGGTTTACACCTTTGGCCACCCGACGGTTCAAACTATTGTTCACCGCTACCTCGGTGGAGATGTAGGCGTAGGTGGCGGTGGTGTTGGGCCATCTAATGTTGCTGCTGCTGCTGTTGATGGTCTCAACAACTCTGCTGATGATGATCCACATGCAATGCTAGCTGCTCGACTCGGCAACGAACTCAACAACAAGGAGAGTCAGTTGGAGAATGAGAAAAAAGCCGGTGAAATTATGGGTGAGAAAATCAAGAATTCTCCACTGTATAATCGGTGGGGTAAAGCTTCTGTTGATGAAATGGACATGTCGGAGCTTATTCAATTCAAGGCGGCGCTTGAAAAACTGAAAATGGATATTGATGCAATGAAGATGAAGAAATCGATGGAGATGGTGAACGAAATGATGGCGCTTGATCCTCCAACTCCGAGTCTATTCTTTGGAGGGAGTGATAACTTTGGTGACCCTTATTTTGGATTCAACAACCTAAACCCTAATGATGGCAACTTCCTTCCTCCCTTTGATCCCTTTTTCGCTCCAGTTCCTAATCAGAATCCTGGGGAGGAGTCGTCATCGGTTGGAGGAGCTACTACGTTGGCCGGAGGAGCTACTATCTCGGCCGGAGGAGCTACTACTTTGGCCGGAGGAGCTACTACTTTGGACGGAGGAGCTACTACTTTGGCCGGAGGAGCTACTACTTTGGCCGGAGGAGATACTACTTTGGCCGGAGGAGATACTACTTTGGCCGGAGGAGCTACTACTTTTGCTAGTAGCTCTTACCCTCCTCCCGGATTTATTTATTGATCCATATATACATGTATATATGGTATCAAGAAAAAGAAAACTTGTGTTTTAGTTTATCGTCTTTTGTTTTGTTTAAATCGAGTCAAACTGTCGTATCTACCAACCCAGTCTTTTGTTTTGTTTAAATCCAGTTAAATTGTTGTGTCTACCAACCCTTTGTATCATCTGTTTTGTTTGTTTGTTTGTTAGCACAATCCTTGAACCCTAGCACAACCTTTAGATCTAAACCTAACCCTAGATGTCCTCCACCCCGTGTGTTCTTGTTTTGTTGTCATGTGTCCTTCTGTTTTAGTTTGTGATGTGTGTTTTTGATGTTTTCAGTAATGAAAAAAAAAAAAAAAAAAAAAAAGTCAGATTCTTCTGACTTGACGAAGAAAAACCAAAATTCATGTGTTTGTAGTTCTCTTTTGAGTATTGTGTGATGATGGCCTATTGAGCATCGAATACTAATCAAGAAAAATACAAGATAGCTTTAAATTAATGGGATTAAAAGATAAAAAAAGAAGATTAATTAACAAATCTGGAGTTATATATCTATATATATATATATATATGTATATGTATATGTTATTAATCATTTAATACTTTGTTAAGAAGATCAAAGAAAAAGAAGATAATCTAGCGTGGAAAGCAATGGAGTATTCTAGAATTAATTAAATAATCCAGGAGGAAAGCAATTTTTTTTTTTTTTTTTTTTTTATGTGAGGGGTGTAAAATATGAAGTTAAGTTCAATGTAATAATCCGAGGAATGAGAATATATATATATATATATAATTGTTTATATCTATCCAGGACCTTAAATTCTTTTTTGTTTTCTCTTTAATTCGATTAATTAAACATTATTATCAAAGAGATGCCAGCTGTTTTTCTTTTTTTTTTTATTGAAAAGTTATTTCAGTTGGAAAAACCCTTCTCTTTACGTTTTGTTTTGTTTTGTTTTTTTTTTGGGAGAAAAGTTGAGAACTGAATAATATAAGAATGATTATTTTATGTGGATTTGCGAAATTAATTGTATTTATTTTTGTGAATATTTATTTGTTATAAACTAAACTTGAATACTCGATAAAAGAAAGTTTTAGTAAATTTACATAATCCAGATTAATATAGCCATAATTTAAAGTGTGTTTAGTACCCTCGATTTCATTAAGGACATTGTTGATTAACAATAGAAAAACCATCTCAATATTTAGCTCTTCCAAAATATAGGGTTCATCAAGTCATGGATATTTCAATATATATATATATATATATATATATATATATATATATATATATGCGTGTGTGTGTGTGAGAGAGAGAGATAGAGTCATTTAGAACCAAAGAAGATTGGGAAATAATCATCTTGATGCCATATTCATGCAAAGCGAAAAGTTTAAGGTTTTCCAGTTTGAAAGAGTCTTTAAATTACAAAACATTATGATTTAGTATATGTTTTTCCTTATAATATATATATATATATATATGTAAATTATTCTTTCTCATTATGCTTGTATAGTAAATTAGTTCTAAGTAGATTTTGGGAATGGTTAATTTCCACTTTTTCTCTTGTGCCCCTTCTTCAAAACTAATTTGCATATATAAATCTGCAGCATGCTTCAAATAAGTTTTAGTTCATTATATAGTTTTACACACACACACACACACACACACACACACACATATATATATATATTCATCAATAAATCTTATTATTTTTATGAGGGTAGATATTATATCTAATTATTCTTATATATTTTATTTATCCATCTTTCATAAGAAAATTTTCTTTGGAAAAGAAAATATTTAAAGAAATTTAATTAATTATCAAAAATTTACATATATGTTACTAATATTTCTTAATCTATACAAGGTTTTTTTACGTAACCAATATATATATATATATATATATATATTTATCATGATTAGGGTTCTTCATCCGTTCTTTAAAGTGTTTATGTATTTCTTTGCAGCTGTTTAGCTTGGTTAATACGTGATTATAAATACATAAGTGGCGTATTAAGCTTCAACATTGCACCTAATTATGATTAATGAAAAAAGGAGAAAGGAAGAAAAATTAAACAGTGTGATTATATAATGTGCAAATATACAATTCTACCTCATTGAAGAAAAAAAAAAAAAAAAAGAACGAAGAAGAAAAACCTATGATCAGTTAAATGGGGATTTGAAACACAATCTCACAATTTGTTAGAAGATGCTTCTCACATATTTATATACATATATGTGTGTGTGTGTAAGCACAATTAATTAAACAATTAAAAACCTTTAGATGCTGTTAATATATATATCTAATCCAATGGAAGAAATTACGATAGAAATTTGAGTGATTCTCAAAAAAAAAAAAAAAAACTATAATATATATATACTTTGCATGACAGAAGCGTGCATGCATGTTTATAGCTTCAAATTTGTTTGAACTCTATTATGCACAGACACACTGTATATAATTATATATATATATATATATATATATATATTATATGTAAATGTATCTTTCAAATTGAAATTTAGGTCTTATAAAAGAAGGGAAAGAAAAATAGATTGTAAGTCTAAATTAATTTGTTTTGCTAATATGTGTGTGTATAGATAAAGAAAGATCGAGGACATGTAAGTCTTGTATATTTTTCTATATTAAAAAAAAAAAGTAACTAAATAAAATTTATCATAAAATAGTTAAATTATTATAGCATGCAAATTATTTACAGTTATGATTTTTAATATATATATGTATATGAGATTGTTGTCATAAAAATTACTATTCTCTCAACTACCCTTACGCCTATTGAAAAAAAAAAGAAGAAAGATTGATGGCATGTCTCAAGAATTTTCTGTTACACATTTATTTAAATTGGATTAAAATTTTGACAGGTAACTAAAAGAGGAACCATAGTTATTTTTTTTATAAAAATAATTTAAAATCAAAATTTTGATAGTTAATTAATATACTTAAAAATTTACATTTTAAATAAATATAAAAAAAATTTATATAAAAACAATTTCTAATTGGAGTTTAAATGAACTTATATATATTATTTATGGTCGAGCAATTAGTGAAAATAATAATTGTAAAAGGAAGTTCACTAAATAGAATTATTATTATTATTATTTTGATAAATTTGAAAATTTTTAAAAATATTCTAAAATATTTTGATATATATAGATATAGAAGTATTGACACTATAATATATTCTATAGTATTGTATAATATATTATATATTATATAGTATATAATATGTTATATTATATATAAAATATATAATATATTCTGTCACTATATATATATAGAGAGAGAGACAATTTCTTTTAAATAACTAATTCAAAGAACTCCATATAATTTAAAGAAGAAAAAAATTATTAACTTAAAAAAGAAAAAAAAAAGTTATCCAAGAAAATTGAAACAAAATCCGAACCTAAAAATATGGAACACTTCTCAAATTTCTTTATGGCGTGGATGAACTTTCTCCTCCAAGAAAGTTGGAATCCCCTTTATTCTGAAGGAGAATTTTTCTGCTACCTTAAATTTATTAACAAAATTAATAATATCCCCTTTTTTTCCTCACCCAGAGTACTATAAAATCATTCAACATTTCAACAATTGAAATCATCATTGGATCAAACAGGGGTTTTTCATCAAAACATCCTTTTTTCTTCTTTTTCTTGAGCAAATAAAAGCCTCCCTTGTAAAGAGTTTTGATTTTTCTTTCTCTGATCAAGGGAAGGAGAGTGTTAAAGAAAAAAAAAAAACAAAGAAAAGAAAAGAGGAAAAAAAAGAAAAAAGATGGGGATGGATGACAAGAAGAAAAAGGTAGCTATTATTAGCCTTTGCTCACTTCTCCTAGTTGCTGCTGTTGTAGGCACAGTAACCATGTCAGTCCGCAAAAATGCTGCGGACAAAAGTGGCAGTCCAGCTGGTTCTTCAACCGGTGAACCGGCAACCACATCGTCGAAGTCGGTGAAGGCAATGTGCCAACCGACGGATTATAAGGAAGTGTGCGAAAAGAGTCTTGCCGGAGCACAAAATACTAGTGACCCGAAAGCACTAATCAAGGTAGCATTCGAGTCCACAATTACACAAATTGGTAATGCAATTAAGGACTCTTCTTTGTTAAAAGAAGCTGCAAAAGATCCAAGAACATCACATGCCTTGGACACTTGCAAAGATGTATTAAACACTTCCATAGACGATTTCAAGAGGTCTTTTGATAAAGTAGGGGCCTTTGAAGTTTCTCAAATGGACAATTACATTGCTGATCTCAAGACATGGATTAGCGGTGCAATTACTTATCAAGAAACTTGTATTGATGCATTTGAGAACACAACAGGGGAAACTGGTGAGAAAATGAAGAAATTGCTAGAAACAAGCACTGAGTTATCCAGCAATGCACTAGCAATGGTTAGTGAACTTTCACAGGTACTCACCGATTTGCAAATCCCGGGACTTAACAAAAGAAGACTCCTCGTGTCCGAAGATAGGGATGGGGAGGTAGGAGATGAAGCAGCGGAAATGCACGAAATTGAGCGAGAGGATTTCCCTGAATTCATCAGTGCTCCTCGTCGTAAGATCCTTCAGGCTGGTGCTAATCCACCTCCCAATGCTGTCGTTTCTCAAACAGGTGGTGGACAATTTAAAACCATCACTGAAGCAGTTAATTCTATCCCGAAGAAGAACGACAAACCATTTGTAATCCTCATCAAAGCCGGTGTATACAAGGAGTACGTTGATATCCCTAGACGCGTTAACAATGTCATACTCATCGGAGAAGGCCCAACCAAAACCATCATTACCGGAAATAAAAACTTCGTAGATGGTATTGGTACATTCAAAACTGCAACAGTTGGTAAGTCATTGTATAAATTAATCAATCAATTCATAATACTTTGTTTTCGATTAATATATATATATATTTTTGTTTTCGATTAATATATATATTTGACCACAAAAAATAAAATTCAACAGCGGTTCAAGGAGATGATTTCATGGCCAAGAATATTGGATTCGTGAACTCAGCCGGAGCAATAAAGCATCAAGCAGTGGCACTCAGAGTTTCCGGTGACAAAGCAGTGTTCTACAATTGCCACATGGACGGTTACCAAGACACTCTCTACACCCATGCTTACCGTCAATACTACAACAACTGTGTAATCACCGGAACAATTGATTTCGTCTTCGGCGATGCCTCTGCAGTTTTCCAAAATTGCAAATTCGTGGTAAGAAAGCCATTGGAAAACCAGGACTGTATGGTTACAGCACAAGGAAGGAAGGAAAGGCGCGGTGTAGGAGGAATTGTCATCCAAAACTCAGAGATCACAGCAGAGCCAGCATTCTTAGCAATGAAACCTCCACGCAAAGCTTTCCTTGGTCGCCCATGGAAGGAATATTCTAGAACTATCGTAATGCAATCATTCATCGACGCCGTGATCGCACCTGAAGGTTGGTCACCATGGGCTGGAACATTTGGCCTGGATACACTTTACTTTGGTGAGTATCAGAATAGAGGTCCAGGATCAAACATGGCCCAAAGAGTTAAATGGAGAGGTATTCAAAGGATTACCCCACAGATTGCAGATAGTTTCACCGTCGGAAAGTATTTGCTAGGGGACCCGTGGATCAAGACCACTGGTGTGCCGTTTACTGCTGGGATGATGAAAGTCTAAATTAAAAAAAGGACTTAAAAAAAAAATCCCTAATATATAAATAAATAATACTTTCTTAAATTCCCTGCATGTAATTTCTCTCATCCCCTAACCCTAACCCCCTCCCCCGCATTGGGGATTCCGATGAAAAACAAATAATGCACAGTGTTTAATTTATTATTTATTTTTTGTAGTTTGTTTAAAAATCAAGAATAAATTTGATATTGGATGACTCCCTCCCAACAATGAGGGTTTTCTTAGAGTTGTGATTTTCATTGGATCTTGTTTCTTCTTTATTTTTGTGTGTTTACGTTACTAGTCTTCATATTTATATTTTCATGGACAACATTATCCTTAAACAATGTTCGAACTCGACTCCTTCCGCTTGAATCAAAATAGGTGTTGATTTCTCTACTTTTCGTTAACAAATTAGATAAATGTACTTAGGAGTCATGCCAATGGAGCTATCCCTTGTTCTCACCGAATATCTCTTTATTATTGCTCCCTCCAAAATCGATGTGTCTTATTGGATGAAAAGACTAAAATGTCCTTTAATTTTACTTTTTTCAATATAAATAACTAATGAGTTGTAAAATATTAATTATAGGACTATTATGGAAAAAATATTAATAATTACAATTTAATTTTCTAATGTGAAAGTTAAAAGAAAAAAAAACAACTTTATATATATATAGATATATATTTGGAAAGGATATTCGAATTTTATATTTTTAATTTTTAATTTTGTTTTTTAAAAAAGGGACAACTCAATTTAGGAAGTATTTCAAATTCGTAATGATGGTTAAATTACAGTCAACAATTACATTAAAATTAGGAAAATTTACAGTTTTAATTTCCATTTTTTTTGGGACAAACAATCTTTACTTTTTTTATTATTAGATTCATTTTATTTTTAATTGGACAAAAGGGTCTTTATCATCAAATTTTATCCATTCATATTCATATTTTAAGCACGTGTAAATCGTGTGGAGTGCATTTTTTATTATTTTTTAATCTCATTTTTTATTTTAAGAAATACTAACTGTCTTTTGCCATCCCCTTCTTTTACTTTAAATGCCTTCAATAATGATCTGTTTGGTACTATGTATCACAGACAAGTGCATCCAGACTACTTTGCTCTCTATGAGAGCGCCTTTGTATCCAATACTTCTTCCTTACTTTAAATAAATGAATCTCTCTTTATTACCAAAAAAAAAAAAAAAAAAAAAAACCAACTCATAATTTTAATAAAACTCTCATTTATTTTTCTAATTTATTCAATTTTTTTTTTTTGCTAATTTTTTTTTTCATTTGTCAATATTTCTCTAGCTAAGAAACGAGAGTTTCATTAAAATTAGTTCATAAAATTTTAAATGACTATAATGTCTGAAAAAAGATGTGTGTAAAAATGCAAATTAAAGAAATTTCAAGACATTAAAGAAATAAATAATTCAATATCATGCTCCAAATTGAATTTTGATAGAAAAAATAAAAATAAAAATAAAATCTCATAATAATAATTAAAAAATGTAAGTTTCCTAAAATAATATTAAAACTAAAACAAATAGTTTTCCTTAAACTTTTCACATGATCATTTAATTATTCAACTAAGGATGATATAATACTCACGTGGTAAATTAGTTGTTTCACAATTGAAAATATACACATCACCATCATTATCATCATGAAGAATATTAATATATATATATATATATATATATATATATATATATATATATATATATATATATATATTGCATTCTAAATATAAGTAAATAGGAAATCTTATTATTATTTTTTTGCACAAGTTTGATACATAGATTAAAGATTCTCAAATCATATACCATTTTTTTTTTATCATTTCAAAATTTTAAGTCTTTTTTTTTTTGTTCTTTAACTGTCTTGAGTTTATAATTTTATAATTATAATAAAATTACTATTAACTAATTTACGATTTTTTTTATTGTTTTTTCCCTTTTACATATAAAATTTAAATTATAACTCAATTAAAAAAAATCTTATTAAATTCAAATAAGTATTTTGATTTTAAAAAATAAAATAAAATATAACCTTTGATTTCTTATTCTTTTATAACGTATAATTAATGAATATTAGCTGTTAAATATTGTGTAAAGTATGAAGAGAACAAAAAAAAAAAAAAAAAAAAAAAAAAATAAATGTTACTTTAATTTTATAAAGAGAAAATTGGCCTATTTTAGTTTGGACAAATGAGTTTCTATCTTTTTCTTTTGAACTATTGAATTCTATTTTATTTTTATTTATCAATTTACAATTACCAAAATTTGTATTTTAAGTACCTATAAGTAATGCAGATGTCAATTTAATTAATTTTTTTTTTTTTTTTAGAGAAACAATACATAGATCATTTTTATAGTTTATAATATCATTAACTAATACATATCTTAATGAAATCCTTATCTTTTTTAATAAAACTAACTCTAGCGAAAAATACAAAAGAATGAGGAAAAAAAAAGAAAAAAGGAAAGAAATTAGAAGCAATGAGGGTTACATTAAGATATAAGTTTTAATGAGATTCTAAAAGATAAAAATGTCCTCTACAAGACATACGAGGTGCTTCATACATGAATTTTTATGCTTAAAATTTAATGGAAAAGACTTTTTTGTCCAAATAAAAATAAAATAGGATTCAATAATCTTAAAAAAATAAAATAAAAGACACGTTTGTCCCAACAAAAATAATACTAAAAATAAAATAGTTAAACTTCCTTTTATAAAATGGGACAAGAAAAAATTGATAATCTTAGGAATAATAATAATTTTTTTTTAAAAAAAACCAGCATAAATACCCCGTTCCTTCAACATCGAAATATCATCCTTCTAATCATTCTCAATTCGCTAAACATTTACAAAAACCTTCCCTTTCGCATTTCTCTATTTGCTTCGAAATTACCTTTATCATTTGTTAGCGATGGCAAGAAGTAGCAAAGGCCGACAAAAGCTCGAAATGGTTAAGATACAGAACGAACAAAATCGTCGAGTTACTTTCTCCAAACGCCGGCAAAATCTCTTCAAAAAAGCAAGTGAACTTGTTTCTATGTGTGCCGCTGAGGTTGCTTTGGTTGTTTTCTCACCTTTGGGAAAGATTTACACCTTTGGCCACCCAACCGCAGAAACCATCATCCAAAAGTACCTCGGAAATATTCCGACTAATCATCGGAGTTCCGATCACTCTGATGATGTGACTGAGGCTCAACGTGCCATCCTGGCTGTTGATCTTAGCCAGGAACCGAAAAACAAGGAGAAAGAATTGGAAAGAGAAAAAAAAGTTGGTGCAATCCCGGAGGAGAAGATCAAGAATTCTCCACTGTACGACCTCTGGAGTAGGTTTTCTGCCGATGAACTCAATTTGACAGAGCTTTTTCAATTCAAGAAGGCATTAGAAAAACCGAAAATGGATATTAACACAGTAAAGAAGAAAAAATCGTTGGAAATGAGTGAATTCATGGGATTCACCAAAACCTGTCATGAAATTGTTGGGGAATCGTCGATTGGTGCTGCCGGTAGCCGACCACCTGAATTTGACTTCCTAGGCCTTGGGCAGGGGGGTCATTAATTCCGAAAACCGTGTGTTAATTTATTTATGTTGTCTTTTTGTTTGTCTTGTCTGTTATTTTTGTTGTGTGTGTGTTTTTTTTTTTGTTCCGGTACACAATTCTTGAACCCTAGACCCCCGTGTTTTTGTTTGTAGTGTTTTTTTTAATGTTTTCAGTTTAGTAATTGATAAATAAAAAAAAAAGTCAAGTCATGTTATGGCTTGACAAAAAAAAAAAAAATCCAAAATTGATGTTTGCGTGCTTTGTAGTTTCTCTTGGAGTATTTTTTTGATGATCAATTAATAGAAATGGAATATAATTAAAAGAAAAAAAACAATTGAATATAATTAAAAATATCCGGACTCATACATGTTATTAATTATTTAATGATTTATTAGGAAGATCAAATAAAAAGAAGATAATTCTATATTATATTAAAAAATTTCAAAAGCCTTTGGTTTGACACAATGGAAAAAGAGCACCATTTAAGAGTTAGTGTGAGGTCTTCTCCCGTGTAAGAGTTAGGCTCTGCGAATGCAATCCAAGCGAAATTTGGATTAGTCGGAGTTGTGATGGTCCCGGATATCGGATGATTAAAAAAATATTCAAAAAGGATTAAGTAATCTAGAAAGTTCTACTCTAATATGAAGGAAATAATTTTTACTCTTTTTGGGAAATAATTGGTAAGTTTGGTCAAAAACAAATTTACTTTTGGTAAGCTTAGTCCAATTTTTTTTTTTAATCTTTTAAAGTCCCAAACTTTTTTATTAGAGACAAATAAAGTCCTTGTTAACATTTCGTCAAAAAACTTAAAAACTTAACGATTTACCTTGTTTAGTTAATTAAAGAAATGGTAAAAACGCCAATACATGTGAGAAGAATGAAAAAAAATGAAATGGCAGCGACAAAGAAAGAAGTTGTCAAGCCATATCTTCCGAATCATCGAACTTTAATGGCAAATCACCCAAGGTTTTCATTAAGTAGGAGAAAAGACTACCGAAGCTTGAAATCCGAAGATACATCAGGAAATCACCGTATATATTCGTCGAAGGGAGTTCACCAAACACAAGTTGATTCATAATTCTTCTCTATTGAACAGGAAAATTGAAATTGGGTCAAATTTTAGGGCTTAATTTAAAATCAGAAAGTGGTGGTGAAAGGGAAGTTCGAATTTTTGGAAGAGAAGGGAAGAAAGGGGAATATATAGCTTAGGGTTGAAGAGGAAATAATGACAGATTCATTGAACCAGCGGATTGGATTTGAATTTTTTCTTTGTCGTTGTCATTTCTTCTTCTTCTTTTTTCATTATTCTCACATGTATTGACATTTTTACATTTTTTTTTAATTAATTAAACAATGTAAATCGTTAAGTTTATAAGTTTTTTTGATGCTTAACTTGTCAAAAGTAAATTTGTTTAAAACCAAACTCACAAATTATTCTCTTATTGGTTTAAATTTGAAGCTCGAATAAATGAATAATTAACTTCTTTTTTTTAATATATATATTTAGGACCTTAATTTTTTTTTTCATTTCTCCTTTAATCAGTTAATTTAATAAAAAAAACGTTACTAGCAAATTAAAGAGATGCAAAATTCTTGTATGATCTTTTTTTTTTTTTTCTTCTTAAAGAATTAATTTTTGTTGGAGATAGATGTTTTTGGAAAAGTTGGTCCAATTAAAAACTCGGAGATAGATATTTTTAGAAAAGTTGGTCCACTTAGAAACTTGGGTGAAAATTGAATAATATAAAAATCATTATTTTTTTAAATTAAAAAAAAAAAAATTATCCATTTTTTTGATTATTTATTTAGATAATTTTTTAGATATTTTTATAGTTTATAATATTATTAACTATTACATATCTTAATGAAATCCTTATTTTTTAAATAAAACTAACTCTAGAAAAAAAAAAAAAAAAAAGAATGAAAGGAAAAAAAAAAAAAGAGGAAAGAAATTAGAAGAAATGAGGGTTACATTAAGATATAAGTTTTAATGAGATCCTAAAAGATAAAAATGTCTTCTACAAGACATACGAGCTGCTTCAAACATTAATTTTTATGCTTAAAATTTGACGGAAAAAGACTTTTTTGTCCAAATAAAAATAAAATAGGATTCGATAATCTTAAAAAAAAAAAAGACACGTTTGTCCCAACAAAAATAATACTAAAAACAAAATAGTAAAATTTCCTTTTATAAAATGGGAAAAGAAAAAATTGATAATCTTAGGAATAACAATAAAAAAAAACCACCATAAATACCCCCTTCCTTCAACATCGAAATACATCCTTCTAATCATTCTCAATTCGCTAAAGATTTACGAAAACCTTCCCGTTCGCATTTCTCTATTTGCTTTTGAAATTACCTTTATCATTTGTTAGCGATGACAAGAATTAACAAAGGCCGACAAAAGATCGAAATAGTTAAGATACTAGAACAAACAAAATCGCCAAGTTTCTTTCTCCAAACGCCGTCAAAATCTCTTCAAAAAAGCAAGTGAACTTGTTTCTATGTGTGCTGCCGAGGTTGCTTTGGTTGTTTTCTCACCTTTGGGAAAGGTTTACACCTTTGGCCACCCAACCGCAGAAACAATCATCCAAAAGTACCTCGGAAATATTCCAACTAATCATCGGATCTCCGATCACTCTGATGATGTGACCGAGGCTCAACGTGCCATCCTGGCCGTTGATCTCAGCCAGGAACCGAAAAATAAGGAGAAAGAATTGGAAAGAGAAAAAAAAGCTGGTGCAATCTTGGACGAGAAGATCAAGAATTCTCCATTGTACGACCTCTGGAGTAGGTTTTCTACTGATAAACTCAATGGGGCAGAGCTTTTTCAATTCAAGAAGGCATTAGAAAAACTAAAAATGGATATTAACACAGTAAAGAAGAAAAAATCGCTGGAAATGAGTGAATTCATGGGATCCACCAAAACCTGTCATGAAAATGTTGGGGAATCGTCGACTGGTGTTGCCGGTAGCCGGCCACCTGAATTTGACTTCCTAGGCCTTGGGCAGGGTCGTCATTAATTCTGAAAACCGTGTGTTAATTTATTTATGTTGTCTTTTTGTTTGTCTTTTTTGGTCTGTTTTTGTTTGTAGTGTTTTTTTATTTTTTCAGTTTAATAATTAATAATAAAAAAAAAGTCAAGTCATGTTCTGGCTTGACAAAAAAAAATCCAAAATTGATGTTTGTGCTTGTAGTTTCTCTTTGAGTATTTTCTGATGATCAATTAATAGAAATGGAATATAATTAAAAGAAAAAAAAAATTTGAATATAATCAAAAATATCTGGACTCGAACATCCTATTAATTATTTAATGATTTGTTAGGAAGATCAAATAAAAAGAAGATAATTCTATATTATATTAAAAAATTTCAAAAGTCTTTGGTTTGACACAATGGAAAAAAGTTGAGGTCTTCTCCCGAGTAAGAGTTGGGCTCTGCGAATGCAATCCAAGCGAAATTATGATTAGTCGGATTTGTGATGGTTCCGGATATCAAATGATTAAATAAAAAAAATTCAAAAAGGATTAAGTAATCTAGAAAGTTCAACTCTAATATGAAGGAAAGCATTTTTCCTCTTTTTGGGTTTAAATTTGAAGTTCAAATAAATGAATAATTAATTTTTTTTTAAATATATATATTTAGGACCTTAATTTATTAATTTTTGTTTCTCCTTTAATCAGTTAATTTATTAAAAAACGTTACTAGCAAATTAAAGAGATGCCAAATTCTTGTATGATCTTTTTTTTTTTTTTCTTGAAGAATTAACTTTTGTTGGAGATAGATGTTTTTGGAAAAGTTGGTCCAATTAGAAACTTGGGTGAAAATTGAATAATATAAGAATCATTATTTTTTGTAAAATGCAAAGTCAAACTTTAGATTTACATGATTCAATTAATATGGTGGAGCGGTAGAGACTTTTTCCCCCTTAACCAATGATCTTTTTCAAAGTCGTTATATAAAAAATGTTAAATCCTCATGATTCAATTAAGTGCCTATAAATCAAGCTTAGTGTATTGTGGGCGTGAAATGACTTGAATGTGTCGTCCTTCAGCCCGCCCGGCCAAACACACGCGTGCGATAAGTTAAAAAAAAAAAATTTATTAAAAAATGTTGAGTATAGGTTCTGCCCATTTGGGCTGGCCCACAAACAATGAAAAGGCCAAAAAAAAAAAATAATAATAATGTAGCATCGCTACAGTACCACGAAGAAAAAAAGAGGATTTTGGGATTTGATTGTAAAGCCGTTAGTAATCTGTTTTCGGCTAAACTTGATATAATGAGATCCTCTTATCAATCTCTACTTATTTATTGGTTTATTTTTAATTTTTTTTCATTTCGTAACATTTTTTTAAACTCTACTTTATGATATTGTTGTAATTTAAAGAACATTATAATCATGGTGTACTCCTCGTATTGTCTAGTAAAGACTGTGTATTCTTATTATATGTTGATAATGGAGATTTAAATAGGGAGAGAGTCGAGAGACAGGCGTAAGGAGAGTTTCCCCCAATAGGGTCTAACACGGCTCGAATCCGATTTAGTTAGGGTCCAAAGTGGCTACGAGACACAGATAAATTACAAAAAAAATAATAATAATAAAAAAATAGTAGAGATTTTTTTCGGACTAGGTCCTATGGTTTTTTCCCATCTTGGGTTTTCCGCGTTAAACTTGCTTGGCCCTTTATTGCACTATTCTACTCAATATTCGTTTGTTATAATTAGTTGATAGTTTTATTGTATTTTGGGAAAAAAATGATTCTTTGAAAACTCTCAGTGTGATTGAAATTGTTAATTAATTTGTTATCTTCCCAACAAAAAGGAAAAGAAAAATCAATATTTTAACACAAAAAAAAAAATTTATCAAAATTAAATCTAAGTAATTATAAATATTTCAATATAGAGAGAGATGGATATCTCGATATATGTGAGAATATATATATATATAAGAGAGAGAGTCATTTAGAACCAAAGAAGATTAGACAATTTTAATCTTGAGTTAATAAGCTTCTTTGATAACCTAATCATAAAAAGGCCTCATATTAACCCGGTAGCTTGGGGGAGTTGGTAAGCGAACTCTTAATGCTTCCCCAGGGTGGATGGTCAAGGTTTTAAATCCCCTGGGGTGGTTAGCGCCATGTTAAAAAGCTCTGGGTCAGACCCTCACCCTCGAGTAAGAGTTGAACTCTGCGAGCGCACCCCAGGCCGAGTCCGGATTAGTTGACCCGTGTGGGTTCGGATACCGGATGCTTAAGCAAAAAAAAAAAAAAAAAAAAAAGGGCCCCATATTCATAGATAATGAAAACTTTAAACTTGGATTTGGATTTGGATTTGGAAGAGAAGAGAAGAAAGGGGAATATATAGCTTAGGGTTGAAGAGGAAATAATGACATATTCATTGAACCAGCGGATTGGATTTGGATTTTTTCTTTGTCGCTGTCGTTTCTTCTTCTACTTTTTTTTCCATTAATCTCACATGTATTGACGTTTTTACCATTTTATTTAATTAACTAAATAATGTAAATCGTTAAGATTTTAAATTTTTTAACTTATCAAAAGTAAATTTATTTGAAACCAAACTCACAAATTATTCTCTTTTTGGTTTAAATTTGAAGCTCAAATAAATGAATAATTAACTTCTTTTTTTAATATATATATTTAGGATCTTAATTTTTTTTTCATTTCTCCTTTAATCAGTTAATTTAATTAAAAAACGTTACTAGCAAATTAAAGAGATGCAAAATTCTTGTATGATCTTTTTTTTTTTCCTTCTTAAAGAATTAATTTTTTGTTGGAGATAGATGTTTTTGGAAAAGTTGGTCCAATTAAAAACTCGGAGATATATATTTTTGGAAAAGTTGGTCCACTTAGAAACTTGGGTGAAAATTGAATAACATAAGAATCATTATTTTTTGTAAATTAAAATTTTTTTGAATATTTATTTAGATAATTTATTAGATATTTTTATAGTTTATAATATTATTAACTAATACATATCTTAATGAAATCCTTATTTTTAAAATAAAACTAACTCTAGAAAAAAAAAATACAAAAGAATTAAAGGAAAAAAAAAAGAGGAAAGAAATTAGAAGAAATGAGGGTTACATTAAGATATAAGTTTTAATGAGATCCTAAAAGATAAAAATGTCCTCTACAAGATATACGAGTTGCTTCAAACATGAATTTTTATGCTTAAAAGTTGACGGAAAAAGACTTTTTTGTCCAAATAAAAATAAAATAGGATTCGATAATCTTAAAAAAAAAAAATAAAAGACACGTTTGTCCCAACAAAAATAATACTAAAAACAAAATAGTTAAATTTCCTTTTATAAAATGGGAAAATAAAAATTGATAATCTTTGGAATAACAATAAAAAAAAAAAAAACCAACCATAAATACCCCCTTCCTTCAACATCGAAATACATCCTTCTAATCATTCTCAATTCGCTAAAGATTTACGAAAACCTTCCCTTTCGCATTTCTCTATTTGCTTTTGAAATTACCTTTATCATTTGTTAGCGATGACAAGAAGTAACAAAGGGCGACAAAAGCTCGAAATGGTTAAGATACTGGGAACAAACAAAATCGCCAAGTTACTTTCTCCAAACGCCGTCAAAATCTCTTCAAAAAAGCAAGTGAACTTGTTTCTATGTGTGCTGCCGAGGTTGCTTTGGTTGTTTTCTCACCTTTTGGAAAAGTTTACACCTTTGGCCACCCAACCACAGAAACAATCATCCAAAAGTACCTCGGAAATATTCCGACTAATCATCGGAGTTCCGATCACTCGATGATGTGACTGAGGCTCAACGTGCCATCCTGGCCGTTGATCTCAGCCAGGAACCGAAAAATAAGGAGAAAGAATTGGAAAGAGAAAAAAAAGTTGGTGCAATCCTGGACGAAGAAGATCAAGAATTCTCCACTGTACGACCTCTGGAGTAGGTTTTCTACTGATAAACTCAATTATGCAGAGCTTTTTCAATTCAAGAAGGCCTTAGAAAAACTGGAAATGGATATTAACACAGTAAAGAAGAAAAAATCGTTGGAAATGAGTGAATTCATGAGATCCACCAAAACCTGTCATGAAAATGTTGGGGAATCGTCGACTGGTGTTGCCGGTAGCCGGCCACCTGAATTTGACTTCCTAGGCCTTGGGCATGGTCGTCATTAATTCTGAAAACCGTGTGTTAATTTATTTATGTTGTCTTTTTGTTTGTCTTTTGTTGTCTGTTATTTTTGTTGTGTGTTTTTTTTCCCTTTTCGTTGGTATACAATTCTTGAACCCTAGACCCCCATGTTTTGTTTGCAATGTTTTTTATGTTTTCAGTTCAGTAATAATAATAAAAAAAAAAAAAAAGTCAAGTCATGTTTTGGCTTGACGAGAAAAAAAAATCCAAAATTGATGTTTGTGCTTTTGTGCTTTGTAGTCTCTCTTTGAGTATTTTGTGATGATCAATTAAGAAAAATTCAAGGTAAGAAACAAAGAATTGAATATAATTAAAAATATTTGGACTCATATATGTTATTAATTATTTAATGATTTGTTACGAAGATCAAATAAAAAGAAGATAATTCTATATTATATTAAAAACTTTCAAAAGCCCTTGGTGAGGGTGAGAGTGCGGTTTTTTCTCAAATAAGAGTTGGAATTTGCGGGTGTAATCGGGGCCTGAATCTAAATTAGTCGGAGTTATGATAGCTCCAAATACCAGATGGTCTAAAAAAAATTCAAAAAGGATTAAGTAATATAGAAAGTTCTACTCCAATATGAAGGAAAGAATTTTTGCTCTTTTTGGGTTTAAATATGAAGTTCGAATAAATGAATAATTAACTTTTTCTAATATATATATATATATATATATATTACTGGTTAATTTTTTTTTGTTTATACTTTAATCAGTTAATTTAATAAAAAAACGTTACTAGCAAATTAAAGAGATGCCAAATTCTTGTATGATTTTTTTTTTTCCTTCTTGAAGAATTAATTTGTGTTGGAGATGGATGTTTTTTTGGAAAAGTTGGTCCATTAGAAACTTGGGTGAAAATTGAATAACATATAAGAATCATTATTTTTTGTAAATTAAAAAAAAAAAAATTATCCATGTTTTAGAATATTTATTTTTTTAAAATCATATGTCGTGCAATGTGAAACTTTAAATTTTCATTATTCAATCAATATAACTTATAGATTTGTTAAAAAGTGTTGGGTATAGGGTCTAGTCCATTTGGGCTAGCCCAAAAAAAAAAAAAAAAAAAAAGAAAAGAAAAATTGTTCGGTGTCTCGTGCATTTACTCTGATCCTTTATTATATTATTCTACTTGATATTCATTTGTTATAATTGATTGCTAGTTTTATTGTATTTGTATTTTGGAAAAAAAAGTGATTCTTAATTGGAAAAATCAATATTTTAACACATAAAAAAAGATATAAATTTCATAAAAATTAAATCAAGTAATTATAAATATTTCAATATATATATATATATATATATAATATATATATATATATATAAGTGAGAAAGATGAATATGTAGATATATGTGAGAATATATATATATATATACTAGTAGTAACAGTTCGCCCCCAAGTGCGAAGTGTACCACAATTTTATATATATATATATTTGTGTATCGTTATTTGTAAATAAGTTTTTTAAAAAAATTAATCTATTTAATTTTATATATAAAAATTGTATTACGATATGGATAAATATTACGAATTATATTATATACAACACATAAATAAAATTAATGTATTATAAATATTATTATTTTATAGAAATTTTTGTTTTTCTTTTTTTGAGAAATCCTCAATTCTATCATGTCTTGAACTTATGACCTTCATTTCATAAGTGAGAGTTCTACCAACTGAGTTACGCCTTCTTGACTATTTTATAGAAATTAGAAATATACTTATTGTGCTTACAAAAAACAAAGAAATATACTTTTTTTTTATTACATTAAATTTTTTATAAATTTATGAACTAATATAATTTTAAGAAGATAATATTTAATTACTTATTCGAATAATTGGTAAGTTTGGTCACAAACAAATTTACTTTTGGCAAAGTCAGTCCCAAAATATTTTTTTTTAACTTTTAAAGTCTCAAACATTTTTTTTAGAGAAACATAAGGTCCTTATTAATAGATTCTGTTAAAAAAAATTAAAAACTTAACACTTTACAAGGGTAAAATTATCAATATATGAGGGGAAAAAAAAGAAGAAGAAAGCTGGAGTTGCCGTGCTACGATCGGCGATGATGGAGGGCAGGAGGGGAGGGGCCGCTGCGTATTAAAGGCTGAAATTTCAAACAATCTTACCCTTTTTATTCGAAACCGATCTCTCATAATAATGATGATGATGACAACATCCTCTCGTGCCTTCTTGTTTATGATTCAACCATGCCATGGGTATTGGAATCTTGTTTATGATTCAACCATGCCATGATTCAACCGTGCCTTCGCTGAATCTTGTTTTATTCATTGCATTTATTATAATATCTTTCAGGGAATTTGAACCGAGTTCCATAATAAATGATCGGAAATCCGTTATATCACTTCCTCCATTGCCACCTCTTGAGAGTTGAGATTGACGATTTACCCTGTCATCCCACTTTCGGATCTTTTAACTCGCTATTTAGAAGATTTCTATGCTAATAAGTTCCCCAATCTTCATAACTCAAACTATGTATCCAAGAAACCCAAACTCCATTTAAGCTCCCCAATCTATGCTACCGGTATTTGCCCGCGTTTAATAACCGGCAGCCGGCTGCCCACCTCCATCATCGCGGCGCGAAGCGCCTGCACGGCTTTTTCTTCTTCTTTTTTTTTTCCTCATATATTGACGATTTTACCCTTGTAAATTGTTAAGTTTTAAAGTTTTTTAACGGAATCTGTTAATAAGGACTTTATGTTTCTCTAAAAAAATGTTTGGGATTTTAAAAGTTTAAAAAAATATTTTGGGACTTACCTTGCCAAAAGTAAATTTGTTTGAGACCAAACTTACCAATTATTCTACTTATTCAATCTTCATTTTTTTTTTGTTGGACTTCCTTGCATTGTTTCTTCACACATTTTCACCCCTTGAAGCTAATTCACAATTCGCAATGTCTATAACATTAAATTTCTTTTGAAATTTTTAATAGAAATCTTGGCTTAATTCCTTTACAAACACACCAACGAATTTTTCTTCAATTGATTGTTTACGGTAACCATCAAGAATACCTCAAAAATAAAGTGAACACAACTTACCGGACTCAAAGCTCTGTGATTCTAAGAATTTGGCATACCAAGCAACTCAACACTTTGATTGGAAACATCTACTTCTTATGATAACGATCTAACCGAGGGTCGATTGCTTCGGAAGCAAAGAAAAAGAAAGAACCGAGGGAAGATTGAGGGCTTGGGATACTTCGTGTGTCAAATGAAATTACAATAATACATCTTATATATAAGATAAGATATAGATTATATATATATATAAAATTCGCATTGTCTATAACATTAAATTTCTTTTGAAATTTGTAATTGAAATCTTGGCTTAATTCCTTTACAAACACACCAACGAATTTTTCTTCAATTGATTGTTTACGGTAACCATCAAGAATACCTCAAAAATAAAGTGAACACAACTTACCGGACTCAAAGCTCTGTGATTCTAAGAATTTGGCATACCAAGCAACTCAACACTTTGATTGGAAACATCTACTTCTTATGATAACGATCTAACGAGGGTCGATTGCTTGGAAGCGAAGAAAAAGAAAGAACGGGAGGGGAAGATTGAGGGCTTGGATACTTCGTGTGTCAAATGAAATTACAATAATACATCTTATATATAAGATAAGATATAGATTATATATATATATAAAATTCGCATTGTCTATAACATTAAATTTCTTTTGAAATTTGTAATTGAAATCTTGGCTTAATTCCTTTATAAACACACCAACGAATTTTTCTTCAATTGATTGTTTACGGTAACCATCAAGAATACCTCAAAAATAAAGTGAACACAACTTACCGGACTCAAAGCTCTGTGATTCTAAGAATTTGGCATACCAAGCAACTCAACACTTTGATTGGAAACATCTACTTCTTATGATAACGATCTAATCGAGGGGGTCGATTGCTTCGGAAGCAAAGAAAAAGAAAAGAACCGAGGGAAGATTGAGGGCTTGAGATACTTCGTGTGTCAAATGAAATTACAATAATACATCTTATATATAAGATAAGATATAGATTATATATATATATATAAAATTCGCATTGTCTATAACATTAAATTTCTTTTGAAATTTTTAATTGAAATCTTGGCTTAATTCCTTTACAAACACACCAACGAATTTTTCTTCAATTGATTGTTTACGGTAACCATCAAGAATACCTCAAAAATAAAGTGAACACAACTTACCGGACTCAAAGCTCTGTGATTCTAAGAATTTGGCATACCAAGCAACTCAACACTTTGATTGGAAACATCTACTTCTTATGATAACGATCTAACCGAGGGTCGATTACTTCGGAAGCAAAGAAAAAGAAAGAACTGAGGGAAGATTGAGGGCTTGGATACTTCGTGTGCCAAATGAAATTACAATAATACATCTTATATATAAGATAAGATATAGATTATATATATATATAAAATTCGCATTGTCTATAACATTAAATATCTTTTGAAATTTGTAATTGAAATCTTGGCTTAATTCCTTTATAAACACACCAACGAATTTTTCTTCAATTGATTGTTTACGGTAACCATCAAGAATACCTCAAAAATAAAGTGAACACAACTTACCGGACTCAAAGCTCTGTGATTCTAAGAATTTGGCATACCAAGCAACTCAACACTTTGATTGGAAACATCTACTTCTTATGATAACGATCTAACCGAGGGTCGATTGCTTCGAAAGCAAAGAAAAAGAAAGAACTGAGGGAAGATTGAAGGCTTGGGATACTTCGTGTGTCAAATGAAATTACAATAATACATCTTATATATAAGATAAGATATAGATTATATATATATTTTTACATATAATAAAAATTAATAAAATTTTAAGTATATATAAATTAACCAAATTTAAGTAACTACTTATCAAAAAAAAAAAAAAAAACTACATGAATATTAATTTGTTAATATAATTTCAAATTAAAAGTATATGTTTAAAACATTTATTTAATTTAAAATTTTTAAAAAATTTTATCATCATAATTTTTACATAGAATTCATTTTTTTATATAAAATATAATTTAAACAAATTATGTTAATTCATTTTTCATAAAGACCAAAGAAGTTTAAACAAATTGCAATAATGTCATCATGATGATTTAAATAAATTAAAAAAAAAAGTAAAAAGACAACAAAATCCAAAAATTTTAACAAAATTACAATGGTATACCATTAGAATTTTGTAATCTTATATATATAAGATATAATATATATAGAGAGAGAGTCATTTAGAACCAAAGAAGATTAGACAATTTTAATTTTGAGTTAATAAGCTTCTTTGTTTACCTAATCATAAAAAGGCCATATTCATAGATATTGAAAATTTTAAAGATTTCACCTTTTTTTGCTTAAATCTTGTTTCCAGTTTGAAAGAGCCTTTAGATTCCAAAACTCCTATACATATATATATATATATATATATATATATATATAATATACACACAGAAGTTTGTAATATTAAACATCTGATCATATTTGAACAATTTAAAATTTAAGGAATCAAGTTATTAGCTCAATTAGAGTTTCTTAATTAACACATTTTGATAATATGTTTATTTTTTCTTTATAAAAATATGTGTAAATTTTTCTTTCTGATCAGTTATTCTTTTTTGCTCGTGTATTCTTATTAATTTTATCTATCGATATTTCTTTCTTTTTTTAAAAAAAAAAAAATCTATTTAATTAAGAAAATTCATCAATTATAAGATTTTACGGATGTTACTAATGTTTTCTTAATCTATACAATTTTTTTTCTCATTATGGTTATCCATTTTCTCTATCCCCTTCTTAAAAGATATGTGTTTTATATAATATATATATATATATATAGAATGAACATCTAAATCTCGAAATAATGTAAAAAATTCTAATATTGTTGACGTCTTTTTAAGTTATTTATACTTGAAATCACAAGAAAGGATTGTATGGAATATTACCCTATGAAATTTGTACTTATAATCTCTAATTCTAGAGTTGTTATTATAAGTATTGACATACAAGATGTAGATTGCCTAAAATTGCTTCCATACATGATGACTTAACTTCTTTGAAAAGTATTCATTTTGTGTACATGTATCTATATATATATATATATATATATATATATATATATACCAAAAATCATTTTGCACTCATGACTTAAATTAAGTATTTGTAAATCTAAGTAGATATATTGTATCAAGAACATTATACATTAAACCTTATATATACAAGAAAAGAAATGTGTGTAGGGAAATTTTAGTATTGTGGTAATTAATTATGTCCTGGAGACTTTAGACAATTTACTTGCTTTAGACTTTTTATATCTTTGTATATTATACGTACATTTTCTACTACTAGTTTATACAAAGTGTTAAGGATTTTATCTTTCTATTATAAGGGTTTTAAAATACAACACAAATGAAAAATATTCGCTATGTGGGAGAAAATCTCATGAGTTTTAACTTCTAATTCTTTCAAACGTGTTCAATTACTTAATATAGAAAAATATTAATTGACATGTCAAATAAAATCATAGAGCAACAAAATATTATAAGTCTAAACGTGTATATATATATATATATATATCACGTTACACATGGAAAATGAGGTAAAATAAGAAGTGACATTATGAAATTTACCTATTAAGAATCTTCTAAACAAAAAAAAAAAAATGTTAGTAAACGTACCAAAAAAGATCGTTCCAAGATATTTAAATAGGGAAAAAAATATCAACAATATTATAATATCCCTTTAAATATATCCATCAAATTTTCCTATCATCATCATCATATTGGAAAAATACACCATTTTTGAAGGTGCATTGATCAAATATATACAATGGCAAGAAAAAGCAAAGGTCGACAAAAGATCGAGATGACAAGAATGTCAAAAGAAAGCAACTTACTTGTTACTTTCTCAAAGAGACGTTCTGGTCTTTTCAAGAAAGCATATGAACTCACAACTCTTTGTGGTGCTGAAATTGCTATTATCGTATTTTCTCCAGGTAAAAAAGTGTTTTCTTTCGGTCATCCTGATGTTCTTCCAATCATTGATCGGTTCCAAAATAATCATAATTCTCCGACGGTGCTGCCACCGTCACGGTCAAGCACTACCACACAGATCGTTGAGGCTCACCGGAGTGCTAGTGTCCGGGAACTCAACCTTCAACTAGAAGAAATGCACGACCAATTAGATATGCAGAAAAAGCATGGGGACGAGCTAGCCGAGATAAGGAAAGCTAGCCAAGGTACGTGTTGGTGGGAAGGACCGGTGAATCAGCTCGGCTTACTAGAACTTGAGCAGCTGAAGGAAGCTATGGAAGAGCTGAAGAAGAACACTGCAAAGCATGCGGAGAAGCTTATTATTATGGAGGCCGCCGCCGCCGCCTCTCACCCTAATAATTGTTTTCTTGGTGGGGGGTCGACGTCGTCCAATTCTAGTTCTAGAGGAGGAGGACACGTGGGCACCGGTTTTGATCCGATTAATGTTTCTCCTGGACTTGGATTATCTATGAATCCTCATGGCGGCAATAACCTTGGTGGATATGGCCATGGCTTTTTCTGAATATTATAATTTCTAATTACCAAACAATTAAAAATATTTTTTTTTTAAAAAAAAAATATATATATATATATATAAAAACAATATGAAATAAAAGTCAGCCCACAAATTATTTTTTCTTTTGGTGATTACTTGGATATAATTTTTTTTTTTTCCCCTTTCAATGTATAGAATATATTATACCAACATTTTCTCTGATTGATGTTGTTATTTTCTGGAGATACATATATATATATATATATATATATATATATATATATATATTTGCTAATATGATTTTTTTTGTGTATGAAAAGTGAATTGTGTTCTTGAGGAATGTATTTTAAAGTATGAAAATATTTGGGCAAAAAAACAGATGATCAAAAGCTTATATATTATGGTTTAATAATTCCATTTTTCATATTAAATAAATATTGTAACATATACATCAATTTTCCTTTGTGTAATTAGAAAGGTAAAAGTATAATATATTTAATAAAAAAAATAAATTTTTTTATTTAAATAAATTATTAACCATTGTGACTTTTAGTCCCACGTCACTCATTTAGAAGATCGATTGGACTTATTAACCAATGGACTGAAACATTTTACTCAATGATACGTTTTAAACTCATGAAATCTACTTGAAATGAAGCATAAGACAACTGCACGTTTTAAGTGATACATTGAACATTTTTAATGTAAGTTTTATGTGTGATTAAATATCAAATATACTTATATATATATATATATATATGTATTTTGCACTTAATTAAACATTGTGGATCATTCCATCTCTTCCGGTGATTTAATTATCTACCCTTTATAACATATTTTATATGGAGGTTATAATATATATATATATATATATATATATATATATATATATATATGTTGTGTATATATTACATAAATTTTGTAACCTTCCATGAGAATCAGATTAATTAAGAAATCATTAATTCATATTTAATCTTAATTAATTAATCAAACTACTTTTACTTCCCCAATGAAAATAATAATAATAATAATAAATTGTTTGGTTAACAGTTTCTTCATTATTAATTTTCATTTTTCTAATGATTTAAGGCCAAATACAAGTGTATTGCCTGTTTTTAATATGGAGGAAAAATTAAGTTTTTGAATGCTACACAAGATTGAGAGTTCGATATTCGATATGAACTCTACGAATGCAACTCGATCGAGCCGAATCCGGATTAGTTGGAGTCCTGATAGTGAGGGAAAATTTATTGTCAATTAAGCTTGTAGATTTATAGTATCAAAAATTTATGACGAAAAACAGTTGACTTTTGGCATGAAATATAATTGAACTTCATATAGTAATATAATTCCAACTAAGAAAAACAATTAATTTATAATTAAATCCGTGCATTAAGATAATAAGATTTTTTTAACTCCCAAATCAGAGAAAATAATAAATAGCACTTAAAAAGACAAATTATTTCTTCAAAGATTTCAAAGGTCAACTCCAAAGTCCAATCCCTATAAATTGTCATTTTTCCTTACTCCGAGGTTTCATATCTCTTCTTGTAAGAAATTCAACATTTTTTTCCTTGTTTTTTTTTTTCTGTTCGTCCAAAATAATGGACTCCAAGAAACCTAGCATGGGTCGTCAAAAGATCAAAATTGCCAAAATACAAATCAAGAATCATCTCCAAGTCACCTTCTCAAAACGTCGATCTGGCCTAATGAAAAAAGCGAGTGAACTTTGTACACTTTGCGGCGTTGAAATCGCCATTATCGTTTTTTCTCCGGCAGGAAAGGTTTTTCCATTTGGCCATCCTAGCGTCGACACCATCATCGACAGATTCCTCAAGGCCACCAGTATCGGAAACCCTCCACCACCTGAAGACTCTTCAGGTGCGCTCAGTCTCGTGGAGGCGCACCGGAAGGCAAGTATTAGAGGGCTCAATTTACAGCTAACTCAACTTCTGAGCAAACTAGAAGTTGAGAAGAAAAAAAGTGAGGCATTTGACATTATGAAAAAAACAAACAGGAGATTATCGTCGTGTTATTATAATAATAATAATTGGTGGGAAGAAACACCGATTAGTGAACTTGGATTTCTGGAACTGGAACAGCTAAGGAATTCCATGGAAGAATTGAAGAAAGTCGTAGTACAGCAAGCTAACAATAAGCTTATTATGACTCGTGATCAGATGATTAATTATAGTAATTCTTCTTCTTCATCATCAATTTTTACACTGAATATCGGTGGTGCAGCTGCCGGAGGTTTATATCATGATCGATCACATGGAGGATTCCAAATTCTTCCTTAAATTTCTGCAGCGAGTAATATTAATTAAATGTATTAATGCTAGCTAGTAACTCACTAGCTAGCTCATAAAATTCTTTTACTTTTTCTTTTATTTATATATATATATATATATATATATTGAAATATTTTATTTTTCATAAAGAAGCAAAAACAAAAAAAAAAAAAAAAAATTGCAGTTTTCAATTCTCCAAGTCCGTTTCATTGTAAGAAGTTCAGCATAAATCAATGTTGAAGCATCCCTTTCTTTAAATATATGTTAAGGAGAGAGGGAGAGATACATACACATATATGTGTGTATATATATATACATATATAATAATCATATATAGAAAACGGAAATGAATAAAGGGTAAAAGGAAACTGCCATTTATCAATTAATTAAGTTTTGGAAACCATAATCTTTTTTTTTTTTTTTTTTTGGTAAATTGGAAACCATAATCTTAGTAGTATCTTACCTTATGCATAAATCTTCAAAAGGATGATTTTGTATAAGAGAGAAAAAAAAAAAAAAAATTCTCTCTTACACACACATATATATATATATATATATGTATACTATTATAAACAATATTGTCCACTCTAAGTAGGTCTCACGAGTTTAAAACACGTCTTCATGTCCCTCCTTAATAACCCTGTATGCAAACAATGTACAACCTCATATTACAATAAATAAATAAATAAATATATATATATATATATATATATATATATATATATTTTTTTTTTTATTATAACTCAAAAATTAAAAGTGAAACTACTTAACTATACGAGTTACATTGACTTTGAAGTCAACCTATATGTACCAGAATTAAAATTATTGTCAAAATTAAAATTAAGGTTGAAATTAAAATCTCTGATGTGCACTTTTTTTGGAAGTTAAATCTTTGATGGCCGGATTTTCTGCGATTTATTACACAAAAGAGATATTCTTTCCGATTCATTACAAAAAAAAATAAATAAATAAATAATAATCTTTATGAAAATCCATATTTATAAAAACCCTATACTTATACTACACAGAAAGTGTTATAAATTAATCAAACTCGAAATCTCTCAAGAAATTTATTAATCAAAAAATGATGATGAACAACTATTATCATATGGGAGGAGGAAGAAGAAGCAGCAGCAGCACGACGACGAGCGATATTATTATTATTAATAATGATAATGAAAACAAAACGACGACGAAGAAGGCAACTCAAGGTCGAAAGAAAATCGAAATCAAGAAAATAGACAATTTGAGCAACAGACAAGTTACGTTTTCCAAGCGTCGGGTCGGGCTTTTCAAGAAAGCTTCCGAGCTCTGTATATTAACCGGTGCAGAAGTTGCAATCATAGTTCATTCTTTAGGTAAGCGTGTTTTCTTATTCGAATATCCAACGGGCCGTGATTCTGTTATAAGTCGTTACGTGCACGATGAACTTGATCGGGCTTTCGTCGTGGTACGAACGACGTCGTCGTCGTCTGATGATATGTTGTTGTTGGAGCAGAAACAGCATTACGCTAGGGTTTCTAAACAACTGGAGGCGGAGAAGCAAAGGAAAGAAGTGATTGATGAAAAAGAGTCGTCGTCGAAAATGGCGATGAATTATTATAATAATAATAATAATAATAATTTTGGGAGTTTTTGTTGGTGGGATGAATCGATTGATAATTTGGGTTTAGATGAACTTCAGCAATTTATGGCTTCTTTGGAAGAATTGAGGAAGAAAGTTGTGATGAGAGCTGATGAATTGATGCTAATAAACCATGCTTCTTCTTCGTCAACTTCTCCACCGCCGTTGATCGATGTAAATTCAACCGTCGGCGGTTCGGTGAGTTGTGATGATATTTTCTTGAATCATCAGCCTTCTTCTCATCATCATCATCATCATCAATACTGCACCTCTATAATTCCTTATGGTTCTGATTTTGGAAATGGACAGATTTGATTTCTTTTTTCTTTTTTTACAAGTATATTTCTTGTTACTCTAGGGCTTTGAAGATTTCTAATGAAAAAGGGTTTAATATGGTGGTAAAATCCAAAATTTTTATCCCTTCTTAGACTTTTTTTTTTTTTTAATTTTACATAGATATATATATATAGTATATTATTATCATTATATATGGATTATGAATTAAAACTCACGATCTTTTTCATGATGATAAATTGAAGTTATTATCACTATAGTTATCACTTGTTGTGTAGAATGAATTTATTTTTTTATTTTTTTTATTTTTTATTTTTGGTATTTTTTTCTAAATGATTGTCTAAATATCTATTGATATACAGATCAAATGGTTGAAGGGGTCAAAATTGTTATCCAATAGAAAAAAATTAAATATATTCTTCCTTTTTAAAATTAAAAAATGAAAATATTAAATTAAGAAAATGTATTGATTTTATTCCAATTTAAATTGTATGTTTGTCAATAAGGTTATTGATAATAATACCTCAATGTATACAAGGTGATTGAATATAACGTCGAAAATATTCTTAAGAATATTATTTAAACTGATTTTTTTTTATAAAAAAAATTAAAAAAAGAAAATAATAAAGTGTTGCACAAAATAAACCATGTTCTTGTATTGTAAAAAAAATAGTCCCCCAAAAAAAAATGAGGGGCGGAGCCAACAAACAAGAATATATAAAAATATATATATATATATATATTTATGTAATTAGGTTATAATCTAATTGGTTTCATTATTTTTTTTTTTTTTTCTAATTGGTTTCACTTCGCATTCGAAATGAATGATCTGAATTTGTGTAGGAATGATAACTTTATATCGACAATTTTAACTATATATGTTGTAAGATTTGAGTCCATAAGAATGTCAGGCTACCAAAATATATATATATATATATATATATATAATTTATATGTATATCTTTTTCATTAGAGAGGTACTTCCCCCAATCAAATTGATTTTAGATTTCAGGAAAGAGAGAAAAAGAAAGAAGTACCGTATAGACTTCATTCAGTGGCCTAAATTTGTTCCTTGAAAAGCAACAGGCAACTTGTGTGTGTTTGTCATAGTCTATTTAATGGGCCACGTACGATTAATACATATACATACATATATACATATACATACATATATATATATATACATACATATATAGATAAGAGTTGTCATCCAATAAAATCCACCAGGGGACAATTTTGTCACAAATTTATATTTGGATAACAATTATGTATGTTGGTAGAAATTAGAATATAGCTGGAAACGAGATAGATTAACGGCTTTCTTCTTCATAGTAGTGGTTGCCAGAAGCAGCCACATCAATCAAGAACGGACAAAATTTTCTTGTTTCTTTTTCTTTGAATATACTTATATCCATAATCACTTTAAATTTTAATTAATTTAAAATAAAATCAAGTTTATTGTAATCATTTTAAATTGAATGAATTAAGCATATGCAATATTTACGTAAATATTATATAAAATTACGAATTCGACCTTTACTTACAATAAAAGTCATGTAATAATAGAAATGAAAAGAACAACAATTAAAAGTTCAATGTCCAATCTATATTAAAAATTTAAATTTTTTTGTGATTCGATATCTTTATCGACTAATTCGGAAAGAATTTGTGGGAAGAGACTCGCAAAACTATAGCATATAACTAAATTGTTGCATAAAGTCGTCTTTATCTCTAACATGTGTCAAACTTAAATCTCTCACATTTTTTTTTATACTTATTTGGGGCTCCCGGTCTCCACTTTATTTGGTGAGACTAATCCGGACTCAGCATGCGGCGCTCACGCAGAATTCAACTCTTACTCGAAAAGTGAGGGTCTAACCGAAAACTTTTTTAACATGACGCTAAAATATTTTAAATCAAGTTAAACACTTCTTTTGAGTATAATTCTCTTTTTTTATTTTTTATTATTCACAAATTTCAAATTCAAAATATTTCAAAAATAAATCTCCTTAGCATATTGAGCAACGAGTTATTTATAGTAGGGACAAATTTTTCACTAAAAGCGATGTACATTTTAAAAAAAAAAAAAAAAAATAAGCTTATTGTTTGTGATTGATTGGGTGGTAACTTATAAAAGGCCCCTATTAAAGGATCCAATACGAAATTATTATTTTTTTAATATATAAATAAATAAAGAAAAGGATTGTGGTGGAGCCCACATATTATTCTGCTTTTGGATATTTCTTTCCTGTTTTTATTGCCAGCTTGAGTCACCATCATCGTTGTATCCAGTTCATTATAATTAAATTATTAATATTATTTTGTAATTTCTGTTTATTTGCAATCTGGCTCCTTTAATTTAAGGGTATTTTCAATTCAGTTCATAATTTAATTTTTTCTTTTTTTAAAAAAAAAAAAATAAAAAAATCAGCTTATTTATCCTTAAATGCGATTAGTCAATGTTGAATTGATGATGTAATCCAACAGTTTTATGGAATTTTCCGAAATTATAAAAAAAAATAATAAAAATTAGGAGTATTTCTATTTCGTGTCAAATCGTCAACTAATAAGTTTTCCTACTTTTATTTCTTCACCAATAAGTTTAGGATTTATTTGAATTCTGCGCCTCAAATTTAAAATATAGTTTTTTTTCCTTCTAATTTTACTTAAAATAATACACATATATATATATATATATATATATATATATATATATATATATATTGTTATAAAATAATTTAATGATTTTGTATTGTGGCACATTTTAAATATAGTAAAAAAATTTAAACTATAATTAGTAATTGATCGAAGATCTTTAGGGGTGTAACGTAAATTTTTATAATAATAATATATATATATATATACACAATTTTATACTGTAATTTTAACAATATATTATAGTATTGAGAGTCTCTTTCCATATATTCTTACCGGATTAATCAACGAGGAGATAGGGTCACAAAAATAAAAGGGAAAGATAAAAGAGTTCGTCCAATCCTCTATTCATGGAAATAAAATATATGAAATCAAATACCAAATCTCTCGAATTTTAAAAGGAAATAATATTTCCAGTCGTATAAATGGAAGAATTTGGAACTTAAAAAGAAAAAAGAGTTGTCAATCAATCAATCAATAGTAGTTGGCATATATATATATATATATGTATTTATTTTTGATTTTTAAAAAATTTCAAATAATATAACAATAATATATTTTTTTTTTTGAGAGAAATAACAATAATATATTGAATTAGTGATTATTGATATAAAAAATAAAATAATAATAAAAAAAAGTGAAGGTGGGGTTGGGGGTGATAGAGTATAGTTTATATGGTTAAAAATGGGTAATTCAATTTGTACTAATTTTATTTATAATATACAATAAAAATAAAAATGTCTCAAGTTTAAATATATATATATATATATAGTTTATGGGTAAAAATTGGGTAAACAGTTTTTACCGGTCTTACTTATGATACATAATAGAAGCAAAATTTATCAAATTTAAATATATATATAAATTATTTTGTTTGAAAAAATGTGTAACTTAGTTTGTATCAGTCTCTTTATGACACAATGTAATATAGGTAAAAATGTATCAAATTTAAATATATATAAATATATTTTATGTGGTAAAAAATATGTAATTTAGTTTGTATCAATCTTACTTATGACACATAATAGAGACGAAAAATATTTTAAATTTAAATATATATATTTATATATTATATAAATATAGTTTATGTGGGGTGTGGGGTCCAGAAATTATTGGGTGGACATTGGAAGAAGACTAGCGTCCAAGGGCTCAAGTCTGGTCCTCGGCTGTCACTACCGTAACAGCTGTCCAACACAACAGTTGTACCCCATTCCAACTCATTTCCTCTCGTAGACTCTTCCCATTTCCCATTCCCTATTTTTCTCTTATATAATGATCATTTATTTGAAATATATATATATATATATATATATATATATATATAAATATATATGAGTGTGTGTTATCGTCCAATAATAAAAATTAATAAAAAGATAAATGTGTTATCAATAAAGTGTAGTTTAATTTATTTATGATTTTCGGAGGTTATGAGTTCGAGATATAGTAGAAACGAAAATGCCTCAAATTTCATAAAAAAATTGAGATAAATGTATTGTAACTTGAAGTCTCACATCACTCGTTTAAGAGATCTCCGAACCATTATTAAGTAAAAACCCGAAACCTTTTTACTTAATCACGCGTTTTAATCTCGTGAATCTCATTTGAAATGAACCAAAACCGATAATTAAATGAGAGAACATTGTATGTATATATTTAAAACATGTTGCACATATTTTTGTACATTTATTTACTATTGGAAGAGAAAAAAAGTGATCTAAAAAGTACGACTCTTTTTTCAAAAGGTACCACTAATACAACTACAAATATGATAGAAAGTAATTTGATTGGTGTACTTACTACCAATACCTTATACATATATATATATATATATGAGAAGCCACACAAATATAAAAGAGTTGTTCAATCATTTATAAAACTATTTAGTAATTTATGTACTAATGGACATGTTATGTTGTACTACTTCATTCAAATTGCCAAATTTATGTCTCTTTTTTTTTTTTCATTTTTATTTTTTTATTTTTTATATATATATATATATATAGACTAACTTTCTAATTTTAAAATTTGTGTATTTATTTTTCATCAAAATTTTAAGGTCCATTACTTGTGAACTATATTTTAATATTCGTTTAATTTCTCGATATTTTACTATACAAGTTTGTTTGCCAATAAATAAAAACAAACAAATATATATATATATATATATATAAATTACATAACTATTTGTGATAATTTGGAACCTAATATGAATTATATTTCAAAAATTCTTAATTTTATATAATTAACAATGTTATCAATACAAATTATAATTACAATAAATACTATAAACACTATCCTATTCAAAGTTATTGTCCTTAAAATTTGACTCGATTAAAAAAATATCTCACTTTTATTCTTATATAATGTTCAAAGTAAAAATCGTATAATATTTATAAATTTCTTATCAATTACTTCCTTTATTTTTTTTTATTCATACTATTTAAAAAAATAAATCATTCAAAGATTTATACATATTTTAATTTAAAATACTTAAATATTATTTAAATTTATTTTATTCGACAAATACATTTTAATTTTTTTAATGCGAGAGAAGTAAAATATTTATATATATATATATATATATATTTTTTGCTTTGGCACGATTTTCTAAATGAGTTCTAAACTATAGATGGACACCTTTAAGTCAATCGACACCGAAACTAATTTTTCTTCGAGTCGAGTTAGTCTCTTGTGAGAGGAAGCCCCGACCCCCTAAATTTTAAATAGCTATACATATGAGTTGAAATTTGAATCTTCAACATTTAAAACGAAAAAAATTCTTACCAATTCATTTGAGTCTTCAAATTTATATAAATATATATATAATATATATATATATATATATATATATATATATATATATATATATATAGTAATATTAGTGGTTGAGTTTGAACACACTAAGCTAAAATTTTGGAAGTGTAGCAAATAGGTAGACCACAAAAAAGTTAGGTTCCCATACTAATTAAATCCTTCCCGCATCCCTATAGAATTCGAATATCACAACGTTTGACCTTAAAAAAAACAATTTCTCAAATAAAAAAAAAAGAAAAGTCCTTGTAAAATAAATTAAAATGAAAAGAAAATAAAAGACAGTTTCAGATACTTTAAAATATATATATATATATAATTAGTTAAATAATAATAAAAAAAAGATACTCAGAGCTGGCATGGCACTGGCTCTGGCTCTGGCTCATCGGGTATTCGTACGTGCACACAGCTCATCCCGCACGCATGCCCATGCACTTATCCCACCCTCTCTCTTCAATCTTCCTCTTCTCCTCGTCATTCTCCAGCCTGTTTTTTTTCTTCTTCCTTCTTTTCTCTCTCCATAAGGGTCCCTTTTGGGTTCTCTTATATGAACTTGTAATTTTCATTGTGTTATCGTATTTCATTACTACTGAGTACTTTTCTTGCACAAAGTTACAGGACTTGGAGGAGAAAGAAAAAATGGATCCATGTCCTTTTGTGCGGATTGTTATTGGAAACTTGGCTCTGAAGGTTGCAGAATCGGGTGTTGGAACTGGGAGGAGGAGTAGTAGTAGTAGTATTGCTACTGCTGGTAATTTTTGTCAGGCAAGAATTAAGTTGAAGGGATTACCGACGCAAGTATCAGCGGTTTCCGTTAATTCGCTAGATAGCGATCCGATTGAGAGCAGGGTACACGCTTGTTTTAGTTTTAAGAAATTGGATTTCGATAAATTGGTGGAGAAAAGTATGGGTAAGGCTGCCGGTTGTTGTTGTTTGAAGATTGAGGTTTGTACTATGGCGGTGAAGGGTGGGAGCAGTTCTGGTAGTTGTGGGTGGAAGAAGAAGAAGGGGAAATTATTGGGTTGTGTTTTTGTTCAGTTGGATTTGAAAGCTTTGGAAACAAGTGTTGCTAATAATAAAGCTTGTGTGATTCAGAATGGATGGTTGCCTGTTGATGAAACTGGGTCGCAATTACATGTTAATGTTAAGGCTGAGCCTGATCCCAGATTTGTATTTCATTTTGATGGCGAGCCTGAATGTAGTCCTCAAGTTTTTCAGGTTAATGGCAATGTTAAACAACCTGTTTTTACTTGCAAATTTGGATTCAGAAGTTGCGGCGAAAGGAATCTCAGATCCAGGTTAGTTAATTTCGCCATAGTTTCTTCTTTTTTCTTTTAATCAATTTAGAGTTATCATTATTACTCTGTTATTAAATTTCTCATACTGGTTTTGTGTTCTTGAGCTTGATTGAATCAATATTTTTGGTAAATTTTGCTTGAAATACTGTCTAAATAAAGTTTCTTTCAAGATAAAAAAAAAAAACTATAGTAGTTTGGGAGGACATGTTTGAATTTTGAAATTCCATGGATACTGTAAATCTTAGAAGTAGAAACTTTTGCTTGCTGTTGTTGGTTTGTAATTATAATTCAAATTCTAATTATGATTGTGATTTTTTTGTTCTTGAACAGATCATCTCTCTCAGAACAAAACATTACAACGGGATGCTTTGGAACTTCATTCGCAGCCAATAATGAGGAACAACAACAACAACCCATTAAAGAGCGAAAAGGATGGTCAATTACTGTCCACGATCTCTCTGGTTCCCCTGTTGCTACAGCATCAATGGTGACTCCATTTGTGGCCTCACCAGGAACTGACAAAGTCAGCAAATCAAACCCGGGAGCCTGGCTAATCCTTCAACCTGGCCACGGCACCTGGAAGCCATGGGGCAGACTTGAAGCCTGGAGAGAACGTAATGGTGATCTGGGCTACCGCTTTGAACTGATCCCTGATGGGAGCATAGACACAATAACACTTGCTAATTCCACAATTAGCACAAAAAATGGTGGAAAATTCAGTATAGACATAGCTACTGGAGCTACCCCAATGACAAGTCCTAATAGCAGCTTTGATTTCAGTTCCGGATCAGGATCAGGTTCTGGTTCTGATTCCACTTCTGGATCAGGATCTTGGGCACATCTGTTGTACCGTGGATTTGTAATGTCATCAACAGTGGAAGGTAATGGGAAATGCAGCAAACCAGAGGTGGAAGTCGGTGTACAGCATGTGACTTGCACTGAGGATGCAGCAGCATTTGTGGCATTATCTGCTGCTTTGGACTTAAGTATGGATGCTTGCAGATCATTTTCACAAAAGCTTCGCAAAGAATTAATGCAACCTGATCAAGAATGATGATTTGCCAGATAACTGAACTGACACACACCGACTAACACCATTTTTAATTAGAGTTTTTTTCCATTTTTCTGTGGTAGTGAGAGTGTACAGTAGTGATTGATTCATCCGTAACTTTTGCCGGTTCTTGATTTTTCCCTTGATTTTGTTCTTTTTCAAAGTGTATTCATTTTGTACAATTCTTTTAGACCTTTGGAATTCACAGTTTTCTGTCCTTTTGAGTTTTCTTTCTTCTTTTCTTTTTTGTGAATTTGGCATCCAATGTAGTTTTGAGGATTTTTATATACGGAAATAAAAATATTCACATCTAAGTTGTCATTACACATTATACAGCACAGGTGTGATGGTTTTGGAGGTCCGTAGGGATTATTCTATTGAGTACTTTTTACCTCAAAACACTCAATAATTATTATTATATTGTATTATATTTAAGTGTGAAATAAGTAAAAATCAATTGAAATTATAATATTTTATGTATTAATGTATGTGATAAATGTATGTGACACGTAAAGAACTACTATTGCACGTTGATGATCACGATGCGGTACAGGGGATTATAGATTTTTTTTTTTTTTTTTTTTTTTTTTTTTTATGAGGTATGGAATTGTTGCTGCATGTTTTACGGAGAATACAACGAGGATGGGGGGATAATGAAAGAAATAGATTGAACCAAAATAAAAATTATTGTATAAATTTTAAAAAAAAAAAAAAAAAAAAAAAAAAAAAAAAAAAAAAAAAAAAAAAAAAAAAAAAAAAAAAAAAAAGGGGGGGGGGGGGGGGGGGGGGGGGGGGGGTTTTTTTTTTTTTTTTTTTTTTTTTTTTTTTTACATTTTTTTATAGTATTTATTTGATATAAAAATCATTAAAAAAATTATTTGAATAAAATTTTATGTCAATATATAATATAAATTTATTAAATTACTTAATTCAAGAATATAAAAAAAAATCTTAAATTAAAATTATTTGAATATATAAACACAAGTCAAAAAAAAATACTTTACATTAATACATAAAATATTATAATTTCAATTGATTTTTACGTTACTTTGTTAAATATAATACAAGTATAATAATAATTAATGTTTATGAAAATTATAAAAAAAAAGTTATGAATTACTATTATTAGAAAATTATAAAAAATAAAATTTATAAATAAATTTAAAAAGAAAAAATAGAATTTAAATATTTTATTAAAAGAAATTGAGAGTCTACTTTGTCAAAGTAGACTCTTTTTTTAATAAAATATTGAGAGTCTACTTTTTAAAAGAGACTTACTATATTTAAAATATGTAAAAAAAACAACTATATTTTAGGAATATCTCAAAATCACCACATTTTGGGAATAAACCCTAGTTTTGGATCTTGTGAGACTTACTATTATTAATACAGAGAATATATATACATGTATATATATTTATTTAACCTCTCGATATTTATTAGTTATTTGACATTGCCTAATATGGTATTAATACATAGAATTAGTATAGTGTCACCGAGCCTGACCTAGCCCGTGCCGCGACTCAGGGTAATTCTTAAGTACTTTTGCACTGCCTAATATGGTATTAGTACATAGAATTAGTATAGCGTCACGGTCTAAGTTTGTATCGCGATTGCTGAGTTTGACTATGAATAATTAAACTATTGAGTTTGCCATGACTATTGAATCAGCTATGAGTAACTAAACTACCTAGTTGATTATAAATGAGTTGGGCCTAATGTGTGTCGGACTTGGTGGGCAGAGCAGTGTGGCACAGGCGGTGACATGAGTTAGTGTACTTATGAGATTAGAAGTCTTAGCTTGAGTAGGACTCCTATTATGTCGAAAAGACCAAAGATGAGCCTTGTCGAGTTGATTGTGACTATCGAATTGACCACAAGTAACTAAATTACTAAATTGACTATGAATAACTAAATTCTTTTAACACAACTACCTAAGTCAAATTGATTATAAGTAACTAAACTAACGATACACATTCATATATATTTTCTATGTGGAGAATTCATATATACATATACATTTGATGTATCAAACACATTCACATATACTTTATATATATATATATATATATATATATATATATATGTAGAGTATATAGTATAAGTAGCCTTTGAGTGCAAGGTACATCTAATGAGACAATAATTGACATAGGCTGCAGCTGTGGCATCATGTCTGGCATGATGCAGTTCACATGGCACCTTGTCTTTGAAACTATTTTGACCAAGTCAAGTTAAAATTAAGTACACGTCAGCATTCGAATAAATCTAATTAGAAGATTCTTAATGTTTTATTTATTTTTTAATTATTAAACGTAGATTGTGGTCATGGTGATGTAAATCTTACGAATAGTAGTAGATTTTGATTTTTCACAAGTTTCTTTATTTAGAAAGTGTTTTTGAGATCCCATCCATCACCTGGAAAATATTAATTTATTTAACCTTGATTTAATATAGAAATAGAAATTCTTTTATTTGTTTGCAAGTGTGCAATGGATTTGGTAGGTCAAAGCATTTATATATATATTTTTTTTTTTCAAGAGAGAATTTCATTTATTTATTTATTTACTTTTTTTTTAAGGTTGGGGAAATTCTTGGTATTTAGATACTTTATATTTCTAACTTAGATTGTTAGTATGTGTTAAGTATACTGCAAAAAATCTTTCTTGGTTTTTGCAACTTTACAACTTAAAATGGCTCAAGGGCCATTTTATTTTCTTCAATGAGGAAATCTTAAAGAGTAATACATGTGAGTCATTTATTGAATTAGAACTTTAATTATACATACATATATATATAATTCATATGAAAAAGATAGCCTATTGTATGAATAGCCAGTTGCTAAAAACAGAAAAGTCATTACGACTCAACTCTTATTTGGGGAAAGTCTCATCTTGCCTCTTACATGACGCTTATGACGCTTACCTTCGACCTCGTGTAACTTCACAATGCGCTTTTTCATTGTACTAAGCCAAGAGCTTAGAACCTCATTACATTGTTCAAACAAGAGAAACTGCAGAAGACAATGTGTGTTGGACCCTTGATCTTGTCTAGCTTCACAATACACTTTCTTATTGTGCCAAACCAAGGAGTTAGAAACTCATTACATTAGGTTATAAACAAAATGGAAATTTAGCTGATTTAAAACTACCTGTTCATAGTTTGGATTGCCAAAACACCTTGTACCATAAAATATATATATATAAATTAAAAACACAGTAATCCGTGGTAAATCATATCACTAACAAAAGTTTTACTGTGCCATATTTAGTCTACAGAGAAGAATTGATTTATTTGAAAATAAACAAATAATAAAATATAAGAAGACAGCCTTATAATCTAGTCAAAGAAACTAAAATGGATTGTACAGAGCTGACATTGGGAAAACATTAGCTACATGTTGCTGGCAAAATGAAACATCATTTTCAGGACATTCTCAATTTTCACAAAGATCATGAACACTCCTAGGAAGAAGTAGCTACTCAGCTAAAAGGAAAACATAAGGTAAAAAAGAGAGAGAGAGAGAGAAGGGATGTTTTTCACTCAGCTGCAGCATCTTCATCATTATTTGCTTCAGCTTGTATTTCTGGCAATGTTTCAAGATCTGTTCGGACAGCTACTGAAGAATCAGAAGAATCAATAGGGTCATTTTGAACTTCTGGATTCTCAATCTTCACAGCATCATTTTCTTTACTGCTTGTTCCATCATCAGAGTCTAAATTCTCCGACTCGGTTGTATTATCACTTCCTGTTACAGTAGATGATGAGTTCATAGGCTTTGAGGTTTCCTCAGAACTCGAATCCATCTCTTCGGTTTTTGCAGAAGTTGCTAGTTTAGGATCTTCTTCATGATTACCAGAGTTCAGAATAGACTTGTCATTCTGATCTAGAGAAATGTTTTGCATATCGGAGCCGCCTCCAGGAGGTTTCCCGTCTACTGCAACATTCTCTGGATTACTGAGATTACTACCTGTTTCAGTTCCATTCTGAATAGATGAACCATCAGCCTCCCTGATCACTTCTGTCATGTTCGTGTTCTTGACTACTGGTGCATGATCATCGGACTGTGCTACCATGGAACTATTCTCAGACTTGGATTCAACATTATCATCTATATTATTGGATATTGTATCTGTAGAATGGTTGTTTTCAATCATTTCTCGCTCTTGAGTCTTTGAATAAATTGTGTTTTTCTCAGTTTCATTTGCTGATTTGTCCATTTCAGGATGCTCATTTGAGTCTTCATTATCAGTTTCATCAGCAGAAATTTGTGTTTCATGTGTCACTGCACTAGATGCATCATCTGCCTTGTAAAGTTCTTCTCTTGCCTCGTGCGTACCCTTAGCAGTTCCATCTTCATCATCATGATCGTCCATAGAACTTTCGTTCTCCAACTGACCATTGTTATCTTCAGTTTCATTTTCTTCATTTTCTTTCTCATCACCTTCTTCTTTATCTTTCTCCTCTTCTGTTGCATCCTCTTCTCGATCAATCTCTGGATCAGACTTTTCTTGCTCGTGTTCTGGTAGCTCATCTTCTTCTCCAACTCCTTTGCCTTCTTCATCTTCTTTATCATCGAACTTCTGTTCTTCTTCTTGTTGCACTTCTTCATGTTTGTTTTCTTCTTCTTCTTCTTCCTCTGCTTCTTCATTTTGCTTCTTATTAACAGTAGTTGTAGCTATTTCATCCACTTTAGGCTGCTGCAGATCTTTTCTTCCAAATTTTAGCATCTCATTGCTAGTTTGTGTCCCCACAGAAACCTTTGCATCAGATTCATCGAATTCTTTCTTTTTATCATGTGAATGCTTGACTTGGTATAATAACCAAAAGCAAATAGCAATCAAGAAACAAAGTTGTAGAACATGTTTGATTTTAATTCCTTTTGATCTCTGGCTTCTACCAGGTGACTGTCTGAACATGACTATACTAGAAGAATTTACTGTTCTATTCAGTTTTTCTCCTCTTTGTCAGGTGTGATCTGCATTAGAAAAAGACGAGACGAAACGAAACTTGAGAAGAAGTCCTCATCACTAAGCCATCACAAATTATAGATCTAAAACAGCAAACATGATAAGGGTTTCAAACAGAACAATGACAGCAATGATAAGACTACATTGATTTAGGCTCTCAGCTTGTGGAATCACTAAAGAGACACACTTTTTAAGATACAAAAACGATAACGGGTAGCATACAGGGCCTTCAGTGAGAGTGCAAAGAATATGCCTAGAGTTTTGACTAAAAGAATCAGTAATCTTGACTAACAAAAGTTCATACTCTCAAGTATCTAACAGTTATGGGTTATATACAATAGCAGAACAACACACAGAGAAAAGGGACTGAATTTTTCATGGGCTAAAACACCGGGAGGGGGAAGGGACGGACCTTGCCAGCGAGTAACATACTATAACCATGTGTTCCATGATGGAATCCCAATGTGCGGATTTAGACTTAGGACAATGAGGGGACTAATCTTATGTTTTAACAATATATTCATTATCAATCATGAGTCTCCTATAAACATGCCATGTAACTAAAATGACAAACAGAAAACTAACATAATATAATTAATTACCAGGAAAGAACTTTGAGTAATACACTGTTTCAGGAGCAGACAATCCACGAGATTATTCAGACAAATAAAATTACACAGTAAACAGTAACAGACAACTTTAGTTTCTGTAACTCTATATAAACATCATGCTTAATCAAAGAGCATCAAGAACTGAGCAATGATGATTAAGAGCAAATGTAAGTCCCCTGTCATAAGTAATAACTAAATCCACATATTTGTGTTTGAGAAGATACTGAAAAACATCTTTTAGCAAGGATAATAATCAAAATTTCCCAATTATTTGAGGCCAAAGAAGTTCAGCATAATAAATCATAATCCAGAAAGAATTCCCAAATTGATTGAACACTTCCAACTAGTCAGAAAAACAGCAATATGTTTCCCAAAATCAAACAAAACGTAGGAACTAAGAAAAGGACCAGAACAAGTGTCACAATTTAAGAATAACTCTTTACCTAAAAACACATAATCATTAATCAATAGTTAAAATCCCGAATCTTTCAGCTGAAAATCCAAAACCAAACTTCCACCAAGATCGAAACTTTACTAAATTACAATCAAAACCCACTTCCAAAATACGCAAAAGAAAAGTAAAAAAAAAACATTGTCACTCCACTGATACCAACCCTAACTTATTCCGCAATAGAAAACACAACCCACCATTAACATCTACAACCTCAGAGATTCAAAATGCAGAGCAGAAAGAACACAATAACATCAGAAGGAAGAAGGAAGCAAAAATACTGAGGAGAAAGCGTGTGAAAAACTTACTGCAAGGTCAAAGGGGTGGGAGGTGATGGTATTGAATGTTATATATATATAAGAGTAAAAGCTGGTTTTGAATTGGGTTAAAAATTGAAGGAAGAAAAGTGGGGGCGCCTTTGACAACTCTCTGTTCCACTACTTCTGCTTTGCCTTCAATGGATCTGATTCTTGATGCAATGAAGAAAATCGGAGAAGAAATGAATGCCAGAGTGCCACAGAGACAGGGGAAGTTGTGTGATTATTGACTCACTTTGGGCACTGCTCCAATTTTGCAATTAGGCCATGATGTTCCACGTAGACTCGGTCTTAAAAATTAAGCACCCCTTCCGAAACAGAAATTATGTACTTTTTTTTTTTTTATATTATATATATATATATATATTTCTATTTTAATCTTAATAGGGTTTTTGTTTTCTTACAAGAAAATTACAAGGCTGGTAAAGAAAGCCTTGTGAAAATCTACCGAAAAGATTATCAATAAATACGAAATGATTTCATTCTTATTTTGTCCGAATTCGGATAATATCCAATATAATAATAATATATCCAGATTCAACCTGTGAAATATTGTTTTCTTATCTCTAACTCTATTTTTTTTTTTTTAAATAATATGCCACCCCTTAAAAAAAAAAAAAAAAAAAAATCACACTTTCAAGATAAAATAAAGAGATTCTTATATAAATAAAATCATTAATTTATTTTATTTTTATTTTTTTTACGAGGTTAAGTTTCGAAAAGTTGCCTTAGTTCATTAAAGAGTACAATTTTTATTTATTTATTTATATATAATAGGTATATATATATATATATATTCTTCAAAAAATCTGTATTCATAATATTTATATTTTTAAGGTAAAACATTTATTATTACTTGTAAAATATATTTAATTTATTAATTTAGTATTCCATTATCTAAATTTAATCAATTGTATCGTTTCAGGGTGAATAATTATCATTTTTCTATTAAAAATTTTGTATTCTAATAATTTTTTTTTTTTATAAAAAAAAAAAAAAATTATGATTGATGCCTGGGAAAGTAAAGGTCACGGACCAAGCAAAAAGTTTAGGCTGATTTGACTTTCAATGGAACTGTTCTCCGCTTTGAATTTTTCACGAGTTCTCTTGAACCATACCTAACTCTCCAAGTCTTCAACCGACACATATATATATATACATATATAAATGAATAAAACTGTTATTATTATTATTATTATTTTTTTTAATTTTTTTTTTCAACCCGGTAGCTTGGGGGAGTTGGTGTGCGTACTCCTAATGCTTCATCTAGGGCGAATGGTCGAGACCCTCACCCTCGAGTAAGAGTTGAACTTTGCGAGCGCTCCGCAGACCGAGTTCGGATTAGTTTCACCAAATAAGATGGGACACCGGGTGCCCCAAGTGGGTATAAAAAAAAAAAGTTTTTACATTTTTTTTTTTCAGATTTACACACATTACAATTTTAAGATCAATATATACATATAAAAAGATTAATCTATTTAATCCCTCAATAAAATATATATATATATATTGTTGTAACATGAAATTTTGTATTGCTCGCTTAGCAGAACACCGAGCGGTTATTAAGTAAAGTATATAACTTTTTATTTAATGACGTGTTTTGAACTCATGAAGTACACCTAAAATATGCCAAATATTTTTATATTTTGGACTGTTTATAACATATATATATATATATATATATATATTGTCGATAAAATGTGTATAAAAGATCAAATGGGCTAATTAAGAAGAAGGTTGAGGAGCAAAATGTTGGAGGTAAGTCTCTGCCAAGATTTGGCCAAGGCGGACCTGTGCCTCCGTAGTCAAGTGCTGATTATCTTCTTCTAGTTTCAGTCCTTCAGCATCAACGCATTTCACATTCGCGATCTTCATTCTCTTCTGTGCTTCTCTCACTATTTCCCTGTATTTTCCACCTCCGGCTATGGCAACCTGCACATATTTATTAATCTAAGTTTACTACTATAAAATTTTAATTTAATTGATTCTTAAATTTTAAACTATTAATGTTACATTCATCTTCTCACTAAATTTTACTTAGAGTTTAATCGTTAAAATTCAAATAAATTTTTTGAACACGGTCATTATACTAACTCTTTTTTAAGTAACAAATGATTTTTCTTTCTCATCAGATAAATAGCAATTCTCGACCCTAACAGAGCATGTGATCCTTCTAATTGTATATTTCAACTATGAAAAGATAAAAATGCCTATTAGGCAAACATTTTCTTTGAATTTTAATGGTTAAATTAACGTAAAATTTAACAAAAGAATCATGTAACATTATTTAACTAATTTAGAAATCAATTAAATTTAAAAATTTATAATAAAGATCAATTCTACCAATCACTCATAATTTAGGGACTAATTATAACAAATCGTTAAATTAGAAAATTAATTAATTAATTATGCACCTGAATGATTGGAAGAGAAGGTAAATTGAGATCAGCACGGAGGATTTTAACAAAATTTTCCATGTTTGACTCGTAGCTGTCAGCATCATGCACGGAATTAGAATCACTATCACCTTGATACCAGAGCAGCGCTTTGATTTCTCCGCCGCCGCCGTCGCTATTCATGGCTACAGCTGCTTTGGCTCTCTCCACCATATCCTCGTACACTCGGGATCCGCGCACCCACACTTTTAACGGTGTTCCGCCGACAGCACACGGTACCAGTCCGATATGATCTGAATCTGATCCCAGGTGATGTTTGACTGCGTTGGCGAAAGACATTCCGGGACTGACACCACAAGTCTTATTTATGCCGATGTCGCTGTGAAGCGGCTCGTGGGCGACTTCCCATTGTTTGTCAACGTTGAGACGGAAGATTCTGGAAGGATTGGCGGTACATGCTGGCGGAACTATTCCGTCCCAGAGCTTTTGCTTGTTTACTCCGCCACGGCCGGACATGTTGCTCTGGCCTGATAGGATGAATATTTGTTTGGCTGCTGGTTGAGATTGCTCCATTGTTGAATATGCAACAGTTGACTTTCAGGATATGCTATGTCACATATACACACACATATATATATATATATATATATATATATAACAAGTTGTGATCTAAATCGTCAATCAGTTTCAATTTTTTTAAATAAGTTCTGGAATTATCTTTAAAAAAGAAAATCAACTTGATTTAATTTTCGATTAGTAAGAGTACAAAATGATACAAAATAAAAAATTAAAAAAGAAGAGATTTTCTGAGATCGATCTTCAATGGCTAGCAGGATTCAGAGCTGAATTTGGGCGGCATTTCGAGTTAATTATTTCCCTATGATGATGTACTCAGCTGCCTGCTTATGCAAATTTTATATATTATATATATATATATATATATATATATATGTATATAATGTTTTCATTAGTTGACTTGATGCTCTTGTTGTTTTCTGTTTTGCTTGCAATATTTGTTTATAGTTGTTGACTTTTTGATCGATTAGTATAATATAGATCATATTAATTATGAAAAGAATATTATATATGAGTAATATATATATATATATATATAAGGGAAATTGAATAGATTATATAAGGTCAACTGTTTATTATCTCTTGCATTATGTATGAATAATGTTATATATGCATAGTTTGTAGAAGTTATCATTTTTGACAAGGTCACTAAGGCATATCTCTTAAATAATGTTAATTTTATATTATATGTATATATATATATATATATATATATATTATATATTATATTTATGTTAAAAGGCTTGGAAAATCTAAACACAAAATAAATAAAGAAAACAGAAAAATGAATATAAACAGTAAAAAATAAGGCACAAACCTAAGTTAATAGAATTATATTCATCAAGAAAATCAAAAAATACATATAACTATCCAAAAATTTATATAAAAAGATATTTTCGACATTTAACGATAATTCTTAAAAATAGATATAAACTCAATCTAGTATAAGTATAAGGAGTTCATATTCTTTATTTTACGATATTCTATTAACAATAAAACTCTAAATTAATCATAATTTATAAAATTTAGTTAAATCTCTAAAAGACATATAGAAGAAGAAAAGAATATCTATAGGAGTCTCACAAGAAATTGATAAAATGGCAATATGAAAAGTACTATATTCAAAAGGTAAAGACATATATATATATATATATATATATATATATATATATATATCTAAAATTAAAATGAATTTTTAACCAGCAAAAAGGGATTTGTGGGAAAGACAGCTACTTGTCAGTTCATTTACTTTCCAGCGTTGTTTATTATAAAGCCCAAGGCAGCAAGAAAAGTAAAAAAAAGAGCCCAAGGAATGTTGTAATCTTAAAGCTAAGAATATATAATATATAAATATATATATATATATATATATATATATTTATATCCATTCTTGCATGAATTTTAAGGCACCAAAACCAACCAAATGATAATTTCTTGAAAATTAATTCCAAAATCAACAACCCTAATCATTCTTTATATATTCTATAGATCTAATTAAGCTACCTCAAATATCAAGTTCTTGATGCATAACGCACTAAATTGCATTAAAGGGACCCTTAAATAACCAATGAATTAATTAATAAACAAAAGGTCCATATATATATAACAGCTAATTGATTGATATTCCTTTACTTCCCTCTAAAGATATTCTTGCTTAAGCAAAACTCTTATATAATATATGGTGTATATCTTTCCATGCAATACCTATATATATATATATATATACATTCTTCTCATTTCACATCCATTTCTTGACCTACATACGTTACACAAATTGAACAGCTTTAGTTTATCAAGAATGAATGCCACCGTTTTCATAGTTTGCATTTTATTCATACAATTCATCGGAAGTTCAGTCGCCTCCGTCGTTTCCACCGGAGATTTTAACAAGGATTTCTTTGTAACATGGTCGCCTAGCCATGTTAACACTTCTGCAGATGGCCATGAAAGAAGCCTCAAACTTGATCAACAGTCAGGTTCGTTTGGAAAAAACAATCAGATATAAGTACATTAATTTTTTATTAGTTCTTGTATACATAACGCATACATACATACATACACACACACACACACACACACATATATATATATATATATATATATATATATATATTACATTTTGCAGGTTCTGGTTTTGCTTCGAATGACAAGTTCTTGTTTGGTCAATTTGACATGAAAATTAAATTGATACCTGGAAATTCAGCTGGCACTGTTGTTGCATTTTATGTGAGTAATTTATATACATATATATATACTTGATTGTGAAAAAGTCATATATATATATATATATATATATATATATATATATATATATATATATATATATAGGGCTCTTATAATTTGTAAAGGATGTTTAACTTCATGTGTTGTGCTAATAAAAATGGTGCAGCTTAGTTCTAATCAAACGAATCGCGACGAGGTAGATTTTGAATTTCTTGGTAATGTGGATGGGCAACCGTACATTGTTCAGACGAATGTATATGTGGATGGATTTGATGACAGAGAAGAAAGAATCAAACTTTGGTTTGATCCAACTCAGGACTTCCACACCTATTCTATCTTGTGGAATCTTCACCAAATTGTGTAAGCCACTCATATATAATTATATATATATATATATATATAATAGTTTTCCTTTCCTAAAAGACACAAAGAATGTTTCCTATTCCACTTTGTAATTAAAGTATCAGTTCTTTAAGCCTTGACATAGCAAAAGTGGTTACCCAAGTTCTTTGTTCCATTCTAAGTTAAAGGTGACGTTTTTCTTCGAGTAAGAATTTATATGAGCTATTTGGACTAAATATTGATTAATTTATTAGTCATTTATGTAAGAGTTATGATATCCTTTTGAAACAAGAGTTAGACTCAGTAGTGCAATTTAGATCAAATCGGGATTAATCAGTCATGTAAGTTTAGTCGGGGTGATATGATGCCCTTTTTCGAACAATATGTGCAATTCAAACCAATTTTGAATTTGTCAGTTATATAAGAGTTAGAATGATGTAATGTAATGTCCTTATTTGAACAAGAGTTAGAATCTACAAGTATAATCAAATTAAATCTAGATGAATTAGAGAAATAGTTTCAAACGAGGGATGATTTGACAAAAACTCACAATTCAAAATTTTATGCATATATATATATATATATAGACACACACGTGCACCTAATTATATAGTTCAACAATACCATTATCATTTATCTCAAACAAATTACTAATTGTTAAATACCTAACTCTTCAATTTGCAGATTCATGGTGGATTGGGTTCCCATTCGAACGCACAGAAACCATGCAGATAAAGGTGTACCGTTCCCAAGTTTGCAACCCATGAGTGTTCAAGTGAGCATATGGAACGGTGAAGATTGGGCGACAGGAGGAGGAAAGGACAAGATTGATTGGTCGGAAAGCCCTTTTGTAACCACATTCAAGAATCCCAAGATCGATGCTTGCATTTGGAAAGGAAATAATAATGCAAGAATTATTTGTAGGGATGAATCGAATTCCAGCAGCACTTTAACGTGGCCACAAAGAAGGTTATTCAGATGGGTTAGAAAGTATCATCTTATATATGATTATTGTCAAGATTTCCAGAGGTTTCATAATAACTTGCCTAAAGAATGCTCTCTTCCCAAATATTAATTGTTAATTTATATTCTCATTTGTTGCCCTATCTTTTCTTTTTAAAGATATATACGTACATTATATGTACATTGGATTAGTCAATAATAAAATTCGAGTTACAGTCTCTAACAATATATATTAATTTTTTTTTATTAAGGGCATGAAGTATCTTATATTGATATTAAAAATACCTTTAAATTAATCTACATCCAAATTAATTCTAGTTCAAAATATACGGATTAGTTCAAAATATACTTAGTTGAATTCAATAATTAGTTGGGAGTTGTTGGGCTTGTGTGAAATCAATAACTGAAGCAATGAATATGTAAAAATTAATCTAAGAGGCCCAAATCAATATTTAATGGAGTGTGTCGGTCGCCAGTGCCATAATGACACGTGGAAAAATATACTTTATATATATAATAGTTTGTGTATATATATATATATATATATGTATGTATGTAATTTTTTATGTAGGGTGGTGGTGAAAATATATGAGATTGTATGAATTAAGAAATTATAGGAAATTTTCCCTTAGTTATTGAAAAAAAAAAATCAATGGCGGGAGAAAAAATGAAATGAGAAAATCAAGAAGAGACAAGAGAAGTGCAGAGAGAATAGAAGAGAGAGAATTATGGTTGATCTGAGGTTCCATTATTACACACAAAACATATAAATTAAAACCTAATCTCATCAAAATCTTCTCAGTCTCACCCAAAAACATTAGCTAAAACAAGAAAGAAAACATGGTACCCCAAAAAATCTCAATAATTTGTTTGATATTGATAGCATTACTGAATATTTACCCATCCCATGCCCAAAACACACAACAAGACTACCTAAAAGTAGTCTGGCTACCTCCATTGGAATGGGACAACGCTCTGGCTACCTACGCACAAAATAACGCCAAGAAGAGAAGCTACGACTGCGAGCTGGAGCATTCCGGCGGCCCTCACGGAGAGAACCTCGCCGAGGGTTACGGGTCATTTTCCGGCGTTGAAGCCGTCAAGTTGTGGGTGAATGAGAAGGCGGAGTACGATCACAGCTCCAATTCTTGCAGGGGAAAAGATTGGATGTCTTGTTTTCATTATACGCAGGTTGTCTGGAGGAAAACGAGACATGTGGGATGTGCTAGAGAAAAATGTAATAGTAATGGTGCATGGTTTATTATATGTAGTTATGATCCACCAGGTAACATGCAAGGCGAAAGCCCTTATTAGGGATTGAGAATTCTTTTTTTTTATTAATTAATTAATTTCTTTCTTCTAAAAATTAATTTTTTATTATTATTAAAAAGTATTTGGAGTTAGAGTTCAAAATAAATAAATAATATATATATATATATATATATATATACATATTTATTTATTTTTGTATTATATGATTAATAAATTTTAGATATGAAACGAGACATTACAAATAGTATATATATATATATATATATATATATAAAAAATATATAATTTATGAAGAACAATAATCATTAAAAAATCCAAATCATTTTATTATTAAGGTTTCAGCGATCCATAATTATTCACATGGTTTCAATCAATTTAACATACTACCATGTATATATCTATATCTATATCTATATATATTATATTTTCTGTGAAACTTGGACCAATTGTCTGTGAGACAAGATTTATTATACGGATTTTATAATAACATACGTATAAATAATTAATAATTTTAAAAAACAATGTTATTTTAATAAAAATATATATATGCAAAATTTTAAATTATTATAACTTTCAATTCTTACTTTAAACTTTTGATTCTAATTAAAATATCTTATATGAACAGTTCCTCATCCTATATATAACACAAGAACACTCATATATGTATACATATATATATATATATATAATAATAATAATAATAATAGGTAATAGTCTGATCATTCCAACAATATATATATATGTTTAAATAAAACTTTATTCCACCAAAGGATCGATAAGATTACATCGAGGAGGACATAAACCTTGCCTCCAAAAAAAAAAAAAAAAAAAAAAACTTAAAAATATAGAAATCCCCTAACATATATCTTAAAAATGAACTGATAAGAAACCGTACACCAACGTTCCGTACTAACCAGCCAACCAAAATAATATGTAGGATTTTTATTCTCAGCGTAATTCCTTACCTGCATGGATATGCACTTACGTACGTTGACTAAAATATATATATATATATATATATTATATATATATATATATCTAGTAAGGGCGTTGACCGATAAAATTGCCCGGAGGATAGTAGCTGCAAATCGCGAACCACCATCCGTCAACGCACTGAACCCTACCGCAACCGAGTTGCACCGTTTTACGCCAAACCACTTGTGTGTAATGACGACATTCTCCTCCTTTACAAGAATTGCTGAAATAATCGTAGTATGGCTTCTCTGCAACCCACACACTAACAGCACCGACGCCGGTTAAGTATCCACTGCCCTTTGCAATGTTCTCACCGTACGGACCGCCAGAGTGCACCAAATTGCAATCGTACTTTCTCGAATTGGCGTATTTTTGTGCGTAGGTGGCAAGTGTGGTGTTCCACGTCATTGGTCCGACACCTACTTGACTACGTGGCGAGTTGTGAGCGTTGATGTAATCTTGTGGGGAGTTTTGAGCATTAGACGAGGGAAGAACAAAGAGTAATAATAATAGAATCGTCAGAGAAAGAAAAATTATTGATGCCATTTTTGTCTTTTGTCTATGGGAAGAGAAGAGATTTTGCAGTTTCTAAGGGTTTGATGAGAAGAGAAAAGGGACGAATTGTGGGATTTTATAGGCAGTGAAAGTGTAGACAATATACACATGAAGTTGAGAATGCCATATGACAAAGTAGATTACTAAATTTGGGAAGTAATTAAAAATTGAAAAATTTGATCTTGATTTAGACATATCAAACCTAGATATATATGTATGTATGTATGTATGTTTGCAGTCTTGATTTTCCACTCTTTTGCACTATTTTCTTTCTTGAAGGGTTTTTTACATGGATGTTTTGCTCCATTACGGAATATCGAGATGGTTAAATACTCTTACTTATGATAAAAAAAAAGTTACGAATTCAAATAATGACAGCAACTACTAATTTAAAAAAAAAAAAAAACTATCAAGTTAAATGTTTTGATGCATTTGAATCTTCAATCCATATTAATTATTGGCTATTTTCTACATATTTCAATCTAAAATTCTTGAAATTTTGACAAAGTTTGTAAACTTGAAAAACTAAATTAATGAGGGAAAGAAGGAATTTGTTTTTAGTTAAGGTTAGGCCATTGACCTTTTGAGTATGTAGATCAAAAACAAATTTTTCTAAACAGCATACTTTACCACGTTCTAGGTGTTTTTTTTTTCATGTTGTCTTGAGATGATCGTATGGTAATTATCAAATTTATGTGTAAGCCATAGATCAAAAGGCTGCTATTAACTTATATATAATTTATTATATCTCTTCATACGTTGACTTGGAAGTAATTAATTAAGGTGCCCTTTACTACAATTGTATATCCATATATATATATATATATATATATATAAATAATCCCAGACAAGAAGGCTGCTATTAACTTTCTTTGTTATATTTTTTGTTATGATATGTATATATATGTATTTATTTAATTTTCCTGATGTTGACTTGTAATCAGATTGGTAGTTATCCAATTTAATCAATAAACTCAGACAAGAAGGCTGCGATTTGATGAAAGGGCAGTGGTTGTAACTAAAACCTCGGCCTAAATCTCGGATTGCCTTGCTAGGCAGTATGGGCACTATGACTTGATAATATATATGAGTCTCATCTCTAACACTTCTATATACATACATATATACATATATATATATATATATATATATATATATATATTATACTGGAAAAACATATCTATGGCTAAACTGATGCTAAAGATTTAAACTCAAAATTATGTCTAATACTTCCATATTCAGGTTATTCAGCTTAGCACAACCTTTGGTGCTAAAGAATTATTGATTCACTCTTTCTCTTTCTTTACTTTTATTTTTTGCGAGATATTTTGGATGTTAATTTTACAAGACTCGCCAATCAATAATAAAACGTTTTTAAAGTTCTACTATATACGTATTCTAAAAGTTTAAGTTAACAATAAGTAAATAGGAGATGGAAATTTGTAAAAAATATTTAAATATAGTGAAAAATTAAGTATATATATATAAAAACATATATCTACCAAATTTACTGAACTTTAAGATCTATCTATATATATATATATATATATATATATATATATATATATAAATTTTGACACATTTATAGGAATAGAAAGGCTGTAAGGGAAGCTTCTTTTCTTATTAATAGAAAAACCACGCATGTGATTTCCCTTTTACATTCTCTATTATAACCAGTGAAATTAATGAATCTACTGCTTCATATGATGAACAGTAAATTAAAATCAGAACATATTGTCCTCTCTCTCTCTATATATATATAACTTTTTTTTTGGTAAATCTATATATATAAAACTTATTATATAGATAGCTAGGGTTTATTCTAATTATAGTACTTTCACAGGTTATTTTATTATTTTATTATAAAATCTTCATGTTCACCTATATAAAGTATGAACAGAGATTAAGTAATTTTTTTTTTTTTTTTTTTTAATTAGAGATTGAGTAATTATTAATTATAAAAATTAAGTTTTCTTTTTTTAATACGGGCGTTGTCCGACGTAGTTGCCCGGTGGATCATAGCTGCAAATGACGAACCACCAGCCATTGTTGCACTGAACCCTAGCACACCCAACCCTAACCGAATTACGCCACACCACCTGAGTATAATGCAGGCATTCTGCACCTCCGACGCACGAATTCGAGTAATAATCGTAGTAAGGCTTCTCGGCCACCCACAAATTAACGGCATTAGTTCCAGTGAAGCTCCCACCGTATCCTTTAGCAAGATTTTCGCCGTAGTCTCCAGTCGAGTGAATCAGACTGCAGTCGCCGATTCTTTGGTTGGCGTAGTTCTGAGCGTAGTTTGCCAGCGTCGTGTTCCACGTCATCGGCCCCAGTCCGGCTCCTACTTGACTCCGAGCCGAGTTATGAGCGTTGATGTAGTCCTGTGGGGAGTTTTGAGCATGGGAAGAAGGGATTTGTATGAGAATTACCGATAGGAGTAACAGTATTACTGCGGGTGATGATGTGAACGCATTCATGGTAGCTACTTCGTGCATGCGTTGTCTAGTTAACGGAAAAAAAGTTTGTTAATAGATGAGATAAGAAAATTGGGAATTATTGAAGGGATTTTATAGGAAACTATTTCCAAATATAATGCCATGCCATGTGCAGAATGCATGGATTATTACATTTTCAGAAATTTAATCAATCTTTTGAGAATTCCCCCTTGGATATAAAGTAGAGCTAATTACTTCTAAAAAAAGTTAAGTAGAAGTATTAATCTTTGTAATCTTTTAAGAAACTTGCATGTTAATCTTTCTAAATAAAGGTATAAATATTATAACGTGTTGTTAAAATCAAGGATTAAGATACTTACATCTTTCTTTGTTGAATTACGTACTCTTCTTAATTATCGATCAAGTTTGGAGAATTCTATATATATAGGTATGCATTTTCCCCTTTATTTCTTGAGAGTTCTACTTCTTTCGAGGCTAATTTCTTATATATAATAGCTCATTTGGTGTGACTCATCTTACTTTAGTATCTTTATCCAATTACACGTTAAGTTAAAAATCTTAAATTAGAGATCTTGCATTCGATTTACATCAGTAATGACTTTCAATCAAGTGTTGTAGTTTTAGAAGAGAGTCTTCTCCTATGGATCCCCTTGAATTAGTCAATAAAAATATCATGTTAAAAATAATAAAAATATAATCATGCATATATGTATATATGTAGATATATATGTGGTGACTTAAAAATAAGAATTCGTTGAATGTGTCGTTTTGTCAAAATATTTAGAGAGAGGTAGCTAGTTTGGAGAATTCTATATATACATATGCATTTTCCCCTTTATTTCTTGAGAGTTCTACTTCTTTCGAGGCTAATTTCTTATATATATATATATATATATATATATATATATATATATATTTGGGAAAAGGTGGTAGCTCATTTAATGTGATTCTTCTTATTTTTGTATTTTTATTTAACTTGTCAAGTGAGAGATCTTGCATTTGATTTACATAAGTGACGACTTTCAGTGTGTGTAGTTTTAGGACTCTCTTTCTATGGATGTCCACTCGAATTAGTGAAGAAGGTATCGAGTTAAAATAAATAAAAATAAAATCATGCACATATATATATATATATATATATATATATATATATATATATATATATATATATATATATGTATATGTGTATATATATGTAGGGTGACTTAAGAATAAGAATTCATTGAATGTATCGTTTTGTCAAAATAGTTAGAGGGAAGTAGCTAGTGGAACTATTACTTGGGACTTAAGTTTAGGTTGGGTAACATGCATGGGCTGAATTTTCTCCTTAATTATTCTTTAACTAACTAACTCCCATCCCCTGCTTACAGTTTATACATACATATATATATATATATATATATATGGATAAAGCGTGTCAAATTTAGTTTATAGTGTGTCATGCTATGTCTGATAATAAGAGTGTATATATATATTTTTTTGGAAACTGAATATAATTACTATATTAAAATAAAGACTTAAAATTGAAATGAATTTCATGTTAAATTCTTTTCAAAATAAATATTAGTTGAAAAAAAAGGAAGAAGAATTCTATAAAATCTATCTAATTATTATCATAGATTAGGTCTATTTATTAATTTTTTTTTTTTTTAAAAAAACCTTTTTTGTTCCTTCTAATGCAATTCAAACTTATAATCTTTTGAATTACAAATAAAACTATTATTAATTAGTCAAGTAGGCGTAGTTTAATTGATAACAACCTCACTTAAAACTTTTAGAAGTCATGAATTTGAAACACTAATAAAGGCGAAAATATCAAAAGCTTCCAAATGCAATGCCAAGGCGCAGATGAGCCGATAAGGAGCTCTCCCGACTTAAGTGAAGTCAAGGGTTCGAAAACCGATTCATATATGCAGCTGTTTAAAATTTGGGGTTAAAGCTTTCTCCCGTAAGGGATCGATCCGACTTGAACAAGATTAGTCCATATATGAATTGACTCAAAAAGCTTCTTTTTATAATTTGAAATTCATCTACAACGTCTCGAACTTATGCAACCATCAAAAAGGTCATAGAAGCTTCTACTACTTTGATTGGCAGCTTCTACACTACGTATTATTTTTTTAGTAAAAAATGTTTTTTATTTATTTATTTTTTCCTCTGAAATGTTCTTGAGAAGGAAAATGGCTCAAATTTTCAGTTTCCAGCATTGATAATAAATAAATAAAAATACATTAAAACTTATCCTTTTTAACAGTTATAAGTTTCTCTCTAAGAAATTTTTAGCCTTTGAATTTTCAAATAATTCATGTGTCATCTGCTACTTTTCAGCATTGAATTTTTAAAAATACATATGCAGCCACTGCACACGTGTGTTGCCGTGTCCACTTTGCAAACTTGAAAAGAAATTCTTGCAAGTTTGTTTAATCATATATAGAATCTAAACTCTTACTTCGTATAAAAGTCTTATCTTTAAATCTTGCATAGTATTTATATAGCGAGAATTTAACTCATAACTTTGTTTATAATATTCTCTTATTCACTTATATTAAACCAAGGGCTTCGAGGGCCTTTTTTTTTTTATTTGCCAACAAATCAAGGATTTGTTCAAGAAAATATATAAATATATATAATCTTTAAAAGAAAATAAACTAGCTAATATATATTTATATATGAGAGGCACTAAAGTTCCATAAAAGTCTATGTAGGCTGGGCGATTTGAGGTGGATTCCACGAAAGACCGATTAGGGACTAGAGTTATCATACTAAGGGCATAATCTCTGACAATGAGATTTCCTCTAAACTCAACATTCGAAAGACACTATTCAAAACCACTATTTTTGACTGTCAGGAAAGACACCCAATCCAGGTGTCACTTCCCCTTTGGCTCTCAATCTCTATATAAACGGTAATATACACTCACACACAAGACAAGAAAAAGCCAAGCACATACTAAATATTCTAAGTGTTCAGTTATATCATGACACCTACTCCTCAGGGAAAATTGTCGAGAATATCTTTCTCTTGAGTGTTCATCCGAGATTCTATTCGATTTAGTCATTGATTACATCCCCGACACTTGACCTCCCTTGCAAGACAAGTCAATGAGAAGCAGAGCCTACCAATCGCGCGTGACAGGATCGAAGATACGCATCCCGATCAATATATAAACAGATGTTAGCTTAAATTTAATCGGAATAGCTTAAGTTACGGTCATTTGTATGAGATGTATAGGTTATAATTAACGTCAATTATGTCGTTCTTGACCTTTTTTTTTTTTTTTTTCTGCGTCACAGTAGAAAAACTACAAAACCACGTGTTTGTGGAATGCCAATTTACCAGGTCAAGCAGACTCTTATCTTCTCATTAGTCGTTTTATATTTTCCACACTAGGAATAAACCAGCTAACTTACAATTGGAATATTAATTCCATATATATAATGTATATATCTAATATATTCTTACACGACTTAATCCAAGGAACAACAAGATAATTATTGCAATAATTAGAAAATAAACAAAAAAAAAATTATTAAATATATATATAATTCCATCGATACATCTATTCTAGAAATAAATAAATATATATATATATAATATATTTATTTATATATATATAAATATCCCAAACCTAATGCGGCCGCAGGGAAGCGTAGCATGGCGGGACGTCTAATACTTTTGCCGCCGAAGGGTGGCTAATCGTACGCAGCTCATAAATATATACCTCCTATAATCTAATATTAAGCTATCCGAAAACGACCGTCATCTGTTTAAGATAACAATACATACATAAATATTGTTTTTTTATACCCATTTGGGGTGTCTGGTGTTCCCACCTTATTTAATGAGACTAATCCGAACTCGGCTTGCGGAGCGCTCGCAAAGTTCAACTATTAGTCGAGGGTGAAGGTCCGACCCAAAGCTTTTTTAACATGGCGCTAACCACCCAATGTAGATTCGAAACATCGACCATCCCCCTGGAAGAAGTATTAAGAATGCGCACACCAACTCCCCCAAGCTACCGTGTTAATACATACATAATTATGTATGTAACAATTAATATTCAAAGATTTGAATTTTCCACAAAATCTCCACTATATAAACCCACACATCTCTCACTAGCTATATATCAATCTCATCCAATATATACATACATATAGAAAAGAATTTCGATCTATACAAAAATGGGTATGCGATTGGCATTCATGATGATGATTTGCTTATTATTAGCAATAGTATGGTTTCCTTCATATTCCTTAGCCCAAAACTCAGTCCAAGATTTTCTTGACGCTCACAATGCAGCCCGACGACAAGTAGGAGTCGGGCCGATGACATGGGACAACGCATTAGCATCGTACGCACTTAACTACGCAAACTCGCAGAGAGGAACCTGTCCAAACCTGGTGCACTCGGGAGGTCCGTACGGCGAGAATCTAGCTGCAGGGACGGGAGCATTTTCGGGAAGACAAGCAGTGGAATTGTGGGTTAACGAGAAGCAATTTTATAATTACGGTTCAAATTCGTGTGCTGCAGGAAAAGTTTGTGGACATTATACGCAAGTTGTGTGGCGTGATTCTGTACGCCTTGGGTGTGCTAGAGTTAAGTGCGCTAATAATGATTGGTGGTACGTTATTTGTAGCTATGCACCCAGAGGTAATATTATCGGAAGGCGTCCGTACTGATCAGAAGACCTGCATGCGCCGCCATCGTAAGCATGGATCATCGGAAATTTGGCTTATTATACTAAATATATATACTGTAATAAATTGGTGACTAATTAAACTACTACCAAAGAACAACTTCTGGATCTGATTCTTAGATCATGAAGAAAACGAAATTATCATAATGATAATAAAATGACATATTTATTTGTCTTATTATATTCACTGTTCGTACTCATGATCTCTATATATACATACATACATATATATTTTAGTTACTATATATTCAAGTATATCCCCAAGAAAGACATTATGGAGTGGTACGTAATAATCTCATCTATGATTATATGTTGGAACTAAAAAATTTTAGAATTTATATATATTATATATACCTTGTATCGCATACAAACTTTTTCATGGTAAATATAATTATAGATTATGTACAATAAGTAATAATCAAACGAATTTATTTACAAAAGTCTTAATAAAGGAGGTTGTAAATTAAAATTAAAAGGGATGGTTTAAAACCTACTTCAACAAATTACTAATGATAAAATCTCTTATTGACGTTGGTATTACATCAAGTCTCAAGTTTAAAGAGTAAAGTATGTCATTAGTATAATTGCAAGTATTATGTTTTATTTATTTTTTCATCGTTGATTAAAGACTAGTAAAATTTGTCAAATTCTCATAGATCAAGGGTATACTTAATATAGATTCACCTATATGAGTGTGAAGTTAGTCTTTTCAAAAAATTTAAAGGCTTTATATCCTTTACATTCATGAAGGATAGGACACAAAACTATAAAATGTGTCATTCATTAGAGTAGTGTTTTGATATATTAAGTTTTATTTGTGATTGTATCTATAGTTTATCAATAAAGACAATTGATTCCAAGTTTATACTATCATATTATTGGATATATTGTATTGATCTTTCAAGTTCAAATTGCAAGATACATTTATTTATGCATATAACTTACAAATTTTTTTGTGAATGTTTATTTTGAAAATGGCTGAGGATAGTTGGAATATTTTCAAAATGTTATAACAATTCTAGTGGTTCAAGAAATAAAGATGTTTGATTATGAAAGTATATCTATAAAGAGATAAAATAATATTATAAATATATAATATATTATCTTAAATGAAAAATTTATCGAAAAGATACCTTGTATCATTTACATATTATCGGAAAATTCTGATAATTATCAAATACTCTCATAATCATTGTATACTAAAGGCAAATTATATATGACAAATATTATATTTTAAAAATATTGTATTTTAAAAAGTGACATCTAATACACGTCTTGAAGTCAGTTACTCTTATATTTATTTGTCTCATTCTCTAACATAAATCTACAAAACCATGTGCTTGTATAATGCCAATTTGCAAGCCCAAGCAGACTCTTATCTTCTCATTATAGGTGTTACATTTTCCACAATAGGATTAGACCAGCCAACTTACCATTGAAATATTAATACCATATATATATATATATATATATATATATTTGTGTATATATCTAATATATTCTTAGACGACTTAGTCCCAAGGAACGATAAGATAATTATTGCAAAAGTAGATAATAGAAAGATTTTTTTTTTCTTTTGTCCTTTTCAATTTTCCTTTCTCCTCAAGTCAACAATGATACTTGGTCATGATGCTCTTCTAAATAAACAGGTGGTTAATTCTGCATAGGACAAACCCTAATTTTAAAAAAATATATTTTCAAATATCGAATATTTGTGATCCGTTATTTACAATTGTAACAAGAAAACTAAAAAGATTAGACCATTTTTCTTTTATTTTCTACAACAACAAGGGAATAAAATAAAATAAAAAAAAATGTAAAAACGATCATCAGCATCTTTTAATTTTCTTTCATATTATTTTATAGATATCATCATGAATTTATACTTTCTATAATGTAATAATAAGCAATCCGAAAACGACCGTCATCTGTATAAGATAACAATTAATATTCAAAGTTTTCGCTTGGTACAGTTTTGAATTTTTCCACAAAATCTCCACTATATAAACCCACACATCCTCACTAGCTATATATCAATCTCATCCAATATATACATACATATAGAAAAGAATTTCGATCTATACAAAAATGGGTATTCGATTGGCATTCATGATGATGATTTGCTTATTACTAGCAATCATATGGTTTCCTTCATATTCCTTAGCCCAAAACTCAGTCCAAGATTTTCTTGGTGCTCACAATGCAGCCCGACGACAAGTAGGAGTCGGGCCGATGACATGGGACAACGCATTAGCAACTTACGCATTGAACTACGCAAACTCGCAGAAGGGAAAGTGCCCAAACCTGGTGCACTCGGGAGGTCCGTACGGCGAGAATCTGGCTGCCGGAACGGGAGCATTTTCGGGAAGACAAGCAGTGGAATTGTGGGTTAACGAGAAGCAATTTTATAACTACGGTTCAAATTCGTGTGCTTCTGGAAAAGTTTGTGGACATTATACGCAAGTTGTGTGGCGTAATTCTGTACGCCTTGGGTGTGCTAGAGTTAAGTGCACTAATAATAATTGGTGGTACGTTATTTGCAGCTATGCACCCAGAGGTAATATCGTGGGAAGGCGTCCGTACTGATCAGAAGACGTCCACGCGCCGCCTTCGTATGCATGGATCATCGGAAATTTGGCTTATTATACTAAATATATAAATATATATATGTACTGTAATAAATCGGTGGCTAATTAAACTACTAACTTATAACCACCAAAGGACAGCTTCTGGATCTGATTTCTTAGATCATGAAGGAAACGAAATTATCATAATGATAATAAAATGGCATATTTATTTGTCTTATTATATTAACGGTTCGTCCTCATCTATATATATATATATATATATATATATATATATATATAATAGTTATTTAGTTACTATTACGTATATAATACCATTTTGTGAAATGTAACAATCTCATCTATAATTATATGGAAAGTTAGAACTGAAAAATGTTAGAATTTATATTATATATACCTTGTATGGCATACAAGTTTTTCGAGGGTAAATATATAGAAGTATGAAGCCACAAATAATCTTGACAAAGGAAACTAGGTAGCTATAAATATTACATATATATATATATATATATATATATATATATAATAGCCGGATTTATATAAGAAGAATGATATATATATATATATATATATATATATATATATATATATTATTTAATTGATATTTCACCCTATAATTCTACAAATTAGTGCATTTAAACCTAAATTTGAAACAACTTGCCATTTAAACACAGTTTCGATGTTGGAAAGACTTTTGAAAACCATTATGTCTTTGAAAATATGTGTAATGGAAAACTTACGGCAGCACCTTTTATCACATTTTTGTTGTTTGACACTACCCTTTTTCCGCTCTTGCTCTAATTCCAAGAATCCGAAATTTTCGTAAAAAATAAAATTAAATGGAGATTATTCAAAAAGAAACAATAAGAAAAATAGAGCTAGAGTTTCAAAGAGAGAGAGAATTCCACTTACTTTTATTGGAGACCTGTTCTTATATTTATTGATGTTTTAGCGTAAGAATATAGTATTTTCTATATGTTTAGAATATTTCGGGATATCTTAATTGATCGTGGGATCTTAAGAGATCTTTAAGGAATATTTATAGAAATAGAAAATGGCATATCTACCATGTACGATTTATGTGAGAAGTTAAATTTATTCTCTTAATACTATCCTTACTTGTGGGGCAATGATAAATTTTAATAGAGAAGGTCCAACATATGAGTAGGGGTTTGAACCCCTAAGACCTCTGCTCTCATACCGAGTTAAAGAGTGATAAATTGTCACTTATTCAAGTCTCCGACTTGGCACAATAGAAAAACGCATTATGAGCAATACATGAGATCGGGTTTGACACTCGTTGTGAGCGTCATGTAAGAGTCAATGTAAGGTCTTTCCTTGAGTAAAAGTTGAACTTTGCAAGTACAACAAGGGCTGAATCTAAATTAATTTGGGTAAATTAATTCCCTTAAAAACATCTTTTTTTATAAATAAAAATAAATAAGTCTTCTTTAACTTGGCATAATTTAAATTAATTCTAGTAGTAATTTCTAAAATTAAAAATTTTAAAATTGTCAAAGCGTGTTGTGGCCGAGTGGTCAGCAACCACACTCCTTACCCAAAGAGCGGGAGTTTGACACCCAACTCAGCCATAGTGCTTCCGGATCCGGGTGTCGATTATTTGGGTATAACCTGGACACCAAACTCCCAACTCAGCCATAGTGCTTCTGGATCCGGGTGTCGATTATTTGGGTATAACCTGGACACCACACGGGAAAAAAAAAAATTAAAATTGGACCTTTGTGTTATATAAGTAGAAAAAAATCTCTCAATATACATGTATATAGGGATGAAAACCAAATTTAATTAATCTTTATATATAATTTGAGTTACTGTTATGAAAAATCACACTAATATAAGCCTCGAATTATAACGTCATGTTCTTGACCACTTTTTTTTTCCGCTCTTCGTCACCGTCCTTGGGAACAAAACAACAAAATTAACCACGTGTTCGTACGTGGAATGCCAATTTGCATGGTCAAGCAGACTCTTATATTGGATGATACTTGAATACCAAGTTATAACATTTATGATTGAAAGTTAAAACCACACAATAATTATTATACATATTTTTTTGTAATAATGAATTCATATTTTTTATTAGAACAATTGTAATCAAAAGTTAGAAACCCTAATTCAATCCGCCCTCCCACTTTGAATTATATGATTTGTTTGTTATTGAATTTCCGATCCACAACAAGAAGGGAAGAAAAGATACGTAGAAATGAGATCATTATCTTTAAATTTTTCTTTCACATTAATTGATATATATATATATATATATATATAATAGATGTCATGATGAATACTTCCATAACGTAATAAATAGTAAAGCCAACTGAAAATGACCATCATCTTCAAGATAAACATACATACAATACATACAAAATATATACCATATTTGAATTTTTTTTTTTAACAAAATCCCCACTATATAAACTCACACATCTCTCACTAGCCATATATCAATCTCATCCAATAAATATATAAACAATATATATCGATTATACAAAAATAATGCAGGCAATGATGATGATTTGCTTCTTACTAGCAATAATATGGTTTCCTTCTAATTCCTTAGCCCAAAACTCGGCGAAAGACTATCTGGACGCTCACAATGCAGCGCGAGCACAGGTAAGGGTTAAACCGATGACATGGGACAACGCATTAGCAACGTACGCACTGAACTACATGAAATGGAGGAACGGAAACTGCCCGATCGGGGCGTCAATGAAAGGTGCGTACGGGGAGAACTCGGCAACCGGGACGGGAGAATTTACGGGAAGACAAGCAGTGGAATTGTGGGTTAAAGAAAAGCCAGACTATGATTACCGTGCAAATTCGTGCAAGGTTGGAAAACCATGTTCGCATTATACGCAGGTGGTGTGGCGTGATTCGGTACGTCTTGGTTGTGCTAGAATTAAGTGTACCAATAATCCTGCTATGTGGAATGTTTTCTGTGTCTATTCTCCAAGAGGTAATATTTTGGGAAAGCGTCCGTACTAAAGACCACATAATTTTTCTGCGGTATTGTAATAATACTAAGTATATGATGTAATAAATTGGTGGTTAATTATTAAGTTAATTGCTAACTTATAATTAACCACCAAAGAACTTCTTGTGTTTCTTTAGAGCATGAAGAAAATAAAATAAATGACATATTTATTTGTCTTCTTATATTCACCATACGTTCTCATCTCTCTCTCTATATATATATTTAAACCACACAACTTATTTTAGTTATTATTCAAGTATTTAAACTTGTATGGTAAAAAAATACTATCGTAATAAGCCATTGACTTACCACATAATAAGAAGATTGATATATCGTAATAATAAGAAGATTGATATATATATATATATATATATATATAACTAACTTCATAATAAGCTCTTGACTTACCACAATAAAAAAAAATCGTATTGTGAATGTTACACGAGGTCAAAGGTCAATACTTACTAGGAACGTCATGTAAGAGCTACAGTGAGGTCTTCCCCTAAATAACTTGTGTTGAATATGAATTAGTCGGAATTGTGATGCTCCAAATTTTATTTTATTATTTTTAGAAGTTTCAATTTTGTTTTGGATTTTGTTGCAAAATATCTTCAATATTTTTCCCCTTAATTAATTTGCATCCAATTTTACTGAAATTATGATTTATGGTAGATTTTTTATTAAAAAAAAGTAAAAAAATAAAATAAAATTGAAAGGTCATTATTTTGATGACTTAAAAACTCAATTTACCCTAGCTAAAACTTGACCCTTTTATATACATATATATATATATATATATATATATATATATATATATATAATAACCCCAACCATATAAACATTATTTTGTACACACTACACCCTTGACAAGTTGATTACAATCTTACCTCTAAAACTTTTTTTTTTTTTAAATAAAAAAAATATTAAACTATTTTACCATACTTCAATTAATCTTAAATCCATTTTTAAATGATGATAAATTAACTAAATTAATGTAAAATAAAAACTAATAATCTATTTTAAATTTTAAAAAATTAAAGATTTAATTTGTGTTGGATCATCAAGATAATTCTTTTTATAGAAAACTTTAATATAATTCGAACCTTAGCAGCTTATATCAGACAACCCAAGGCTTATCACATCAAGATAATCTTTGATTGAATCTTCGAACAGTTGATATACTAGGATTAATTATTACTTTCTTTAGTGCGAAATTGACAAAAATAAACATACCAAGTCATGCTCTTCTTTTTTTTTTTTTTTTTTTTTATATGCCATACCAAGTCATGCTTAAAATTCTGGTGTATAATTAATTAATTATAAACATTAATCTAAAACATGTTGGTACCCCCCATATATATATATATATATATATATATATATATATGATCCGACCGGTGGTGTTCTGTCACGACCCGAACTCGCAAGGCCTTGCGATTATGAGCATACGGTCAACTACTTGGTTTTGTCATCACTGCACAAAAAGAGATATCATGAGTTGATTATGACTACTTAGACTCATTTTTACATATCATTACACATTCACTTTTTATTTCGATATGATACACCGTCCCACATTCACTTCTAAATGAAGTGGGCTTATCACATCAACGTAATCTTTGATTAAATCTTCAGACAGTTGATATATTGGAATTTGCAGGAAATTGACGGAAACAAATGTACCAAGTCATGCTTAAAATTCTGGTGTATAATTAATTAATTAAAAAAGATTACTCTTAAACATGTTGGTACTCATATATATATATATATATATTATGTTGGGGTTGGATTTCAACCCAAAGTCCCACATAGAAAAAATAGGCAAAGGATTGCCTACATATAAGAAATTCCCACCTACTTCATTAACAATATATATATATGAACCGGCCGGTGGTGTTCTTCATCTCTTGGGACAATTTCTAACGATAGCAAGTGTGAGATAAAGAATTATACTGTTTTTTTACTACCATTATATATATATATATATCGTCAAATAGTTAGTTATAGGAAGTTTCTTTTTTCAATCCCTAACTAAATTTTTGAAATCTGATGAACAACTTGAACAATTATGAGGTAAGGCAATAAGTACAACAATAATTACAATCGTACGCTAAAAATTTTCCCTTGGGATATACTCATTCAAATTCAACACTACTATTGCATATATATATAGAGAGAGAGAGAGAGAGAGAGTTTAAAAAAAAAAACACATACGACAATTAAAAGAAAAAAAAAATTAGATATTGTAAACTTTATGGGGTCAATAAATAATAAAATTTATGTGACAATCTCTAACATAGAGCAAGTTTGTGTCGCGACTATAGATCTAGCAGCACACACGATCAACCTCATGGTGATGTCCACACTATACCAAAATAAATACATTGAGTTAGAGATTGTCAATACTTTAGTTCATTCTTATATAAAAAAAAAAGTGAGAGAAATATTGTTTATCCTCACTGAATGACATGAGAAACACATGTCATAATCCACCTCAAGTGTCTATATATATATATTTATATATATGTACAAAAGAGTGTTAGACGTCTCAATAACTTACCTCACTATACTTCTATATAAAAGAAATACAGTAGAAATGGTCTTTTGAAACTCTAAATCATTGCTTTGTACAAGGAATTGTGTATATATTCTTAGACGACTTAGTCCCAAGGAACGATAAGATAATTATTACAAAAGTAGATAACAAAAAGAATTAATTTTTTTTTGGGTAAAATATCCTAGTGACACCTCTTACAGTTTAAAATCCAAGTTTAGCACCTCAAGAATTTTTTGTTCACAAGGTGCTATTCAGGTTTTAAAAAGTCTCACTACATGCCCTTCCGTCAATTTTGTCTGTTAGGGTAGATATTTGACTGTTAGTCAACCTATTTTACTATTTTGGGCAGTGGCATTTTTGTCCATAATTTTTTTTAAAAAACCCTTTTTTTTATAAAGGGTAATTTTGTAATTTTAATAAAAATAAACCCTAAAACCTTAATTTTTCTCTATCCTATTCTTCTTCTTCCACACATTCTTCACTAGTTGTTCCAAAATTCATATTTTTTTTTTCAAAATTCATTTTTTTTATTTTTCAAAATTCAAATATTTTTCCAAAACTTATTATATGTTCTTCCAAAATTCATATTTTTTTTTCAAAATTCACTTTTTTTATTTTTCAAAATTCAAATATTTTTCCAAAATTTATTATATCTTTTTCCAAAATTCACATTTTCTTTTAAATTTGTTTTTTTATTTTTTAAAATTCAAATCGTTTTCCAAAAATTATTAGATTTTCTTCCAACCGTGTTGGCGGCAGCGATACAGAAGAAAAACAGTGGTGACAAAGCACAAACCCATAACAAATTAATAATAATTCAAAAAATAAACATACTATTCTACTAAAAAGAAACCCTAACAACAATGCCAAAAAAACCCTAATAACAATGGATATAGCAAAATAAAATTTGGGGAAAAAAAATCAAGCTACTGTGTTGTTGTTGCCACTGTGCCGTCGTTGCCGCCGCCAGTCTATCTTTGTTGCCGCAGCCATTGTGTCATCGCCGCCGCTGCCACCCCTGCCGTCGTCGTGGCCGCCGCCACCATTGTTGTAGGTGTATAGTTGGTTGAAGAATAGAAGAAGAAGGAGGAGGAGGAGGAGAGAGTGAAAATTTAAAGTTTTTAGGTTTTATTATACTAAAAATTACAAAATTACCCTTTATTAAAAAAAAGTTTTTTAAAAATTTTTGGACAAAAATGTCCCTATCCAAAACAATAAAATGAGTTGACTAACGGACAAATATCTACCCTAACGGATAAAATTGATGGAAGGGCATGCAGTGGACTTTTTAAAACCTGAATGACACCTTGTGAACGAAAAATTTCCGAGGTGCTAAACTTGGATTTTGAACTCTAAGAGGTGTCACTAGGATACTTTACCCTTCTTTTTTTTTCTCCTTTTCAATTTTCCTTTCTCCTCATGGAAATGGGTTAGGTCACAATTGAGTCAACAATGATATTTGGTCATGATGTGCTTCTAAATAAACAGGTGGTTAATTCTGCATATGGACAAACCCTAATTTCAAAAAAATATATTTTCAAATGTCAAATATTTGTGATCAGTTATTTACTTGTAACAAGAAAACTAGAAAGATTAGTCATCCTAATGACAATGAATACTTTGATTACAACATTTTTTTTTTATTTTCTACAACAAGGGAATAAAATATTAAAAAATGTAAAAACGATCATCAGCATCTTTTAATTTTTCTTTCATATTATTTTATAGATATCATCATGAATATATACTTTCTATAATATGTATGTAACAATTAATATTCAAAGTCTTCGCTTGGTACATTTTTGAATTATTCCACAAAATCTCCACTATATAAACCCACACATCCCTCACTAGCAATATATCAATCTCATCCAATATATACATACATATAGAAAAGAATTTCGATCTATACAAAAATGGGTATTCGATTGGCATTCATGATGATGATTTGCTTATTACTAGCAATCATATGGTTTCCTTCATATTCCTTAGCCCAAAACTCAGTCCAAGATTTTCTTGGTGCTCACAATGCAGCCCGACGACAAGTAGGAGTCGGGCCGATGACATGGGACAACGCATTAGCAACTTACGCATTGAACTACGCAAACTCGCAGAAGGGAAAGTGCCCAAACCTGGTGCACTCGGGAGGTCCGTACGGCGAGAATCTGGCTGCCGGAACGGGAGCATTTTCGGGGAGACAAGCAGTGCAAATGTGGGTTAACGAGAAGCAATTTTATAACTACGGTTCAAATTCGTGTGCTTCAGGAAAAGTTTGTGGACATTATACGCAAGTTGTGTGGCGTAATTCTGTACGCCTTGGGTGTGCTAGAGTTAAGTGCACTAATAATAATTGGTGGTACGTTATTTGCAGCTATGCACCCAGAGGTAACATCGTGGGAAGGCGTCCGTACTGATCAGAAGACGTCCACGCGCCGCCTTCGTATGCATATATATATTTTTTTTTTTGGTAAATCGTATGCATATATATATATGTATGGTTGGGTGACTTCTTGATCGTGCAATATTTATTGTTGTGTGTGTTTAATTTGTCAAGTAATGTATGTTAAGGTTTGGAGGCTATACATACATATATATATATGTATGTGTGTGTATACAAGTTGATCTACTGTATTCTCAGATGGAACAACATGTGTAGAAACAAAAAATAAAGCCTGTACTATTTATATTATTTTGAATCTTGTTCAGTGTGTTCCACTGTTTCATGAATAATAATAGTCACTCTTTATGTTCACTGTTTTTCTTCCAGCTTTGTTTTCTTTATTGTATATTTATATTTGTTACTGTACAAGATTTCACATATTATGAAAAAAATATGAAGATATACTAAAATACTAAAGTTGATATGTCTTTTAGTTGAAAATATTAAAATACTCTTTGATTTTCTTTTTTTCCATAAGGAATAACATATCTTGTTATTTCTCCAACATGTCAAGTCAAAAATATAAGGCGTGTATATATATTTAAATATTTAAGAATTCAATTGCTGAGAATAAAGATAGTAGTTCGATTGACATGACGACTCTCCTTATTTAAATATCTTCGTTATCTTGTGAGTTCAACTCATTTTAAGAATGACCTTGTATGACATTTTAATTGGTGGAAATGAGATTATATATATATATTATAGATTTTCATATATCTTTCGGACTGATAATAATTAAACATAGAAGTATTACAACAATACAGATATCTGGTTTATTTTAACCGCATAGTTAATCTAGCTATAGAGTTTAACAAAAAGCACAATATATATATATATATATATATATATATATATATATATATATATATATATATATATATATTATATGGTGGATTATTTAGTTAATCCAGTTTAAAATTAACACAACTCTTAGTAAGGACTTTGGCCTTCATAATTCCCTGGAGGATCATAATTACAAGTGACAAACCAGAAACCATTAGAACAACGAGCTCTGCCACAGCCCAGATGGACAGAATCACGCCAAACAACCTGAGTATAATGCCGACACTCATTTCCAACGCAAGAATTTGATTCGTGGTTGTAAAAAGGCTTCTCCCCAACCCACAAATTTACTGCATCCGCCCCAGAAAACTCGCCACCGCCTTCTGCTATGTTCTCTCCGTAGGGTCCTCCTGAATGCTGAAGATTACAGTCGGAAGCTGCCCTCTGATTTGCATACTGCTGAGCGTAGGACGCCACGGTGTCATCCCAAACAAGGGGCTGAACACCGACCTGTGCACGAGCTACGTTCTGGCCCTGGAGAAAGTCTTCATGATCTGAGGTTTGGGCGACCATGGTTGGAAGGTTGAGATTGATGGAGAGGAAGAAAACAAGTAATGCAAGTAGTGAAATGTTGCGTAAATTATCCATGATTCTTTGTTGTTTGTCTTTGATTTGGTGCAGGAAAATATCTTGATGAGTATTGGTATTTATAGTTAGAGGCTCACTCTCCACCATCAAAAAGTCATAGAAGCTTCTGCAATATATATATTTTCTCCACCATCAATGGCTTCAGTTTCCACCATTGAATTTTAAATAAATAAATAAATAAAAATACACTCAAAATTATCCTCTTAACATTTAGTTTTTCTCTAAGAAATTTGGCCTGGAATTTTCAAATAATTCATGCGTCATCTGCTATACGTATGCAGCCACTGCACTTGTCTGTTGCCGTGTCCGCTTGACAAACATGACAAGGAAACTACAAAACCACAGGTTTGTGGAATGCTAATTTGCAAGGTCAAGCAGACTCTTATGTTCTCATTTGTCTCATTTGTCGTTTTAAAATTTTCCACACTAGGAATTGTTGGACTTGTTTCTCCCACTAGGTTGGGCGGCCTCCTCACCTAATTCCACATTAGTATGATATTGCTTGTTTTAGGTTTAAACCCTCACGGGTTTATTCTTGGACACTTTCTCAAAAGGCCTCATACTAATGGAGTAAGTGGAACACCTTATATATTTAGGAAACTCTTGCATCATCTTCCAATATGCGACTTGGGTTGATACTCCAACCCCAATAGAAATAAACCAGCCAACTTACCATTGGAATAATAATACCACATAAATTGATGAGATGAAATAGGTCGCAGCGAAACCTTAAAAGACAGCAAGCATAAATTAATTAAAATCAAATTAACACAAACAAGGAGTAAAAACTACGGGACTCGTAAGCCACTTAAATCACATCCGCTATAATCAAATGGGTACAAATGTTCTCTAACAAAGTTTAGAGGAATGCAAGATTATTCATCAAAATATCAACACCGATCTTGAAACAAATACAAGTTTAAGAGAGAAAATATCAAAGTATAAACTCAAAAAAATACTCACTGCACACCAGTTTCGGTTTTAACACAAACTCATGAACAACATATCCAAATTTGAAGGCGATCCAATGGTTGAATAGTGAGAAAACTCCAAAACAAAGTAGCACCGTTCAAAAAATTCTTATATTTCTCTCTTCTTTCTTCTCTTTATTTCACTTAATTTCCCTTAATATATATATATATATATATGTATGTGTGTGTGTATGCAAGTTGATCTTCTGGATTCTCAGATGGAACAACATGCGTAGAAGCAAAAAAATAAAGCCTGTAGCATTTATATTATTTTGAATCTTGTTCATGTGTGTACCACTGTTTCATGAATAATAATAGTCACTCTTTTCCTTCCAACTTTGTTTTTTAAGCACGTGTGGCATGTGCAATAATTAGACCAACTATTGAATGAAGTTTAATTCTGAAAAGACGATGTGATCCACCTATATACTCTTTCTGGTTTTTTCTTTTCTTTTTTTTTTTTTTTTTTTTTTTTTAATACTTGTCACCACACACTATTATACAACATTTAAAATTGATATATTTTTTAATTAAAAGACTAAAATACTTTTTTTCACTTATCACCAAACAAGATTTCACATCCTTCTAAAAAAAAATACTTGATTTAATTTTTTTAAGTTAAAAAGATTAAATACCCTTTAATTTTATTTTATTGTATATAGACTAACATATCTTGTTATTTGTCCAATGTGACAAGTCAAAAAATAGAGGGAGTGTGTATATATATACGCTTAAATATTCAAGAATTCAGTTATTGAGAATGAGAGGTGATAGCTCGATTGACACAGGTATTTTTATTGTTTTGTAAAGTGAGAGGTCCAACTTATCTTGTCAAGTAAGAGATTCTAAATTGCCCTTGTGCCGAATTTCAATTTGTTAAAGTGAGAGATTCTAAATCCGACTCACCTTAATTATGGACAACATTTTACCTCATTTTAGCCATGTATAATCTTTAGGGTGTTTCCCTATTGATTGATTAATAGATAACAATAAGGAAATTACCAAATGAACTGAGATCTGCATACGTACATCAACTTCTCCATTTTTTTTCCTCATATATATGTAGATTTCCATATATCTTTCAGACTGATAATAATTAAACATAGAAGTATTACAACAATACATATATCTGGTTTATTTTAACCTCATAGTTAATAAGGACGTTGCCCTATATAATTCCCTGGAGGATCATAATTACAAGTCACAAACCACCAACCATTAGAACAACGAGCTCTGGCACACCCTAAATGGACAGAATCCCGCCAAACAACCTGAGTATAATGCCGACACTCATCTCTAACGCAAGAATTTGATCCGTAGTTGTAGAAAGACTTCTCCCCAACCCACATATTTACTGCATCCGCTCCAGAAAACACGCCGCCACCTTCTGCTATGTTCTCTCCGTACGGTCCTCCTGAATGCTCAAGATTACAGTCGGAAGCTGCTCTCTGATCTGCATACTTCTGAGCGTAGGATGCTACAGTGTCGTTCCAAACAAGGGGCTGAACGCCGACTTGTGCACGAGCTACGTTGTGGCCGTGGAGGTAGTCTTCGTGATGGGAGATTTGGGCGAGTATGGTTGGAAGGCTGGGATTGGTTAAGAGGAAGAAGTATACAAGTAGCGTAAGTAGTAAAATGTTGTGTAATTTTTTCATGATTCTTTGTTTTTATGTCTTTGATTTGGTGCAAGAAAAGATCTTGATGAGTATTGGTATTTATAGCTATAGATGCTCACTCTCCTAGTTAGCTAGATCCATTTTTCTAAGTGGGAAATGTATACATATATATATTTATATATATATTTACTTTGAATCAAGTTAATTTTTTTTTTTAAAAAAAAAAATACTTATTTTTTCACTTAACGACTTAATTTATGCAATTAATATTTGAATCAATTTCTGAAATGAGAAATCAAACCATTTATGATATATGGTACTTGAGGTGAAGACCAAAAAAACAAAAAAGGACAATTAATTAAGAAAATTAAGAAGTCATTTTTAAAAGTTAATAGTTTAATAGGTTCACATGCTAAGATGTATATAATATATATACATATATATATATATATAAATGAAGTATAAGTTAATTTTGTACAAAACCAATGGTAGTAGAAGAGAATCCAATTTTATCTTCTAATTTAAAATACTTAGTTTGTTCAATCATTCAAGATTGTCTTTATGTGCATATATATATATATATATATATATATATATATATAAAAAAAAAAAAAATTTGGGTTGTTATCTGATTAAAAAAAATTAATCTCATGGCACACAGTATATTAGTCATGTGAACTTAGGTCACTGTCCAAAAATACATTCTTCCAAGAGTATGAAATATTATTCCCTCCCCCACCCCCCCCCCCCCCCCCCCCCTCCTCTCCCCCCCCCCTTTTTTTTTTTTTCTTTTTTTTTTTTTATTATTGTTTTTTATTATTTTTTTTTTTTTTTTTTTTTTTTTTTTTTTTTTTTTTTTTTTTTTTTTTTTTTTTTTTTTTTTTTTTTTTTTTTTTTTTTTTTTTTTTTTTTTTTTTTATTTTTTTTTTTTTTTCTTTTTTTTTTTTTTTTTTTTTTTTTTTTTTTTTTTTTTTTTTTTTTTTTTTTTTTTTTTTTGTTTTTTGTTTTTTTTTTTTTTTTTTATGGGAGGGAAGATTTGATTGTTGTTGTTGGTGGTGGTTGGGGGGGTTTGTTGTTGTGAATATGTTTTTTTTTTTTTTTTTTTTTTTTTTTTTTTTTTGTTTTTTTTTTTTTGTTTTTTTTTTTTTTTTTGGTGTTTTTTGTTGCTTTTTGTTTTAGTTGTGTTTTTTTTTTTTGATTTTTGGTGGTGTTTTTTATTTTGTTTAGTGGTTTTGTTCTTTTTTTTTTTTTTTTTTTTTATTTCAAGAAATTTCCTTATAAAAAAAGAAAAAAGTATTTATTGTAATTTACCCAGCAAAAAAAAAAATAGTATTTATTGTAATTTATGTTACTTTTTCGATATCATTCTCTCTAATTATTTGTATGAATTTTTTTTTTTTTTATAAGTTTAAATTTTTATATCGAAATTCCTCTCTTGGCCTAATAGTCTAGCTCTCTCCAACCAAAAATTTGAGGTGGTTCGAATCTCTCTGGGCCATTGCTCTAGGAGTTTTTCTCTTACCTCCCGACTTGTCAAGAGGTTAAGGGTTTAAATTTCACCCGGGGTTCCACAGTTCGAGATATATTCGCAAGTGCGGGTATACCCGCACGATTGGACCTTTTTGGGTGGATTAGTCTGGGTCAGAAGGGTATGTGATACCACCTCAAAAAAAAAATTTATATCAAATTAATAAAAAATGTAATAAAGTATTAAAATGAGATATACCTTCCAACGTGAGTCTTGACTCTTAGAGATTAAAGGAATTAACGCTATCAGCATTCATAAATCACGGTAAAAAGTAAGGCCTTTGATTAGGTACTCATCGCTGTTTTGCCGCAATAATTTTAGGTACCAATGCATGACTTTTTTTCCTAAAACATTTGGAATCTTAGACCATAAACACCATTTTTACAATGACAAATCAAAGAATTACTTTCAATAATATATATATATATATATATATATATATATATATATAGAAAGGAAAACATTTTTCGATGATCGAATAAATGAGATTAAAAAAGAAATATGTATTTTTTAGTTTATCTTATTAACTAAAGTGGTTAAGTTCGACCAGCTCTTCCACCACGTAGAGGACTAGACACTTCGCTTAAGTTAGTAGAAGAAAGCCTCAAAAAGAGGAGGAATCTAAAAGTAGTGGTGGTTGACGACCATTAAATATTAAGTAGACCTGAGAAAAAAGAATTATCATTACCTTTTTCCTATCAGACAATCTCAACGGTTAGAGGACGACACTATGTGGCACTCGAGAAAGAAACCTTAACGAATTCTCATGAACAAAAAGGAAGGAGGAGATAAACATACTAAGTTCTTCTACCTACAATCTTTCTTTCAAAAATTTTCCTCAATTTTCTATTGGTTACTAACTGTCGGGAGTCCGAACACAACCCTCTTATTAGATTTTGTATTGGTTACATTCAATCTTGTTCATTTGACAATATCTTTCCTATCCGACAACACGATATCGTAGAGGAAGATCGGTGATACGTGTGTAGTACCCAACATTAGGAGAATATTCCTTGTAAGTTTTATATATATATATATATATACAAAACTCTTTTTTTTTTTTTTTTTTTTTTACCCTGATTTCTTCTTTTGGAAAACACTTTTTCTTTGGATTTGGCACTTCCTTATGGCCTATATATATACACCTGAAAGAATTGGCAGGGATTAACCCTAGGGAATCAAGAGTTAACTATAACAATTAAAAGATAAAACAATCTAACAATTTTATTCATTAGTTTAAAAAATATATCTATTATTTTATTATAATGATAACGTAGTTGTCAAGAATGTGTAGTTTAGTTGGTAGTCAGCCGCCTCACTTATGACATGCAGGTCATGAGTTCAAGATACACTAGATATTAGAATTTCTATAAAAAAAAGAATGATAAATTAGTTTTATTAATTATTATCCAATAATATATATATATATATATATATATATATATATATATATTTCAAAACTTTGTGCTTATACATAAATACATAAATCTTAGCCAAAATTAGAAACCCTAATTTTAGTCTCCCTAATCTCTATCTCACCAGATGAGGTAAAATTAATTGAACTTATAACCAACCTATATGGTAGGAAGAAAAAATTACTTCTTAATTATATCACAAACCCCACATTTCAAGGATCGATACATAAACCTGACATTATTTATAATATATATAAAAATGATTTTGCATGCATGCATTACATACATAATCAAAGCATGCAATTATATATATATATATGTATATAATCTTTAATAAGGACGTTCACCAACAAAATTTCCAGGGGGATTATAACTACAGATAACAAAAGCCCCATGATTGTTTCTGCATTGAGCTCTAGCACATCCAACGGCAGTAGTATCACGCCACACAATCTGTGTATAATGTCCGCACATCTGTCCTTGAGCACAAGAATTCGATCCGTAGTTGTAGAATTTCTTCTCGTCGGCCCACATTTTCACAGCCTCCGCAGCCGTCATATCCCACGATGCTTCTGCAAGATTCTCGCCATAAGGACCACCGGAATGCACCAAATCGCAATCTCCGGCCCTCTGGTCGGCATACTTTTGGGCATAGTCTACGAGAGTTGTGCTCCACGTGAGGGGTTGGAGATTGACATTTGCACGAACGGCGTTGTGTGCGGCGAGGAAATCGTTAGGTTTATTTTGTGCGAGGCTTTGATGAAATAATAGTATTGTGAAGGAAACAAATAAAGGTGTAACCTTCAGAATCGCCATTTCTTCTTGATCAACTTGGTAATTTTGGTCTGCAATTTTTTTTAGTTTATTTGTATATTTATAGACAAAAAGTATAAAAGGAAGGAGATATTGTTTGTTGGGGTGGCGAAAATATCTGTTACCATGAAAAGTTCCTAAAAAAAGAATGGTATTAGATAATTACAGGTGACAACTTTTGCCGTCCAACGAACTATAATGGGGGAAACCAATACATATATATATATAAGTTATCTTCAAAAGTCTTTAGCTTCGTAGAATAAAAGTCAGATTATTTATTAGGTGAAGTTTATCGTTTAAGTAAAAATCGATATTGTGGTCACGGATGGTCTAATATATATATATATATATAATATAAAAGTTATCTTGTTGATATTTATGCATGGTAAGATTGAAATGGGATCCTTGGAAGGCTTGCCTTATTATTCGGAATCCTACACATATAGTTCATAATAATTTCTTGTTGGATTGGGAAAAGATGAATACCTATACCAATACATGGTGATTAATCTAATCTAACAATATATAAGGAGAAAGAATGAAAATTTGGATGAGTAATTACACGTTTATATGTTTTTTAAATTGACTAATATGTCCCTAATGTTTACTCACAAAAATAAGAATTATTATGATGAAATATGTATATACACCTTGGCTCTTATTATATGGCACTCACAACAAGTGTCGAGTCTTTGACCTCAGTGCAACATTTATAATATGTTTTCTCATTGTATCAAACTAAGAGCTTAATTATTTACATTTCATTGAATTGATTTAAAATTTTTAATTTCAACTTAGTTGATTTTTGTTGTAATTTAAAGTCTCACATTGTTCGCTTAAAAAAATTTTAAGTAGTTATTAAGTAGGAGTTAAAAGTCTTTTACTCAATAAAACGTTTTTAAAACCTGTGGCATATAGGCATCCTTGCTTGTTCACCATTTATCTCATTTTTGTATTATCCATCATCTATCATACTTTCATTTTATGATCACCAAGTGGATTTCACTATGATTCCTTGATATGACATATCATACGACCATAACTAACATTGTTCAGTCTACATGTCAAGCTCGAAGTGATGAAGTACACTGTGGGGACATATTCCTTCTAGAGGTACCTCCACATGCATGTCAATTATATAATTGTATATTACATTTATTGTTTCCTTATCGTGCTCACTGTATCAAAAACTGACAAAAAAATATGAAGAAATGAAACAAAGAACCTCATTGTGATGCGCAAGATCGTCTTTTGAACACTTGAAGAGACCATTTCAATGTTTGCCCGTACGCAACCGACCAAGTGAAAGACCAACATCTTATTTTTCATTAGAGAGCAAAATGGATTGCACCAATAATACCTACCCGCAAAATACACCCATAATTGCATATATTGATAATGGAATATGAGAAAGTGATTCGTACTACAAAGCTGTATGATAATATACCCAGTGATGAATCATCCTACTTCTCTTCACACCACTTCTATTGTTGGCTACTAATCTCGTTATGGTGGCTTAGAGGTTACTGATATTAACGACAATTTCTACAGCCTCTCTTTGGCCACTAAGGAACAAAATGCCAAAATATCTCTTATGAATGCTGGGGATAAATCCACTACAGATTTTTAAAAAGTACATATGAAATTGGTACAAGTTGTAACCTATATGTGGGTGGTCATAAAACTTTCGGCACAAGCTGCCCTTTCAATATTATATAAGTGCCTTAGTGGTTGGTAGGTACTGCAAAGCAGAACAACAAAGGGGGGAAAAAATTGGAGGAAGATCTCAATTAATCTTGATTGTAAACTTGCTCATTAGGTAAGAATATAGCTAGATGAAGAACTGATGAGAAATCCCACTTACAATTACTACCAATGATGCCTATTATAGAACACATGCAGATAGTCTGTCTATCAGTCTATCAGTATAATTGCATTGCAGCAATAAAATCAAATCCTAAAGACAACATAAGAGTGTGCGTATATGCTCGGCTAAAAACTACCCCACAAAAACAATCAAAAAGTAAAATAATTACAAGTAATGGAAAAAAAAAAAAAAAAAATTGAAAATCCGTACCCTTATTCTAATCCTTGTTTTTAATGTTATTTAGATGTGCAATAAACAAGTCATTCCAGGTATCAGTAAGTCCTGGTAAGCACCAGTGCATGCAATCATCGTGTTTCTTACCGCCTGCTGTGGATGGATGAGCATCCGCCCTAAACTCACTCATGTGGGTTATGTTCAATATGTGGAAACCAGAGCCTCTGAGAGCTTTGTGTAGATGTATATTCACAAGGCGTGCCTCCACATTTGTTCCGTTATTTTCAGTATCAAAAAATTCCTCCACCTGTAACAAAAACCAAAGTATTTCAGCCTGAATATTAATAGGAAGCAATATTTTCATGCAAAAACCACAAGGAAGCTTACTTCTTTAGGTGTCAAAGGCTGTGAACGCTGACAGGAACCACCTTGATCCCAGTCACCCCCTTCAAAATGTCGAGGGGATTGCGTCCGGAAGAATAAAGATGTTCCCGGCCGCATATTTCTCTGCACAAATGATATCTGGAACAAGAAAACCCAGTAGCTAAGCACAAAATCATTTATAACTTTTAGAAGTACATTTGAAAGGATCCTTCAGCATAAAGAAGGATGACTAAGAAGAAAGGATGAAAGAGAAATCTTCTCCCACCACCTTTTTCTCCCAACTTGTTTACCCCACTTAGCTAGAATTAACCTTTCTGATATCTTAAATAAAATCTATGAAAGAAAATAACACAATACCATGTGATTCAAGACCATATCAATGCCAACATCAGGAGGAACTGGAGGCACCAAAGGCTTTCCCTTTTCAAAGAATAGCATGGGTGATTTTACTGGATCAAACTTGGAAGGAGCCCACCACCTAAAGCCAACACCAGTAGAGTTACATTATAAGGAAGAGAATGCCCTTACAGATGTCTCAAAACACCAAACAGGGGAAAATGCTTTCAAAAGCATAATCAAGCCAGTAAAGCAGCTGTCTGTCTAATCACATTTAGAGTTTACAAAACTCATAAACCATTTGAATAAACATAGATAAATACATCTAGTTTCTATTCATTTCAGAAAGTTGCACCTGGAACTGGTTTCATTAGCCATGATTAGGATATTTGCAAAGTTTACAATCATTCCACAATCTTAACATACACATCCATTCTTATCTATGTCAGTCCAAAGAAAACAGTTGATCCTGAAAGGGAAACCAGTCTAACCCTGTTCTACTATGTCTACTCCAGATTAGTGGCAAGTAACCAGCATTCCAAGGTTGCAGCAATGGTTAATTTCTTTCTGCCTTGCATCTTTCTGTATGTCAACAGTTTATGTGCTATACATATTCAGGGAAACCTAACAGCTGTCCAATAAGATAAATAGAATTAAAAATCAGGGGAAAGAAGAATTACCAGTGTCCAGTATTGAAGATAAGGACATCATGAAAATTTGGTGCTTCAACCCAAGTTCCTTCAGGTACATCCACATCAATCTTGTAACCTTCCCTGAATCCAAGAGATTCCAGCAAACTACCATTACCAGTTGCTGACCACCTAGATAATATAGTCAAAAAGTCAAGGTTAGGTATATGTTAGAATTAGAAACTGAAAGCAACAAAAGCCAGGTATCAGGTACACTCATTACAACATAGAATAGAGTATAAACTAAGTGAGAACCAGCTAGCCTCTAGCTGGACCAAATATGTGACTATGTGTCAATATGGAATAGCTCTGCTTTGCAGTTAATCCTTCAAATTAAAGAAATGAGAAACAGCAGCACAATACAATGACCAAAGGGATGTAGGACTTCCAATAATTGCAATTTAATCCCAAAAATGCTATGGGAATCAGGTATTTTCTCGGACTTGAAGAAACACTCAATACAACACATTTCTCGTCTCCATAATATTGAGAGGCTTGCAAAGGTACATCATTAAATCTTGGTAGCACTATTAATCGTCACCTAAATGTTATATGTCACAAGGAAAAAAGATTTGTTAAATTACTGGATAGTTAGTTTATCACCTACAAGCTTCCTAATCATTGTGTCATTTGAATTTTTGCAACTCTAAAGCAAAACATCTATACACTACTTAATACTCCTTTTTTTTTTTTTCAAAAGTGTATCAAGTTTGAAAAGAGCAAATCTAACTTCAGAATCAGAGTGAACTGTGGTATAGGTTTCAGTTGGAATAGATTTGAAATAAAAATTGGTCAAAGAGACAAATAGTAAAACAACCATAACTGCATTACACCTACATATACCGGAGATTATTTCTACATACTATATTTGCAACATAAGAAAAAACCTTTTGGAAACAATGAAACTACATTAGCAAATTTACTATGAATCCCACGCCTTACCTACCATAACGAACCAAAAGATTAGTGCGATGATATGCTATGGTAAGATTATATTTGAGAAAGGTGAAACCACGATCAGCCCCAGCTGGCCGCCACTTTTTCACCTCTTTACTGACTCGCTTCAAGGTGCAAAAGAGTGAAACAAACATATTCCTATTTAAGGAATCACCCACAAAGCCTGCACTGTACAAGTTCCATGAGGTCCATAAATAGAAAAATGACAATAACCTAAAATAAGTTCTTGAAATTATTATAAAACCTCCTCTAATAAAAATTTGCTTGTTTTACACTACTAAGTCAGGCGTGCAAGAATATCAATGATGCTACTTTTTTCAATAAATAAAAAAATAATTAAAAATAATAATTAATGACAGAGCCACAGAGAACCAATTTGTTAATAAGTTTCTCTCTTCATTTTCTTGTGAGCTTTCTTTTTTTCTGAAGCTTTCTTCTAGTAACCCCATTTGTCTAAAGAAAAGCTACATCAATTGAGAAAATTGCTCTGAATTCGATACTTAAACAACCTTACTATAGTGACATACACAGACACTCACTTTGCTTCAATAGCAATAATAGCAGTTTTTCTTCCCAGATAGAAACAAAATGCAAATCCAAATTTAACATGCAGCGAAAACATACATATCCATTCCCAGAAAATATAAATATATATATGTGTGTGTGAAAAGTTTATGCAAATTCAATAAATGAACGAGAACAATAAGTAGAGGGGAAACATACCAATATTAGTGTTCCTGAAACTCTCAAGGAAACGAAGAGGATCGAACTGAGGAAGCTCACAGCGATGCGGTTTCCAGCGCCAATTAACAATGTCAAGAGCATTGGATTTGCTACTGGCAATGCAATTCCATCCTTTAAAAATTTCCTTACAGGTATCATCATATCGCAAGGAATCGCCTCTTTGTTCGTAGATCCACTGTCCATCTGAATAGTCACAATCTCCATTAAAGCTTATTGCTGCTCCGTCACCAGTCTTCAGTGTCGCCTTTTCTTCGCTAGCCGGAGCTCCAAAAGAGAAGAGAGACGATCTGAACAGAGAGAAACCGAGGAAGAGAGATGCGAAGCAGAGGAGCAAGATGAAGGAACGGGAAAAGACGTAAGACGGTGTCGTTTTTCTCGAGATATGCTGATACTGTTCTCTAGTGGCCATGGAAGAGCTCACCGGCGCACTTTAGCACCGTCATTTCATTTATAGGTTTGGAATTAGATCTGAGTGGAAAATCTAACCGTCCCTACTAAAATGTTTCTCTTAATTTCAATTCATGCCCTCAAGGTTTCATTCTTTCTAAATAAACCCCTATACTTTTCTTCAATGCCAATTGTACACCCTGCAGAATTTATAATATAATAAAAGATCAAATTAATTTTATTTTTTTCTTATACATATATAAAAATCCATAAAAAAATAAAATTAATCTAAGATATGATGAATTAAACATTATGTACATTTACAAATTATTGAGGGTGACAATTATGAATTTTACCCTTACTTTTAAAAAAGGGAAAAAATAAAAATCAGAAATTTTTCGTACTTAATCTAATCAGACCAAAATTTTGGATTACTTCGGATGGGTCGTGTCCGTCCCCACACTCGGATTGTATATTCTCTTGTAAGCATATCCTTTTGTGAGACCCCAAAAATCAAGCAAGTACAAGAGCAGAAAGAAAGTTGTGAGGACAGAATTATACTCCAGAGGAAATAATCTATCATCAAAATAATTATAATTAAAGCAATGAAAATTATTCAGCCCCTAAACAGCTTTCTTTTACAAACTGGAGAAAGAATATAATAGGAAAAACTCTACTATTACAATGAGCAAGCAGAAGAAGTTGGTGCATTGAACATCCTGAAGAAGCTATTTCAAACTACAGTATTAATTTTTTTAAAGAACACTTAAATTAAAATGGTACATCATAATTTCAGTAGGAACTACTTGCATGATATATATATATATATATATATATATATATATATATATATTGTTTTGTCAAAAATTTGAATCATTGGATACTTGTACAGTCCCATTGTGGGAATTTGGACATGAACACTATAATGAAGTAGTATTATAGGGATCTTTTGTTATCTTCTTTCAGAAAGACAACGGTTTAAGCAGATATTATCATTGGAATGATTTGAGGTGAAACACTTGGCAGAGTGGCTTATATGACTTTTTTGCTGTTGCTTGCTCAAACTTCTTGGCAGCAGGTTCGTTCTCTTCTAAGCTGGTTTGGACAAAAAATCTTATCCACCAAGAGGAACTTCTCAATTTGGCCTTCAGAAAAAGAAAAGAACACCAACCAATTAAGTTTCTAAATTTAGATGTTAAACGTAATCTCAAAGGAAGAAAGGCAAGCATGCGAGCCAGATTGGATAATATTGGCCAATTTTTCAACAGATCAATCATTGTCCATTCTCCACGCCACAAACTAATAAGAATATCAGATCCTTACTTCTATCCCAGAAGTAATAGTAATGCAGTAACTTTCAGAGCAAACAATTACTTACCGGGCGTCCAAATTTAGCTAGTTCTGCCACTTTAGCTCGTTGCTGACCTGGGTAACCTATAATAAAAATTCAGCACTTCAGCAAAACTACTGAAAAAATAGAGTTCAAACATCAGCTATCAGGAAGCTGAGATGTTTCTATGAACATGAAAAATTGTCAACATTATCATTCAATAGAATCAGGATACAAGTTTAGCTCACAAATGACTTGTCAGCTACTAGCTACAACTAGATATGCTTAATGTTCAAGGATCAGATGCTGTATACTTGTGTAAGATATTACCTGACAATATAACTAAGCCATCAGCAGCCACCCTGGCCAACTCCGGAAGAGTCCTGTTAAGGTACTTTGGTGACAAATAATCTAATGCATCAGAAACAATGACAAGTGAAAATGATTTTGGTCGATATGGAAGAGGAAATTTTACATCAGCCACACGGACAAAGCCTTTGCGTACAAGGCTCCTGCAATTGGCATCAGCATCCTCCACATCATATGGCTCAATTCCCCAGGCCTCAGTATCCTCTTCTTTTAAGAGTGCTGAGACCACTGAACAGGTATCAGGACCTACATGCAACACCTTCTTCATACTATCACCATATGCCTTTTTTAAAGTAGGTAGTGCTCTTTGCACTTCCAATGTACACGAAATGCCACCTAAAATAAACATAAGTGTAAATTTTTAGCTTGGGAAAGCATGCACCATGAGCAAGTCACAAAATAGCTGCATAAAAAAGGCGGTGAAATTCATGCACAGATAGAATGTCTGGGAAATTACCACATTAAGCAGATGCTAACCCATGAGTAAAGTGTCTCATAGTATCCTTTAGGATAGGACCATAGATTTTCTTTGATATAAAGAAAATTTAAGAAAACAAGATGAAAAGTCCCTATATGGTTGCTACTTCATGAAACAACTTTGATCAGTAAAAATAATACATAGAGACATATCAGGAAGATTTGTTCAAATGCATTCAAAGAAACTTGCTAGAAAAGATGACATTAAGTATAACTAATTCTGAATTTTTTTTTTTTTTTTTAAATAGAAAAGCAGGCAGAAGAAAGAAAAGATAAATTCCTAGTTTCCTAAATCTTTAATCTAGAAATACAGTAGTCAAGCAGTAATTTATGGACAAGGTTATCACCTTAAAAGCAATTCCACTGTTGAATGCTTTAGTTTAAAACACGGCTTTATTTAACTTCATTTTCATAAATTCTAGCCACAATTACATTCAAACCTTCGCCAGCTACATAGAGGAGTTTCCATATATATCATGTAAACATGTGAGCACTATGGAAAAACTTAGATAAGGATTCAAGAATAAAAGGTATCCTTGACTAATCAGTTTCAAAATATCGGTACCTTCAAGTCTACTTAAAGCATCAATGTCACTGCTTCTTCCACCTGCAATACAAGTAATTTGTCTTAAATTTAAAATGCAAAAATTAAATGAATTCCAATACCAAAACCTATAAAAGTTCTACGGGGATTCAATTTCAGGACTCCACTTCCCAAACTTCAACCACAGCATTAGTATTTGACTTCAAAAGCTTAAAACTCGTGCAAGAAGCAGATACCTAAACAATTTCCTATATAGATAATAGATCAAGTTCATGGAACAGCACAGACCTGATCCACGATAGAGGTAACCAATAATCAGCAATGCTCCCTGCAAAGTTTTGGTAAAAAGAATTCATGAGTCACCATAGTTTTACTCAGATCAGCATCTGATGGAAGACAATAACTATATGGACAAATTAAAGAAAACTATATGATCTGTATCATACTCCTCCTAGCTTCAAAACAAAATGAAGGTGAATCTCTGAAAAGAGCAGATAATTACCACAACCACAAGTCCTATAGATAACAAAGGAGAAGTACGTGATTTATAGTGCAAGGACCCCACAAATGGAAGGCTTGCACTATCACCAAGTCTACGAGTAGTATTTGGCCTCCTTGACATCTTTTTATAGTTGTTACGAACTTCCCAGACCTGGCAATGATGGGAAAAAGAGGTAAGAATTTCAATGGCTTCCGAACACCTCATTCAGCTACATCAGAAGCGTTCACATAAATTATAGCTTTCATGGTTTAATAGACCTTATCAACTAACATAACATATTTTCCACAAACAATTCTCAAGTTTCACATAAATCTAGCATACACCAATCATATTTCGTATGAGATAACCAAAAATCTGAACAACTGCTAGATAACCAAAATCTCTAATCCACCAAAATAATCACGAGGCATTTAGAGCATTCAAATATTAGGAAAGTATCTCGCGAGAATTAATCTCAATGCACACCGCATTACTTTTCAATCCATACAAAAGTTTAAACGAATCAAAAACGACAGGCTTCCAACATTAGCATTAGAGATAGATCCACAGACTTACCGCAATCAATCAGAAAATACCGCAAAGAAAAAATAAAAATACAGGAAACAGAATTTTACACTCCTAATTCAACAATTCAGCTTCCAATACTACTGCTTCACCTTCCAAATTTCTCTTAATGAAGTTTGGAAGTAAAAGCGAACAACAAAAAATGCCATGAAAGTGCATAAACTTACAGAAAATGAAGTATAAAAATTCAGTATAAACTCATAGTTGTACTACTCTGAGAAAGGAAGAGAGAGCAGAGCTGAGACCTGAGAGAAAAGATCTGAAAGCAAAACACGAGATCTGGATCTGTACGTCCCACGCAAGCACGGAGGAGAGAGAAAGACACTGAAGTGAGAACTGATTTCCTCTCTATATGTTTTCTCTCTGCTTCACCTTTTTCCTTAAACTCGATAAACTAATTGTTCCCATGCCAGAATGTTTTTCTCTTTTTTTTTTTTTTTTTTTTTTTTTTGTGGCAAATTGATTTATTTTGTTATTCAACTTATTAAAAAAAAAAAAAAATTCTTCCCATAGCATAATACTCGTCGAATCTCTTCCGTCGTTAGTTTAAAAGTTTCTCCTTTATCCTATCTTCGGATTTACCGTTCGATATATGTCGGTTCAATAAATTGGAAAGTCCAATCAAACATAGAAAACAAGTACAAACTCTATTAACTTTTTGGGCTTTGATAGAGAATTGATTTTTACTTTTAAACTAGATTTTAAGCCCATAATGAGAATTATAGATTTAGGCCCACTAGAGAATACAAAATAGTTGTTCTCTGTGGGCATGAGAAACGTAACTTCCCCAAAAGGCGGCCTGTAAAATATGGGCTAAATTCCAATTTTCTTTTTCTTTTTTTAACTTTTAAATACACGATGAAGTGTCCTAGATAGTCACAAACTATGGGAATGCGTCATTAAGTCAACCAACATCTAGAATAATTTTTATTAAAATCAGGTTGGTTCCTTGCAATAGGAAGCTCTAGCGTCAAATTTCAATGAAATTTTTACTCGAAAACCCTTTTTTTTTTCTAAGCGCAAAAGTGTATAGTTTCAAATTATGAGAGAGAGTATGTATAGTTTCAATTTCGAATTAGTTAAAATCTAAAATAAACATTTAATATTGAAACATTAATATAAAAATAAACTTTTAATTATCATAATATATATATATATATATTTATATATATCTTTTACATTTACAAGAAACTTATTTTTTAAAAAACTACTATTACTATTTTAAACAAATGATTAAATTTTTTTCTTATTTTCATCATTTTATAATACAATCAAACATGATATATATAAAACTAAATTTGATAAATCTTAATTGATGCTAACCCGGTAGCTTAGGGGAGTTGGTGCGCGAACTCTTAATGCTTCCTCCAGGACGGATGGTCGAGGTTTCGAATAACTTGAGGTGGTTAGCGTCATGTTAAAAAAACTTTAGATTAGGCCATCACCCTCGAGTAAGAGTTGAACTATGTGAGCGCTCTGCAGGCTGAGTCCGGATTAGTCTCACCAAATAAGGTGGGGACATCGGGCGCCCCCAAGTGGGTATTAAAAAAAAAAAAAAAAAAAAATCTTAGTTGATGCTAGCAATTTTTGTTGGAGTTCCAGAAGGTGGAAAGAAAAGTGTGAAAGCAACAAAGTAAAAAAAGGTTTAGAAATTATGCCTTTTTTTCTTAATCTCCCCAAAAGGAAAAAAAAAAGAAAAAGAAAAAGAAAAAGAGAGAAAAAGTTTTAAAAAATGTACATTAAGATAAAAAAGGAACTATGAGAATTTGTAGAATGTCCCAAACAAGTTGTATGCTTACTTGAATGCTACATAAAAATTTTCATTTAAAATAGTAATTCTCAAAAAAGAATGACTCGGAAAAAAACTTAGTTGGTAAGTTGAGATGTCTTGAATTCATTTTATATCGGGATAATTTTGTGCTACATTTTTTCAGTTATATATAATATAATCTTTAGAGTTTTATCTCGTGAATTTCTCTCAAATTGATCGATAAAAAATACTTGGATAGTAACTCCAAAGAGCAGGAGAGTTAGTTATGAGCTCTCCGGGTTTAAGTAAGGTTGAGAGTTTGAACATCGACTAATGTATGTAACTGTTTAAAATTTGGGATCGGGGCTTCCTCCCTCAAGAGACCAACTCAACTCGAATAAGGATTAGTTTGAATATGAATTGGTATAAAAATATTCTTTTATAATTTGAAACCTATATAAAATATCTCGTGCCTTTAAAAAAAATACTCGGATAGCATTAAAAACGGAAAAAGGAGGAGAGAGAAAGAGAGATAAACGACCGTTTAGAGGAAAAGTGGTGTCTTGATGATGAAGACATGTCAAAGCAAATAGTTGTTTTTGTTCCCATGTGCTGCTGGTATAGATTTGACGTTTTCTTCTTCGTTCTAGCCTTTTCTCTAAAGATCTCTTGGATTTCAAAGAATCAGCTTAAATAATCTTTATATATATATATTCGTTGTTTTGTTACCTTTTTGCTATTTTAGGCTATATTTTTTTTTACAACTCAAACTATAATAAACTATTAGTACTTTATTTTTTTATAATCCAATATTTTTATTGACGAATTTGTGGATATAGTTGAAGGTGTAAAGTTATCATTAACATATGTCGAACTCGGATATTTTACTTGGCAAACAAAACTAATTAAACTATCACTTTTTTCACATTGTCAAAGTAATTGAAGTCCCTTAAAGTCCACGTAGATTGGGTTGTTCGAGGTAGACTCCACGTGATCCCGGATGAGATTCCTCCCGAGGTTCAACTGGCGACTAGAGCGCACACGCTCGGGGCATGATCTTTGACAAGGAGATTCTCACTGAACTCTACATAAATGCACCTAACCCGACATGCGCTATTTGGAGCCACCATTTCAAAATTGTTAGAAAGGAACCACTTTAGGTGTCACTTCCCGATTGGCTACTCATCTCCATAAAATGGTAACACACACTCACACACAAACTAAGTGAAAGTCGGATACATAGAATATACACTAAGTGTTTAGACTTTCTTTGATACACTCTTGTGCTCGGTTAGGCTTGTCGGATCCCACATTCCGGCCGACCACTTGACACTCATCTATTTCTATTTGTGACTGACTTGATCATCGGAGAGCCAACATTGGAAACACACTACCTCGACACTTGGCCATTTTCCAAGACACGTCGACAAGAAACGGGTCTACCGAGCACGCGTGGAATGATCGAGAGGCATTCTCCGATCACATTGGTACTTTGTTTAACTTAAACGGAGAACTCAAAATTTTCTTTTTAAAAAAAATGCCCATTAAACGAAAATAATGATTTAAGGTAAACGTTATATAAGAGTCAAAATAGTGTCTTTTTTTTTTAAATTAAATGTTAGACTCTACAAACGCAATTTAAATTGAATCCAAATTAGTTAAAAGTATAATTTTCAAAATATCGGATCATGTAACAAAAATATTGTGAAAAATATCGAATTTTATATGAATTAATTACATTATTTGATCAATGAATTAATTACATTATTCTTTTAAAAATTATTTATATGAATCAAAGTCTTGACATAAACCAAAATCTTGGATTTTGTTGACATCCTTAGCTGTAAAATGCTATTATTAGATGACATAAAGCTTAATTATTGCTAATAAAGCCAAAAACCAATTTTGGTTTTTTGTTTGGACAACAAAAATAAGATAGATCGGATCCCATAAATTCAAAATTTTGGGTTGTTCTCCTTCTTGTTGTTATTATTATTATTTTGACTAAATAAATTTTTATTATCCTAAAAAAATTTTTAATTTTATATCCCATAAATATTTTATAATAAGATTTGATTTCATTTTTTAAAATTAATTTGTTGTCCGAAAATAAATATTTATATATATATACATATATATTATCCACATGATTAATGAAATTTTTTTTGATTATTTTATTTTATTTAATTTTAAGACCGTCGGAAGCTCACACTTGTCTGATGACAAGGACATTACTGTGGGATCAGAATAGAATATAGCATTTTCCTTCGTCGGTCTGCAAATGGATGTCCCGTCATCTTCACTTTAAATTTTCGTTATTTCTTGCCGGATTTCTGTCACGTCGGTCACCGGCGAACGAATTTGTCAGAGAAGTCGGTTTTACCGTTTCTGCCATTTTCCTGTAAAAGGGTTTTCTTTAAAGAACCTTTTTTTTTCCCCTTCTTCTTTAACGCTTGACAAGTTTGAGGAATACACCTCTTAGCTTTATAGCTCTTATCTTTTAGTCTTTCTCTCGTTGCATATAAAAAGGTTCTTTCTTTCTTATTTCTTGCTTATTGGGGGCATTTTGTATTTGCATTTGGTTTGAGAGAAGGGGGAAGGAAAAGAAAAAAGAAAAACTGAAATTTTGGAGGGATAGAATTTGAATGGCGGTGGAGTACCGATGTTGTGAAATAGAGTTCTTTATACACATTGGGATAATTGTGTTGCTTGTGGTTTTTGCCGGCATGATGTCTGGACTTACTCTGGGGCTTATGTCTCTGAGTCTTGTCGATCTTGAAGTTCTTGCTAAGTCTGGAACCCCCAAAGATAAGAAACATGCGGGTAAATTGATAGTTTGAGATTCTTTTTTTAAAAATTTTTTCTGCTGAATAGTTTTTATTGAAGTATGGAATTGGAACCCTTGTGCCTTTCATGTTCATTTTAGTTTATTTTCTTTCTTTGTTTTAAATGTTGTTGTTCCATGCTCTGGAATTTTGTTTTCAAGGACTTTTTGTCTCCATGTTAACACTCTCTTCTTTAATTTTATCTTAACAGCAAAAATTTTACCAGTTGTGAAAAATCAGCATCTTTTGCTCTGTACCTTACTTATTTGCAATGCTGCAGCTATGGAGGTGAGTATATATACATATGGACATGGATTTACTTCTACAAGTCATTAGTTTGAGAATTAGAACATGTGATTTTCCCTCATTATACTTTCAGGCACTTCCCATTTTTCTTGATGGCTTAATTACTGCTTGGGGTGCTATCCTGATTTCTGTGACATTGATACTTCTATTTGGTGAGGTGAGAATTACAGTTAATTTTCTAAGTTATGATAATGTAACTACTGTGAAACTTAGTTATGAACAGAAACTAGGGTTTTATACTAAATCATTAATCTGTGGAATAGATAATTCCCCAATCTGTCTGCTCAAGATATGGACTGGCGATAGGTGCAACTGTTGCTCCAGTTGTTCGTGTCCTCGTATGGATATGCTTTCCTGTTGCATATCCGATAAGTAAGGTAAAAAATGCTTCCTTAGCTACATTATTTGGATATTTTATCTAGATATTATGTTGTTTATCATAAAATAGTCTTGCCTGACCACCCTCTTTTAATACATTCATAGTTGTTAGATTATTTGCTGGGGCATGGACATAGAGCTCTTTTCCGCCGAGCTGAGTTGAAAACATTAGTTAATTTACATGGAAACGAGGTATACGATTCTCTGCTCTTTCATATACATCACCTTCTCATGGCTAGTCATTTCTTTCTTCTTGTTGCTGTGAATTTCTAATTTGGTTACTGGTGCAAAATAGGCAGGTAAAGGTGGAGAACTCACACATGATGAGACAACAATCATCGCTGGAGCACTTGAGCTATCTGAGAAAATAGCTAGTGATGCCATGACTCCCATATCGGAAACTTTTGCAATTGACATTAATGCAAAGCTTGATAGGTAGGTAGAGTGGACTAATTGAGAACTACTCAATTTTGGCCATCCCTCGTTATTCTTTCAGCTTTTCCGGATAACATTTGTCCATAATACTCTCGTACTTTTGTAGATTCTTGATGAATTTGATTTTGGAGAAAGGGCATAGCAGAATACCAGTTTTCTACGAGCAACCTACCAACATAATTGGGCTCATTCTGGTAACTTGCTGCTCATTCATTTCCTAACCAACATAATTAATCTAATGATGCTTCTTTTAGTCGGTGAATCATAGATATTATAGTTGTTAATCTCGATGATTTCTTTGGTACTGAAAATTTTCAGCTTCTAGTTTTGATCTTCAAACCCTTTCATACATTAGTGTTAACAGTTTGGAGCTCTCAGTCTGTCATTACCATTTCATTAAAATTTTATTATCTGTACTATCATCTTGTTACCACTATATGGAGTTTGTTAATATATGTTTCTTATTACTTTTACACTCGGAAAAATTATAGGTAAAGAACTTATTAACCGTCCATCCAGAAGATGAGGTCCCTGTGAAGAGTGTCACTATCCGCAGGATTCCTCGGTATGGTACCTGTATTTAAAGTTTGAAACATTGTGTTGTTGATCATCTTTGTATAATTACTATACGTAAATTTTGGTTTGTTATGTATAAAAAAGCATTTTCACTATGTTTGTGTGGACATATAACGGTGCCCTGTGCTTATTGTTTGTGAAATTAGATACTTTGCAAATGCTGGAAATCTCGAGAACATGTATAATTGTCATTTCTATGTTATCCTGTAGTGCAATTTGTGCAGCTTAATGCTTTTCTTTCTTTTTTTTTTTTTTTTTTGGGGTGTTAATTGGCGTTTGTACAAGAAAAATAATAGGGTTCTTATGTTTCTGATCTTCCTTTGTATTTGGTTAATTATTTGGTAGGGTGCAAGAAGCGTTGCCATTATACGATATCTTGAATGAATTCCAGAAAGGTCATAGTCACATGGCTGTTGTTGTAAGACAAAGCAACAAGGTCAGGGAACAACCAGCATCCAAGGACTCTGGAGTTGGTAAGTATTATTCTTCATAGTAGCAGTCTTTACATTCACAATATATAGATATATATATACCTCTCTCTCATTCTGCCTTTCTATTCTCCTATGTAGAAGGAGCAAAGGATGTCAAAATAGATATAGATGACAGAAAGCCTGCAGAAAAGTCAGTAAAGACTAAAAGACCCTTACAGAAGTGGAAAAGTTTTCCAAACAACGGAAGCAATTCATTCAAAAGCAAGAAATGGACAAAAGATATGTACTCAGACATCCTTCAGATTGATGGAAAGCCTTTACCCAAACTCCCTGAAGAAGAAGAGGCAGTTGGAGTAATAACAATGGAGGATGTAATTGAAGAGCTTTTACAAGTAAGAAGCAATGACTTCGCCTCTTATTATAGATCGATCCATTAGTATTGTTTCTCCAATTACCATTCATTTCTGTTGGTGCAGGAAGAGATATTTGATGAGACTGATCACCATTTCGAAGATTCATGACAGTGGATTTGTTGATTATTTCATCCCAGTTTGCAGCATAGAAGAAGGTATTGAAATTTCTCTTTGTTTTTGGAGTCTTATGCCAGGATGGAATATCAAATTCCTCTTTCTACTACTGAATGGCACACATGTAATCATCATATAGATGAACTTTCAGGACTGTTGAAATTGTAAAGAGAGCACGCCCCACATGTTGTAATCTGTAATGCAAACTTCAGATCATCATGTTAATACACATGCTGTTACCATCAATTCATGATATTTTGAATTTTCTATTTCAAGCGTAGTGCACCTAGTAATACAGTGCCTAATGGGCAGGATGCACCTGCTTATATGAGGTTCCATTGGTTGACACAATTCTTGCAATTGTGGTAATTGTTAAGGTGGTGAAACTGAATACATAGAAATGAAGTCATAAGAATCAAGAAAGAAGTCATAAGGATGTGTTACAATCATATGGGTTAACTACACCATTGAACTCATTTCTCCTGATACAAGAAGTCATATAATCCACAATATGTTCATAATTACATACCTGAGTCTGGCTTGTGGAACCACGCCAAAGCTGAAGACAATGTCTTCTGAGAAACAATCCCATAAAAATTCAAGGAGGGAGCAGATAAAGGTCAAAAATGCCCATCATAGCATAAGTTCTGTAAAAATGTCAAAAAAGAGGAGAGGATTAAAATAAAAGTTATATGAGCAAGCCATTGTCATTCAGTTTTTTTTTTTTTTTTTTTACAAGTAACTCATATTGAGGCTTGCTCATTCCAAAGTAGAGCAAGAGTCAGTCAAATTATATATTGTTGATCTTGATACACCAATCTCCCATCTCCCCAGAACTATATTAAAGTGGGAAGGAGGACTCTAATTTAACCTTGAGATGTGTACATAAAAATTGCAATCTAGAAAAGGAGATTATACAATGAACATCATGGTCCAAGAGCTCGGTGAATCCTTGCATACTAGTTACTTGTGATGTTTAGATCTCTTCTCCTCCCTCCTTTTCTTCATTTTCTTGTCTCTATCCTTTGACTTCTCTTTAGATTTGTGCTTTCTGGATCGCTCCTTTCTCGAGCTTACCTTTTTCGCCTTCTTCCTTTCTCGAGAAGACTCATCTTCCGAGTATTCAGAGGACTCTAGAGAAGAAGGCTTTTCTGGGCCAAGGATTGCCCGCTTTTCCTGCCATTCTCTTTGGCCCACAAGTGTTACAGACTGTTCTTCTTGGGCATCTGAGCTAGAAGGAAGATAAGGACCCGTTTCATCCATCCGTGAGCCAATAGAGCCCCTGCCTCGCTTATTCCTGTCATCATGAGGACAGTTCCAATTAAAATTTTGATTCTTGAAATGACTCCACATACATGAAACCCCACCAACAATAAATAACAAGGTAGTCCCATAAACCCCCTTCCCATCCCCTGCTCCAAAGAAGAAAAACCCTCTTGAAAGAGGAATATGGAACTCTCGCTAAGAAAGAATCAAAATGCTAAAGGTATATAATTGAACAGAAAAGTACAAAGTGAAGTGGAAGTAAAGAAAACTACCTTGAATATAAGAATTCATCAACTTCCTCATCCCTCAGACCTTCATCTTTCTTTATATCATAATCTTCATAAACCCTTCTCCTCGATGAGCATGAAGGAAGCATTTCTACTTCATCATCATGCTGGCTTTTGCTTGATCTCTCAGATTCCTTTGAGTTCTTATTCCTATTAGGACCAGTATCCCCATGCTTTCTTCTTATAAGCTGGTTATCCAGCTCCAGCTCTTTCTGCCTGGCTCGCCACATCTCATTCTCTTCAACACTCCGATTAGCTGAATCATGAGCACATAAGAGATGCTCAGATTTCATGCTAAAAGTAAGATAATTAGAAAACTAGTCAACTATAATTCATTCTCCATCAAGATTAGAAAAGCAATAGGGGAAGAATGACTATAACAGTAAGAAGAAATTCACAGTTCATTTAAAATGATAGCTTCAATCAGATTCTTTGCCATAGAAATTCAAAGAAAGACCCAAACTTTCTCTTAGAAAAGTTTGAGCACTTAAAAAGCAGTAATTCAGTTCCCACTCATTAGTAACTTCCTTTCATGTTAATTATTTGAGATACTTTGTACGAAGTTAGGGTCTCAAAACTCAAAAATATCCATCACTGAAAACTGAAAATCAAGACATTAAAGAACAGTTAATTGTGTGATATAATACTAAAACTACTACTGTAACAAGGAAAAAGAAAGAGAAATAATTACTTGTGCGCAATATAAAGCATAAAAAATTTCCAAGTCATCTAAATTGATTCACAATGAAGCAAGAAAACCCCATGAATACAAACCTCGTTGTACACCAAGAACAGTTGCAGTCAGAAACCGAGAATTTGGCCGACCCCGGGACTTGGTTTGTTGGAGATAAACTTGCACCCCTTCCTTTTCAGCTTGCCGCCTCAACTCTTCAGCCTCTTTCAACAATATTGCAGCTATTTTGTTTTCAGTTTCTAAGTCCATTTTCAGCCTTTTTATCAACTGCCAGAAATGGATTTAAAAATTTTTTCATGAAAGTGAAATTAACAAGGAACAGGGAAATCAGTAGAAAGAGGAGTCGAGAGAGGTTACAGTAAAACACAAATCTTAAAAGAACCAAATGAGGAAAATTTTCTTAAAAACAGAATTCTAATGAACATTTCTGAATACTCCTTTTTGTAACCTTAGAAAACAATAGGTATTTAAAGACCATAACCCCTGAAAAAGAAATCCTAACAAAACAAAAGATCTGAGAAGAATTTACTTTTCAGGCATTATAATAAAGTGTGTATTTTTCTTATAAAAAGTCATAAATTTTTAATTTTATATATATACCAATATTAAAGATCTTGTCGAAGGGTAGCCTATGTGAAGGGAGAAGGCACCAGAACTGTGAACTATGAATAGGGATGTAATTTTTCTGAGAGTTCATCTTCGTTTTCTGGTTATTTAATCTCTTGTTCGTATGCCCCTGAAACTTTTAGTCACTGATACTTTCTATTAGATACAAGATATGAAACTGAAATCTCCAAGATAATTATTTCATCTTCCCAAATTGAATATCACGGTAGATAGTATACTCCCAAAACGATTGCAAGTAAACCAAAGTACTTTGATCAAGAAAAAGAGTAACTCCTTTATCCATTGTTCAAAACCAATAAATTGGGCGGCACTTAAAACTAAATCAGCAGATCAAAAGCTCTAAGATAAACTATATACTTAGAACATAAATAAATTCCACTTCTTAGATCGTATAAAGTTCCACAGACAAAAGAAGTTCAAAGAATTAAAAGTTTAATTTGTTGAAAATCGAAACATAACCAACGAAATCGAAAATTAGGGTTTTTACACAGAAGACGTACCTGAATCAAATGGAATAAAAATACTGCCACCAAGTTAAAATTTGAGAAGATGGTTTTAGAAGACAAGATAGCGAAGATTAATGGCAGTTGTTGTGACCGGAGAGTCGCTGGCAGAAGAAGGTGATTTTAATTGGGAGAATTTCAGGAAAATCTTCAAAGAACTTATTTTAGGGCTTTGAATTTTCAAAAATAGACCCATTAAGTTACCTCAACTAATTTTTTTTTTAAACAAAATGTTACTTTCTTCTAATGTTATAAATTATTTTTGGTCTAAGAAAAATATATATTATATTAATTTTGAAAATAAATATATTTTCTCATAAAAAATTTAACAAATAAGCAAATTGGAGACCAAAAAATTAGGGGAAAAAAAAAATTGCTAAACATAAATAGTTTAGGGACTAAACTTGCAAATCATCCATTATCCAAGTGAAAAATCCACAATCCACAATTTCATTAAACTAAACTAACGTTTTACATACATGTTTAGATACAATGAAGATTATAGATATATATATATCCTAAAATACCCTAAGCCAAAAAGTTCCTCCATGCCCCTATCTTCTGCATCAGATGACAACTATTACTGTACTTACTACCTAAAGAATCTACAATTGTTCAAACCTCTCTCTACATATCCTCTGCTTTGCAGGTTGTTTTATAATGTCCTGTTTGGTTGCATCGGCTACAATGCACAGTATGCTTCTCCCTATTGACTTCCTCAATGCATATTCTCTTCTTCTCAGGTCGTCCAGGAGGTCTTCGAAACTTTGGAGGCCGCACCATTAGAGTGTCATCATTTTCTTGTTCTTGAGCTTGAGCTTCAGCTTGATCATCAGTTTCTTTTGTCCATTCAATTTTACAAGGGATAGGGTGAATCTGTCTTGAATATGTCCTGCGATAACTAACTGCAGTAAAATATTTCTCCGTGTACGCGTAAACATCTTTTTTAGAAGAGATAAGAGCAGCAGCAGCATGTGAGCATGGTATTCCACATAACTGCCAATCACGGCAAGAGCAAGAATGGGTACCAATGTTCACAATGTCTGATCTTTTTGTTGATAGGACTTCAAATTCTACCTCATCTGATCTAAGGACTTGATATGTAGAGGCATGGTTTATTGCTTCCACCAATTGTTTCTCAGCAGATGGTGCAAGGAGAGAGAACCATGTGTTACTCTTTGCACGCCGTTCCTCAAACTCTGACATCAATTTACTGTGGATGTGCTCGATGACCTGAATTATTGGCAGCTCCCGTGCCTCAAAAACCCAATGATTGAATTCATCAATGTTTGAAGATAAATGACCGTATCTTTTTCCTTCAAAATGTACCAATGCCCATTGATTAGGAGGATGTTCTTGAATCCACTTTGCTGCCTCAGGGGAAACCTCTTGGATTTCAGCAATTTTTTCTTTAAATCCAAGGATAGTAGTAGAATATGCAGCTCTCCACAGGAGCTGAACCAGTCTTGAATTTCTGAACTCCTTTCCAAGGCTCTCAGTCAAGTAACGCAAACAAATTGCATGAAAAGAACCAGGAAATTTTCTTTTCACAGCATCTGCAATACTTTTCTGTCCATGAGATAGAAATGTTAGTTCAGGTATCCTTTCTGTATTCATCTCCAGTGCCTTGTGTAGCTCTGACAAGAACCACAACCAACTGTCATCATTTTCCACATCAACAACACCGAAGGCAAGTGGAAACAATCCACCATCAGCATCAAAAGAAGTGGCTGAAAGTAAGGTGCCAAGGTACTTGCTCTTCAGCTGGATTCTACCAAGCCCTATAATTGGCAGGCAACCATTAACAAATCCATATAGAGAAGTGTAGAAAGAAACAAAGAGGCGCTGAAACCGATTATCTGGCCCAGTGGTAAAGACCTCTGCAACACTTCCAGGATTGGCCTTCTTAATCTGATCACAAAACAAAGGAAGGAGGTAATAACCTTCTTCAGAAGAACCATAAATTGCTTGCAGTCCACGCTCCTTGGCTCGCCAAGCTTGCTTGTAAGGTATTGTTATCCCATGTTGCTTGTAGATGTCATGTAGAATATCTTTTGGTTTGTAGTTTATGTTGCCTCGTAAGCGTTCTTCTATAAAGTTCACAATCCAATCCACAGAAGCCTGTTGATGCCCAGTTTGTGCATTCTTCCCACATGAATGAATTCCTTCAAGACTCCGTATTACAAAAGTTGGAGCATTTGGAAGTTTCACTGCACGTATTCGCCATGGACAGCCCTCTGTGGCACATTTTGCAATATATCTAATCAGGTCACTTTTTAGGACACGAAGTTCAAAATGTTGTGCAATAGCAGCTTCTTTAATTGCATTCCGGAAGGCTTTAACATCAGAAAATTCTTGACCAACAACAAAGTTGTGATCCTCCATACAATAACACCCGTTACAGAGTATCAAGTTCTTCTAATACAAGAATCTAACAGAATGCATGCTTTTAAGACTGTACCAATGCTGAAACTGAAACATTGAAAGGGAAGAAGACAACAATCAGTCAAGCCTTGCACATAGAAGACTGAACTTCAGTTCGGAGGTGAAAAAAAAAAATCACGAGCAATATTGAACAAATATCATCAGTACATGGAAACCCCCAATCTAAAAATCAAATCAGAACTCAACAAATTCTACTCTACTGTTATCTTTTACTAACTTCGTTCAAGCATATGAATCAAATTGTTTCGTTGATGGCATTGGACACTCCATCAGGTAAAACTAATACCTAATTCTCAGAATCCAGAGTTCCAGCTGCAGAAAGATCATTTCATTAACTGAAACCAATCAGTAAAAGAACAACTATAGAAGAACCGCACAGCTAAGCAAGCCCATCAGTTGCTTACAAGACAACCAAAATCCAACTGAAATTAAATGAGAAATTTTATAACGAACCAAATAATTCCATACAAAAAACACAATTCCAGCATATAATAATATATATACACATACTTGTAAAAGACGCAAGTGATCAAGAACAGAGAAAATGAAAACCACACATTTCAATTTACGAGTTCAATTAAGTAGGAAGTATGAAATAATATATATTTCTTTCTATTTAAAGGTTCAATTAAGGATTTAAATGTTGTACTGACCTAAAGAGCCGGAACTGATCGGAGAAGAAGAACTGAATTGGTATAACGACGAAACGTCTGGGTTGATTTAGGTCACGTTAAGGGCAGTATTGTCAGTCAGAGAGGAATCTCGAGGGTGTGTTTGGGTATTTCGAAGAACTTCTGTTATTTAAAGGCGTTAGATTTATAGGCGCACCGGCCACGTGTAAGAGGCGGCCTGTTCTCTTTATTAAGTATGTGTTCGAACCTTGATTCGTAACCCGACTCGAACAGAGATTATTCGAATGTGAATTAACTTAAAAGTTTGAATGTGAATTAACTTAAAAGTTATCATTTCATAACTTGAGACCTATCTAAAACACTTTGTGCTTAAAAAAAAAAATTTACTCATCCAAATACTGCACCATAAACATTAGTAACAACTTTTAATACAAAAAATGTTTGTACAAACAGAGAAGGAAAGTAGCATCTGTACATGTTAAATATATATGTATATTTATATTTATATATCCTTTCTTGCTATTATGACAATGGAGACAATCCAGGCAGCAGCCCATTCTTAAAGATTGATGAAATTCCAGGGCAAAAAATAACACTTTCAAACCTCACTGGAACTACTTCCACACTGCACTACTTCTTCATCATTTTTAATCCTCAAAATCACTCAGCTGCCTGACAATCGAATCAACGGGCAAAGATCCGGGAGGAACTGTTAAATCTGCTTCTTTGAATGAATAACTGATGTGGGATTCATCATCAAATTCTTCGGTGTATGCTTTTTCTTGTTCGTCGTAATCACTGTTTTCAGTGGTGTTGCTGTTGTCTTCACTGGACATCACCAATGCAGGATAAGAATGTTCCACCACCTGGGAAATGCTTCCGAATTCCTCTACTTTCTCCAGAAGCTCTTCTGGATCAAGATCAGTCTTATCCAGCAACAATGCCTTCCCTGATTCAATTGCACTCTGCCACAATGACATCATTCTTGGACTTGATTTCTCTGGAATAGCATCTCTGCTAGAATCTGAATCTGAATCTGAATATTCACATGAAATTTTTAAGACATTTCGATAATTGGTACACACAGCTACTGTGAAAAGGTAGCCCCAAAAATTATCAGGACAGAGTTAAAAGATTCTGCAAGAGTGTGAATATAACTTGCCTGATGTTGAAATATCATGATAAGGATCGCCTATAGTTGCAGGGCCACTTCTATACTTGGATTTCCATTCTGTTCCTCTCCACATCAGTATTTGTTCATCATCAAATGATAACAGAACACAGGGGACCAATTCCTATAATTTAGAGAACAGGGAAGGTGTCAACAACTGTTCTTTGCGGGAGAGTGCTATTTCTTGCTAGTGGATATAAAGAAGTAGATACGAACTGGAGGAACACAGTTTCAAAGATATTGTGATTACTCTATGCAGGTATTGTGAATTCTACTCAAATAGATAAGTGGAATTGGAAAAAAGTATAGGTAGTTTATCAGTACATGATGAGAGATGGACTGCATGAGAATTGTGAAGTATGTGTTTTAACCAAGGCAGTTTGAAGCTTGTGAAGAATAAGATAAATGTGCTATTTTACATGTGGTACTTCGAAGCTAATAACAAAACTTGTGTAAACATACAAGCGATTGCCAACGGGATCAGGAAATATCCAATCTGGTAAGGAAAAAAAGAGGTGGATACTGACCTTCAATTTAGCACCTATCTTCTTATAGTCACTTGCATGCATGCCCTTGCAATCAATCTTCACCAGTGGACATCCTTCAAAAGCATTTCTAACATCCCTTACTAGGAAGATATAGACTCCATTTTTTGCTGTCATCCAAAAAGTATCAACAGAAAGAGATTCAAAAGAATGCTTCAGAAGTCAAACTAACACAAACACCACATTCAAAGTTCAATGACTCAAAAGTTCGGTTAGTAACTAAGGAAATGAGATCATAGAAAGTGAAATCCTGCAGAAAAGGCCTTGCAGCAGGAAAGGGAAAGTGTATCGGACTAAACTTTTGAGTCCTTCAAATGCTAATAAGCATCAAGAAAGTACTGTAAAGCATCCATTATTTTAACAGGATGAGTTCATTCAAGTTCGAGAAGATTGATCCTGAACTAGGATAAAAATATTTGACACACGAGGCAGACATGTAGGATCAGCTTATGAGGAAATATAAGTTCATGGTGGTTGAAGAATGTATTCATAATTGCATGAGAACAAATTTCAGCAATTCTCCTACACTCGATGTACAATTTATCTGCATAATGATTACTAAGCAGCAACCAATTCAATTCATGTTCTTTCTGAAAGGATTTCAAGGATAAAACAGAAAGATTATACGAAAGCATCCACTACCTAATTTACATATTGGTAATAGATTTTTGCCTCTCTTTCTCAAATCATCAGCTTGTTCCTTTGTCAAACCTTCAGGAGCTTCTTGTATGAGCTTTGGGTAAACAGGTGTAGCTGGTTTCCATAGCATCACAGGATATTTAGGACGAGTACGGTGATCATAGTTCCTGCCACGGAATAAACACACTACACCACCAATCCTGTGTATGATTTTTCCACCTGTCTTCTCCTAGAAAAAATGATAGCTAACATTTAAGCAGATCATTAACTATAAATCCAACGAATTAATGCAGTTCAAAATAATTCGATAAGATGCACAAGCAAAAACCTCAAGACACCGGCATATGTTGTCCATATCAACTGTTGGAACACCTAAGCATCGAACTTTACAAACAGGATCCCTTCTCCAGTGTGTGTGTACCAACTCCAACATATTATGTGTCAGTCCATCCCGACCTAAATATTCCAAAATACTCTCAATCAGATAATCTAGCAGAAGTATGAATCTAACTGAAGAGGGGAAATGAGAAGAAAGATAAGGTACTCAAACAACTTTAAAAAGAACAATTTTCTGATAAAAATCTGTAGTTATGAAGATTAGTCTTGTTCTCTAAACTATAGTTGCTTCACTAAGCTATAAAGATTTCCTAATCATTTCCTATAATTCTATTGGATAACAGATAGAAAGATCAACAGCCCATGTTGCTAAATTTGAAAGAAATTATCTACCAACAATCAAGAGAAGATTACAAGATAAAATCTGTTATTGAAAGAATGAAGAAAAATTATTCATGTTTTATTCAAGTGTCAACTGCAAGTAAAAGTGAAATTGCAGGGAGAATCCAAATAATGAAGAACAGAAAAAATGGAGGAAAAGAAATCGACCTAAATTAACCTGTCGATTGCTAGAGATACACGGCTTTAAGAGCTCCCGAATTTCTTGCCTTGTCAATGGCTTCCCCAAAACTTCCTTTCTTGATCTAATTGTATACCTCCCTAATTCATAAGCCTTCAACATTTCAAAATGTTTCATGTCCTCCTCCTCCTTCCTCCTGTTCTCCGGCGTAACCAACGGCTCAAAAAGCTTAATTTTCCTCTTAGATTTCTTCATGGGCGCTTTACCAGTCCAAGGACGGGGCATGGTAGGCGGAGCAAAAGGCAAAAAGGTAGGTTCCCTTACAGCTAACGGCTTAGCTTTTGGGACCTCGGAGTAACTAAATTGAAACTCAAATGGAGCTCCAGGTAATTTATAAGACAACCCATTATCTCCAACAACGATGGAACGGTCTCCTTCAGCCGGAAAAACTTGGCCGTGCTTGACAGGCTTGTAATACTTGGAATTGTTATGATGAGTCTTCAAACCTGGGTTTTTTTCTTGGGATTTCGAAGGAGTTTCTCTGGTTCGATTTTTTTCAAAATTTCTTGATTTTGAAGGTGGTGGTGGGTATTTGGGTATTGGAATAGGAGGCTTCAGTGGTGAATCACGGTGAAGGCGGCCATTAGAGGGTGGTAGTGCGGTGGTTGTCGGAAGATTAGAGAAGAGATTGTGGCTACCTGCTAGTGTTGCTAGCATTGCCATTCTACACAAGCTCTGTGATAATATTTTTTTACAGACAACAAATTGCAGAGAGATATTTGAAGAGAGAGGATTTTCTGTGTGCAAATATTAAGCAACATAGATTAATGCGTTCTCTAGGATGAGTTTTCGCACTGTAATATCTAATATGAATATATTGTTGTAAAATTACTATAATTATAATATAATAAAACAATATAATCAAATAACAATCAAACTTGTATATTTCTTGTTGTTCTCAAACATACAAAACTACCTTCTATTTATAGGATAACATATATGTAACATATATACACATATACATACAAGTTATGTGTATATATATATATATATATATATATATATAACTTCCATTATTCATATGAAGATAGTGGAGTTGGTGGAATCTTTAAAGCAATGGACATTAGAGGTTATGAAGATAGTGGTGGTAGTGAAAGTAGTGGAAGTAGGGACATACAAATATTCATAAAACTCCCCTTTTTGGATGTCCATTGTACAAGGAATACGCCCCATTAAAACCTTACTAGAGAAAACCCCAGGGGGAAAAAACCCAGTGAAGGAAAAAGAGTACATCGCTCTGTACACTCCCCGATCATTACATAATATCTTTCAACCGACGCGTTCCAATATTACGAACCAATCTTTCAAATATTGAAGTCGGTAATGCCTTTGTGAACAAGTCTCCCAAATTGTTACTTGAACGGATCTTGTACATCAATATCACCATTTTTCGAAGATCATGCGTGAAGAAGAATTTTGGTGAAATATGCTTTGTACGATCTTGTTTGATATACCCTCCCGTAATTGAGCTATACATGCGGATTATCTTCATAAATTATTGTCGAGATTCTTTGCCCAAGATAAACCACATGTCTCTGGATGTGTTGAGACACGGATCTTAACCACACACATTCACGACTTGCTTCATGGATTGCTATAATCTCTGCATGATTTGAAGATGTAGCGACTAGTGTGCGGTTTGTAGAACGCCAGTGAAATAGCGCCTCCCCACATGTAAAAACATAAGCCTGGTTTGAGATTTTGCTTTATGTGGATCGATAAGTAACCAATCGCATAACCAACAAGTTGTGGTTTAGTACTATTGACATATAATAATCCCATATCATTGTACCTTGGAGGTATCGAAAAACATGTTTAATTCCATTCCAATGTCTTCTAGTTGGACATGAACTAAACCTTGCTAATAAATTAACAACGAAAAGCTATATCGGTCTTGTATTGTTAGCAAGATAAATTAGTGCACCTATTGCACTAAGATATGGTACTTCATGACCAAGAACTTCTTCATTATCCTCACAAGGGTAAAATGTCCTTTTTCACATCAAGTGATCGAACAACCATCGGGGTACTCAACGGATGTGCTTTGTCCATGTAAAATGTTTTAAGGACTTTTTCAGTATAATTTGATTGATGAACAAAAATTCCACTTTCATCTTTCAAGTGCTCAACTGCAGAGCCGAGGACAAAATTTTGTTTTTCCGAGATCTTTCATCTCAAATTCTTTCTTCAAAGAATCTATCGCCTTTAAAATTTCTTCAGGGAGTTCCAATAATATTTAAATCATCAACATAGACAACAATTATAGCAAATCCTAAATTTTCTTTTTAATGAATACACATGGACAAATTTGGTTATTTTGATAACCTTCTTTCAATAAATATTCACTAAGACGATTGTACCACATTCTTCCGGATTGTTTTAAACCATACAAAGATCTTTGTAATTTTATTGAATATAACTCTCGAGAATTTGATTTATATGCTTCCGGCATTCTAAATCCTTCAGGGATTTTCATATAGATATCACTATCAAGTGAGCCATATAAATAGGCCGGAACTACATCCATAAGATGCATATCAAGTTTCTCATTAATGGCGGACTAAGGAGATAACGAAAAGTAATTGCGATCCACCACGGGAGAATAAGTGACCTCATAATCAATTCCCGGTCTTTGAGAAAAACTTGTGCAACAAGGCGTGCTTTATATCTCACAATTTCATTTTTCTCATTTCTTTTCCGCACAAATACCCATTTATACCCTACAGGGTTGACATTTTCAGTGTCCGGATTATGGGTCCCAAAACTTCACGTTTTGCAAGTGAGTTTAATTCTTCTTGAATTGCATCTTTCCATTTCAACCAATCTTTTCTAAGTCTACATTCATCAACGGTGTAGGCTCATTATAATCATTTCCATTCATAACAATTGATGCTACATTATATACAAAAACACTATCGATAGTTATTTCTTCCGGCTCAATCGCTTCCCGTTAAGACATAATTTATTGAGATCTCATCATTCTCTATTTTCCCGGATTTTTTCCTCTTCAGTACCGAACGCTTCTGGTTTTCTTTCATTTATTATGTCTCTTGATTCTTCTAGAGTATCAATCTCGGCTCATTATTAACATTTGCCCCTTCCTTTTACGAGGATTTTTATCTTTTGAACCAATTGGTCTACCACGTTTGACGTGCTATGGACTCATTTGCTATTTCATTTACATTTTCCTATTGGGATTTCAATCCGTATAGGAGCATTTTCAAGCCGGTATATGTGACTTAGTCACTCTCTTTAGATCGGTAAATGCATCCGCGTGATTTGCTATACTTTGCAAGTGTATTATCTTTTGAACTTCGAGTTCACATTGATTTGTACGAGTATCAAGATGTTGCAAAGTATTCCATGTAATATTTTTACCAGCCGTTTTTCTTTTTCTCCCCTAATCCCGGAACATTGATTCATCAAAATGACAATCGCAAATCGGCCGTAAAAAGATCTCCCGTCATAGGTTCAAGATATTTTATAATAGAAGGAGAATCAAAACCAACATATATTCCCAATCTTCTTTGAGGTCCCATTTTTGTGCGTTGTGGTGCGGCTATAGGAACATATACCGCACATCCAAAAATTCTAAAATGGGAAATATTTGGCTCCCGACCATAAGCCAATTGTAATGGGGAATATTTATGATAACTTGTTGGTCTAACACGTAAAAGTGCCGCCGCATGCAAAATTGCATGTCCCCAAGTCAAAAGTAGTTTAGTTCTCATAAGTATAGGTCTAGCTATCAATTGAAGTCTTTTAATAAATGCTCGCTAACCCATTTTGTGTGTGAACATGAGCTACGGGATGTTCAACACTTATACCAATTGATCGACAATAATCATTGAAAGTTCGAGATGAAAATTCACCAAAGATTATCCGGCGTATTGATTTAATTGTATAATCTGGAAATTGTGCTCGTAGTCTAATAATTTGAGCAAGTAATCTCGCAAACGCCAAGTTCCGAGTTGATAATAAACTTACATGAGACCATCTACTGGATGCGTCTATTAGAACCATAAAATATCGAAATGGTCCACATGAAGGGTGGATCGGTCCACATATATCACCCCGAATCCTTTCTAAAAATGCTTGAGATTCAATTCCAACTTTAACTGGTGATGACTTAATAATCAATTTTCCTTGAGAACAAGCAAGACAAGAAAATTTCTTTTGATTGAAAAATCTTAAGGTTTTTCAATGAGTGCCCATGCGAATTTTCAATAATTTTTCGCATCATACTTGAACCGGGACGGCCTAACCGATCATGCCAAATAGTAATGTTTTTGAATCAATAAACTTGGGTTTATTGAATGTATTTCAATTGCATTTATTCTTGTGTAGTACAAGCCTAAGAAAAAACATATTTAATTTTTCCAATACTATTTTCTTACCCGAAACAATGCTTGTAATATGAAGGTACTCATCATTTCCTTCATTTATAGTCTCCACATGATATCCGTTAAGACGAATATCTTTAAAACTTAACAAATTTCTTTGAGACTTTGATGAGAATAAAGCATTGTTTATATTCAACTTTGTTTCATTGGGTAACATTAGAATTGCTCTTCCGGAGCCTTCAATTATTCTTGTACTACCCGAAATTGTAGTAACATATGCATCACTCATCTTTAGTGCAATGAAATATTTTTTATTTTGAAGAATAGTATGAGTAGTTGCACTATCGGCAAGACATATATCTTCATCCATATTCTTCAAAAAAATGTAAAAATAAAAATATTATAATTAAAGAATAAGAAGATAAATGAAAACACAAGGAATAATAATAATAATCAATAGCAAAATCATGAAGCAAAATCATTTGTTTATTTCTAAACCAACAACCCCTTCTTTTTCATTACACATTGTATGTCTCTAATAAGTATAATACATGTTACTTTAGATTCTTTTAGTCTCTAATAAATATAATACATGTGACTTTAAATTCTTTTAGTCTCTAATAAATATAATACATGTTACTTTAAATTCTTTTAATCTCTAATAAATATAATACATGTTACTTTAAATTCTTTTAATCTCTAATAAATATAATACATGTGACTTTAAATTCTTTTAGTCTCTAATAAATATAATACATGTTACTTTAAATTCTTTTAATCTCTAATAAATATAATACATGTTACTTTAAATTCTTTTAATCTCTAATAAATATAATACATGTTACTTTAAATTCTTTTAAGAGCAAGTTGTATATATATTAAGTATATATATGTTATTCATGTTATATTTTGGACTATGTGAAATTAAAAAAATGAACAAAAGTACAACTCATGAAAATAACAACAATTATTCTTGAAAACGAAATAACAATACTTGAAAACCGAATAACAAGTCTTGAAAACTAAACAACAATTATTCTTGAAATGTAAACAACAATACTTGAAAAACAATGTAAACAACAATCTTGAAAAACAAATCATACTAGGCCAAACGGATTTATGTATTCTCCGTCACTCGGAATATCAATATTTTATTGCGGATCAAAAAAATCGACACATCTAAGTGTGTAGTATCGATAGGATCATTGTCAAGATCATCAAAGAAACTTGCAAAATTTGTTTCCACACCTTTTCCCTTTTCTTGCAATGAAGCTTGATAAAGATCAATAAGGTGTTTTGCGGTACGACAAGTTCTTGACCAATGTCCTTTCATCCCGCAACGAAAACATGAAGTTTCATAATTTTTAACAAATTTTTTATGTCCACTTGTGTCTACTTGTTTGTCCTCTTTATTATTCCATTTTTGATGGAAAGTAGACACATATTTATTATTACGACCACGTCCACGACCACGACCACGTCCACGGCCTCGACCGTAACCACGACCTCGTCCTCTTCCATTATTATTCATCATAGTCACATTCACTTCGGGGAATGGAACGAGCCAGGGGGGCCGAGTTTCATGATTTTTTAACAATAACTCGTTATTTTGTTCACCACAAGAAGGCATGAGATTAACCGTGAGTATTTTGTAAAACCTTTTTCTCGATATTGCTGCTGCAGGAGCACATTCGAGGCATGAAAAGTAGAGAAAGTTTTCTCTAACATATCATTGTCATTTACATCTTCTCCACATAATTTTAGTTTAGAACTTATACGGAACATAGCGGAGTTATACTCACTAACGGATTTAAAATCTTGCAAACGCAAGTGCAACCATTCATAACGAGCCTTTGGAAGAATAACGTTTTTTGGTGGTCATACCTTTCCTTTAGATTTTTCCAAAGAACAAGTGGATCTTTTATCGTTAGGTATTCGGACTTTAGTCCTTCATGAAGATGGTGACGAAGGAATATCATCGCCTTTGCGCGATTTTGCATTGATGCAATATTTCCTTCGTTATGGTGTCTCCAAGACCCATAGCATCAAGATGAATTTCAGCATCTAGTATCCATGACAAATAATTCTTTCCGGAAATATCAAGAGCAACAAATTCGAGTTTTGAGAGATTCGACATGATAGAGAATAACGTACCTTGATAGAAAATATCACAAAACAATTCTCTCCCGAAGAGCAAACTCGTGCGATAACGTGTTGTAAAATTACTATAATTATAATATAATAAGAACAATATGAATCAAAATAACAATCAAACTTGTATATTTCTTGTTGTTCTCAAAACATACAAAACTACCTTCTATTTATAGGGATAACATATATGTAACATATATACACATATACATACAAGTTATGTATATATATATATATATATATATATATTACTTTCCATTATTCATATGAAGATAGTGGAGTTGGTGGAATCTTTAAAGCAATGGACATTAGAGGTTATGAAGATAGTGGTGGTAGTGAAAGTAGTGGAAGTAGGGACATACAAATATTCATAAAATATATCTATAAGTATGGGAGGACACCCTTACTCATCCAGACTAATCATTAATCAAGTCCGGACTAATCATTAAGTCGAAGTTCTAATTACAAATGTTAAACAGTTATATATATAATTTTTAAACACTTATATATATATATATTCAAGTTTAAATATGCACAACCTAGTACGAGTTTAAATCTCTGCAACCTTCTTAAACGAGAGTTCTTTAACAACTCGCTTGCATCTTGGGATTATGGCTTCATTATTCATGAAGCTCTTAATTATGTCATATTCTTATCATTTCCAAGTTAATTTCATTTCCTTTAGAAGGAAATATCATTCCAAGATCAATATTTATATATATGTATATATAAAATTTTATTTTCGAGTACAAGAATGATTCGATACATCATACAATTGAACTTGTTTACAGTATTGTTTGATTTCCTGAGATTGCCTACTTCACCTGATTCTATTTTCTTCTTTCAGAAGGTAAAAAGAACATAACCATCAACATAAATAAAACAGCTCCATAAAGTACAAAAAAATCCTATTTTGATGCAACTTATTCATTAACAGTGCTTGGAGGAGCTCTGTAGTAAGCTGGAACAGTAGCTGGGAAGAACATTTGTCTCACTCCTTCTGCTCTGATTATAGGGAAAATAATTGCAGATGCACCCTGTCAAAGATGGAGAAAAAAAAGTGAGTAGGCGAGCTCATTTTTATATACCATTATATACATTCATATATACTTTCGATATGGGATAGAGTAGCACAGATAAATACAAGGAAAACATTTTCTTGAAATGGAATTGAGGAACTTACAGAAAGCAATCTAGCACCCAACCAAGCTCGTTTTGGCGATGGATATGGAATTAACAGGCGACCAACGCCATAGACAGCAACTGCAAAGAAATGAGCAACTAAACTTAAGGGCTTAGGATTAAGTCCAGAAAGCAAAGCCACAGGTCCACTAGCAAAAATGCCACCCAAACTCAGGTAATCGAAACATGCTTGGCGCATTTCTTGTCTTGCAGGATCCGGAGATGCACAAAACACTTGGTACAGTGCACCAGCCAAAGTGTTTATAGTAGATGCAACAGGCTTTCGTAATGTATAGAACGATTCAAGATACTTGCACAGAGTGGATGCATCGTGCAGGTCGTTTAATGGCCTAAGAAGATCACGGAGAACAACAATGTCTGATAGAGCAACTGTCATTCCTCCCCCGGTTAAAGGATGGCGCATGTTGAATGCATCACCTAACAAAAGTGCACCTGGGGTGGGATGAGGATTAGCAGGCATGCTTCTGTTTGGCATTGTTCTTATGTTTCCTTTGTCAATTGCTGCTACGAAAGATTTATAAAGCTGAGAAGGGATCTGCAAGAAAAACACAAAATGATCAGATTTATGTATCTTTTTACATCTTTAGAAATCCTGAATTAGGAAGAAAAAAAACAAAGAACTACCTGAGGAGCAACTGAATTCTTTAAATATTTGGTCATTTCACCATTTGAAATGGAAGGAACCTTTTGTCCAGGCACATCAACTAGACAACGAACTTCAGTACTACTAATTGGATAGAACAACACGGGTGAAGGATCCGCGAGAACAACATGTCCATGATTTGCATAAGGAAGTTCACAATTTTCCAATACCAAACCAACAAAACAAGAAGGAACATCCACCTAAAGATTTCGAGTGTAAAAAAGATTAAGTCTTTCAACAATAGAGAAAATTTAAGAAAATCAGATCAGGTTAGATCAGATCACACAAACCTTAGGATCACAAAGAGATCTTCTTAAATTCGAAAAACAACCATCACAAACAATGGTGAGTGGTGCATATGCTATGTTTACTTCGCCATCTTTAGTCTTATACTGCACTCCTTTAACAGTTCCATTTTCTTCAATCAAAGATGTTACTGTTCCCTGTTCTAGTTTCACACTGCACACCACAAATTTTTAAGACAACATTAAATAAACTAATATGTAATAAGGATTTTGGATTCTTTGAATGTTTATGTGGGAAAAAAAGAGAATACTTTGAAAGACTTGCAGCTTTCTCCCTCATTCTTTGAATGAATCTGCCATTGTGAAAGCTTCTGCCAGCAATGTCTTTCTCAAACTTCTCCAGAGGATAAGACAATTGGGCATTTTTTCCATCCATGAAAATCCCATATCCAAAGATTTCTTGAGCATCAATATCTTTCAAGCAATCTGCAGATCCATGTATGGAGTTTCAGCTTCAGAAATTGAAAAGTAATACCTTAAACCAATTTTGACAAAATGAAACAGCCTGGCAATCTTGCATCATAATACAAACAAATCAAGGAAAAAACAACTGATTTGTTGTCAAGATAACAGTTGAAATAATTTAGCTGGCTGTAGCCCATCAATTTATTTACCTTCAAGACCTAACTCAATTAATTTGAGGTATCCTCCTGGTTGTAAAAGCTCCCCAACAATCCTATCTGGCTCTGTTAGGTCTCTTTCTATCACATGAACTCTTCTTCCATCCTGCAATATATCCAACCACAAAATATTGGGTTCATTCAGCTGGATCTAAAATGAAAATCCCATTATTTTTTTTTAAAAAAAAAAAAAAAAAAGACTCTGTACTCTCAAGATTTGCAGGTTGAAAAATCTACTTCCTTTTCAGACCTAAAAGGAAAGAATCATAATGAAAACGGAAACCCCATACCAGAGGAATGCAAGAAAAACAAGATTTCTTAAATGTTTACTAATTGATTCAATAAATTAAGGAAAATAGTTATACAATATATTTAATCAAATAACTAAATTTAAATGGTTTTACACATAATCATTGGTGAGTAAAAGAAAGAAAGAAAGAAACGGAAAGCTGTGAATGTCGAAGCGTAGAAGCAAACATTTTTTTCCCCTTTAAGATTTACCTTGGCAAGAGTGTAAGCCAAAGCAGACCCGGCAACACCGGCGCCTACAATGACGATATCAGTACGGTGTTCAGAATCTCCCCGGAGATTTACGTCAGCAGAGATCTTAATGTAGTCGTCATTTTTGGGTTCAAATTTAGAAGAAGTCTTACATTTATTGGGCTTTCTTCTCAACTGACTGTATAACAACATAAACCCAGATAAAGAAACAAGAAAAGCTCCCAAAATGTATTGATCAATAATCACCGCCATCTCCACCGCCGTTCTTCCTCCGACTAACTAGGAGCTAGAACAAAGTTCAAGATATTCCGGGACCAGTCGGTTCTCTCTCTCTCTCTTTCTTCCCCTCTAGAACTTTCTTCTTTCTTCCCCCTTTCTCTTCTTCTTGGTGTCTGAACAGAAATCAGTTTCCCGAGTCTTGAATGTGGGAATTCACCCAAAAAAATGGCGCCTTTTATAGAAAAAAAATAAAATAAATCAAACGGTTTTAATGGCTTTTTAACGATACGGGGCACTGTTTCACTTGATTTCTTAATTTTTAAAGAAAAAAGGGAGTTTCATTTTTTTCCAGATAGAAATAGAGGGAGTTTCCTAATTGAAATCTTACAACCTTAATTCCATTTAGTTGAACTTAATGATTATCGGACACGAATAAATTTTTAAATTTAAAAAAAAAAAATTCTATTTTTAAGAAAACGTGTATTACCTACGTAATTTTATCGACAGCTTAACCAGATACATAATTAGGCACTTTTTTTTATATATACATTTATTAACACATTAATATATATATATATATATATCACATATTAAAAAATTTTGAGACATTAACTAGTTAAATGATATTATCCATTTTGGCTCACACATGTCTCATGATGTGGCTTATTTTTACTATCGCTCTTGCTCCGATTATGAAAATCCGGGTTTATGTAAAAAACAAAACTTAATAGAGATTGTTTTCTAAAAAGATCTTCCTCCGATACTTAAGTTAAAAACAATAAAAAAAAAAAAAAAAAAAGAGAGTTATTCTTGTATATATAAATGTTATAGTGTAAGAATATAATATTTTTTATATTTTTAAAATATTTAAAAATGGAAAATGACATATATATCGTCTCACAAGTTTAAAACGCGTCATTAATAAAAAGAATTTTGTGTTTCTACTTAATAATCTTCTAGTCGAGCGAGGTCAAACTTTACAATACAACAATAATAAAAAAAAATTATGCAATAATGTATTTAATAGATTTTTTTTTTTTGAGAAAGTATTTAATAGATTTAAGTAAAATAATAATAATAATAATTACCTCAAAAATTATAAATAAAATAAGGGGACACACCAGTTTCTCTTCTCTTCTTTCTTTAGACTAGACGTAACAGTCTCCCAAGATTCACTAAATGGACGCGCCCCGCATTCCGGTTTTTTTCTTATCATATATATATTTTTAAATTATTTTTTTCAAATTACATCTAAAATAATTTTTTTAAATTGATTTGACTTAACTTGATCTCAAATTCACTAAATACGGCCCACCCGTTGGGGTTGGTTATCATAATTTTTCAATACAATTTTTTTTAAATACTCTTTAATTTCAAAATTTTATATAAATTACATTATCATATTTTTTTTTGAAAAAAAAAGTAATAATTTATTCAATATAAAAATCTCTTAGCAGCTTGGTAAGAAATTATTTTGACTTGAAGAAAGTTGTGCAATCATAAAACTTTGTTCAAACGAAAATTAGTTTCAACGTGAATATAATTGAAAAATGTCTGTAATTGAAATTCTCCAATCATCCAAAAGGCTGAAAAAAATATTATTAATTAAAAAAAAAAAAGGAGACAATACTGGAACGTGAAAGTGTAATAATTTAGTTGATTTGATTTGTTTTAATTGGTGTTTTATATGACTTGCCAAATAAAGAAGTTGAATTATTTTCAACTATTTGTTATAATTTTCAATGTTTTTTTTCATAAATTTCTTTTAAATTAATCGATAAATATTCTATTTAAGGAAAAAAAAAAAAAACAAGAGACAACAAAGAACCAATGAATCTTTATAGGTGATGTGAGACATGAGAGAACCCACAATGCCATACATACTTTAAACCGTGACTCTTGTCTGATTATAAAATTTTTATTTATAAAAAAAATTAAAAAAGAAAAAAAGTGGAATACTTTTTCGAGCAATCTTAACTTTTTAGTATATTTCAAACTCATAACATTTATTGATTATAAGTGAGAATGTTATTAATTGAGTTACGTATTATATTAATTTTAATTTTTCTGTCATACTTTATGAAAAAAAAATCTAATAAATAACTTTTAATGAGAATTTTGTTTCAATAGTATCCTAAAATTTGATATTAGAAAATTAAAATGTATTTATGAATTTTTTTTTAATATATTCTTATAATTAATATCTCATTAATTATTTTAGTGAACAGAGTAAAGTTAATTATTTTTTGTATTTTCTTAAATGAATGTGTTTTATTGTTTGTAATAAAGAACGGTGGAAGTATTATTATAAAATTCTCCAAATATTGTCAATATAATCCTTAAAGTTTTTACCACGTGCTCTAAATAACCAAATAAACAATAATTAATAACAAACGGAAAAAAAAAATTATTAACCACAAATACACGAATGATTCAATTTTTTTATTTTTTATTTTTTATGTAAGTTGTTTTTATTTATATATATATATATATTATGCAATGAAATTTTATTTATATATTTAAATATATAAAATTAAATTTAATTATATATTTAAATATATATTAAAAATATTGAAAGATTTTGTTCCTGCGATGAGTGACACGTGACAAACTAATAGTCATTGATTGTCACTCTTTTCATCTATAAATAGAGACCACGAGAAGCATTCAGGGGAGGTGAAAATCGGAGGTAAAATCGGTGGTGGCAGAGAAGAAATGAAACTCCGACTATTCCCTTCGGGAACGTCCATAGTTTCCGGCACACAAGGAGAAGTCAAATTCATTCCGAGATCAAGTCCAAAGATCATCGGAGAAATCAAATCAAGTACAGATAGATCGAGATCTAACCCAAAACGCTCCTCGAAAGAAATCAAATCAATTGGATCGAGATCAAACCCAAAAAGGCCTTCGGATCCACGATGAAAAGAATATGCCGAAAAATACAAAGATTCAAGTCCAATATCAAATACATATTATTATCTTGTGACATATATATTTTTAATTATTTATTTTGTAGATAATAATCGAAAAGAAAAAATTTATTGTTCACCATATATATATATATATATATAAAAGTGGAAATAATTTTAAATTTGCAACCATTTGAAATATAATAATAATAATTAAATCAAGTGTAAAAACTGTCAATGCCGGGAATTTCACGACGCCACATTTAGAAAAATATTGGAAATTTTATATATTGTTTATATATATATATATATATATATATGTATGTATATATATATTGAAATTCAATTGTAAATTTTGTCAAACAAGTAAGAAATTGCTTACCATATTTGGTTAGTGCTTTCACTATAAAGTCTATAAAAATAAATTTATTAAGGTAGGTAAAGTAATTAATGTCAACTCCTTGTTGATATTCACAATGATATATATATATATATATATATATATATATATAATAGATGAATCCAACTCCCAAACTATTGGAAAATATCAATCCACATTCAAACTAATATTCATACCAGTTGGGTTGATTCATTACAAATGGAAGTTTTGATTCCAAATTTTAAACATATATATATATAAAAGAGTCAAAGTTCGAACCATCAACTCTATTTATTTCTTTTATTTTAACACGGATTATATATATATATACAAAAGACGGAGAATACTAAAAAAAAAAAAAAATTGAATGTTATATCTATTACTATTTGAATTATTTTTGTATTTAATATTTATGGACTGAAAAAGTCAATTAGATATGCTAAATATTTTTTCAAAAAGATTTACGGCGACTTTGGACAATTTTTTTGCTCTAATTTCTACTACTATATTAATATATATGCATACATACATACATACATATATATATATATAATCCCTTATTTTTCAAAACCAAATGGAATAAAAATAATATTTAAGAAAAACTACTTTTGCAAGTTTACATTCCAATTTCTAATCTTTTGACTCTTATAAATGATAAATTAATTTATCTCTTCATGTCAAATTTGAGGTGCTCTGGGGAAATTTTCTTTCTTTTTTTTTTTTTAAAGTAAATATTATTTATAAAATGTGAGTAATAAATAATAATAATAATAATAAATATATTTCATTTTATATTAAATTTATACATTATTTACGTCATAAATAGTAACTTATAAATAATAATGAATTGATCTTTAATTTTATTAAAATAATTTTAATAAAAAAAAATATTCCTGAAGCGATAAGGTAGGATTTTGTCAAAACTCGAATATTTATTGATGAAACACATTTGAGAAAAAGCAAAAAAAAAAAAAAAAAAAAAACCTTTTATTAAGGTACAGAAATTAGGATGTGGTTGATGCACCGAACACGTTTACGCCTTTTTTTTAAGAAAATTAAATTGGACTGTGATTTTTATCCACCTCCCCCTTACATTGTCCCAATCAAAACCAACTTTATTATGTTGAGGTTGAGGTGTCAAGCCAAGTTCCACATAAAAAAATTAAGTAAAAATTGTCTAGTATATAAATCGTTCCGTGTTTTCATCAAATGAAACATTAATTAGGTTAGGAAGAAGGTAAAATAATTGGTGGTGGGATTGGACTTGCTGTACATCTCGTGCAACACAATCAAATCCGTGCATGCAAAATCAAACAAAAAAATGTACCAACTTTCCATTTCTAACCACCAATTTACACACATATATATATATATATATATATATATATATATATATATATATATATATATATATATTTCTTATGTCACGAGCTAATTACGAGACTCTATTTTAATTAAAAGTCAACACATATCATATAATTCTGTTTGAAAAAATTAAAATTATTTAATAGAAAATGTGATATTTCATCCCACATCTATAAATGATATGAATGTGTAATAATATATAAAAATAATTGACTATGAGTGCTTTGTTAGGCTCATATCACAACACGGGTTTACGTTTTCCTTTCGTAACAGAAAAGTTATTAGGTTAAACGTGAAAATAATTTCTTTAAAAAAAGAATCTTTCTAAAAATATATATATATTTTTTTAAATTTTGGATACCAACTCATAAACTTTTAATTTTAATCAAATTATATGTCTCTTTTTTATTGAAAATTTTATCATTATTTTATTTTCAAAACGTACTCTTATTCTTAAAATTTTAAATATATATTATTAATGGTACCTTTGGATTCGGAAAAAAAGAAATAAAGGCCATATATATATATATATATATATATATATAATATTTTCCTTCTCTTTTTCTTTTCCATTATGGTTGCCTATCTTGACTTCTACATATCTTTGGGCACAATAGTAATGACTACTCATTTAATTTAACATTCTAATTATTGCTTTCTGAACTAGTAGTTTTATACCACTTTATTATTATTATTATTATTTTAATGTGATACTTCGCCTTACGTCAAAATGATATATAAGAATAGATATAGATAATTATAGTCAATTCAAGATATCTCTTTTGGTGTAGTGATGACAATATCAAGTAGTTGACTCTAAGTACTGTCAGGTTCATAGTTGCGGCATGGGTTTGCATCGACTAATTTGTAAGACATTTGTATGATGAGACTTTCAAGATTACAGTATAAAGTCGTCTCTAACATATATCAAACTTAGGTCATTATTTAATAAATTATGTGAGACACCTAAATAGGGAATACCACTTCATTTATTACTCAATATATATATATTAAAATTTATGTATTTTTTTTGATAAATAAAAATAAAAATTTTAAAAATTTATATTATAACATGTAAACTACTGAAAATAATGTAGCGTTGACATTGACAGTAATGTACCACTTATATATATATATATATATATATATATATATATCTTTCTTTTCCTTTCTGAATATATATCTATATATATTTCTTTCGGAAAATGAATGCATGACACTAACAGGTATCTGTGAAGATATATAGTGTATATATATATATCTTACATCGATCCCGTTTGGATATTGTTTTGGAAAAACACTCCATTTGGATATTGTTTTCCGTGAAGTAAGTGTATATCTTAACGTCTTAAATCTACCCGTTTGAGATTTTAGATGTGACTCAATTCATATAATACTCTTTAATTTGAGCTCGTGGTGCAATTATAAATTTGACAATAATTATAGTTAACTATTTGACAATATTCTTAAATGATATTTTGAATTGATAACTAACAACCAGACTTATTCTTATATAATATATTACGTTATTATATATGTATGTATAATATAGGACGAGACATTATAGTTACATTTTAGAATTAATACTTATTAATTATTTTTACATAATAAAGTCAAAAAAATATTTTAATATTTTAAATAAAAAAATGTTATTTTTTTTGTATTTTTCTTAAAAAATATATAATTATTTATTTGTAACAAATAAAATAAATAAATAACCTATTTTTTAAAATTAATATTTTGAGCAATTTTGTGTATGACACGTGGAATTTTTATTTTTTTTTGAATTTGGAAAGAAAAATACCTAATTTTTGCGGTATAATTAAAATTGAATGAAATTTAGGATTTACATAACCACGTTCTAACTAGAAACAACGGGCTAAACATATCAAGTGGAATTATGTAAACATTTTAGAGAAGAAAATATATATATATATATATATTTTATGGGCTCCAAAATTAATTAATTAGGTTGTTGGGGGGTTGGACGCCTTCTTAAAGATTTTCAACTTTTTGATATTGATTGTTATATATATATATATATATATATATATAATCCCTAATACGTGGGTCGGGAATTCTCTTAGCTTAAGTGAGGTTGAAGGGTACACTTTGTTTATCATATAAATATATATATAATCCTCAAGACGTAAGTCAATTGATGAAGAGTTCTCTTGACTTAAGTGAGGTTGAAAGTTCGAATCTTAATTCATATATGCAACTGTTTAAAATTTGAGACAAAATCTTCCTCCTGCAAGGAGCTCTCTCTTAGTTTGAGATTTATCTAAAACAGCTCGTGTCTTTAGTATATATTTAAAATTGAGAGAAAAGATAAGGAGGAAAAATGTTAAGAAATTAAGAACAGACAGAATTGGTTTTACCGCTACCAAAACCAAAACTGGGGTTTGAATCTTCTGTGTGAGTTCTCATCATTTTGCCGAAGAATTAGAACAGAATTCCACGAGACAGTGGAAATTTGCCAAAACCAATATAAACACAAATAAATCTCCAAAGAAAGAATGACTTCAGGGTGCAGGAATCAGGCAAGTCTTTGTTCAAACATAGCTTTGAGTCAATACATTTCTGTTAGCTAAAGTAACCATTTTTTAACACATTTTCTACATAGCTTGCCTTTTTTTTTTCCTCTCTTTTTGCTTAGGCATAGTGTCTTCTAAATGGGTCTCAAACAATAGGAAGACACATTTAAGCTAAATTTACATCTAGACTAATCTCTGTTCGAGCCGGGTTAGTCCCTTGTGGAAGGGAAGCTCTGACCCCAAATTTTAAACAATTAGAACTCATCTACGCCTTGGGGTGGGTTAACCCGAATAATTCACACCCGGATCTGGCAACATAATTGCTAGGGTTGGCAGCACTAAGACCGATTTGGGTGTCAAACTCCCAACCTTCAAGTTGGGAGTGTAATTGCTGACCACTCAACCACAACACATATAACTTTATTTTCTCTCTACATGCAAGCAAGTTGAACCTCTTTTAAGTCGTCTTAAAAATTATGATGCAATTTGACGAATTTCCTTTGTCATGACAAAATAAATTAAATAATAATAAATTAATAATATATTATTAAGAATTTATATAAAATTATTTTTTAAAAAAAAAAAAAAAAAATTTATATAAAATTATGATTCGAATTTTACTCTTATTTACTTAAAGATTTGAAGAGTTTTTTTAGTTCATCTTCAATAGCGTCATACACCTATTGGGGAAGCTCTTAAGATATTTTGCTCATGTAATTGACCTAAACAATTGCTCTACTTATTATAATACTCTTGACCAATTAGTGTTCAACCCATGTATTATTGACTTACTTTTTCGTTCAAATTTTTGCCTCAATAGTTTGGTTCACTACCAATTTAAACACCCCAAAAATGGTCCAGGAAAAAAAAAATGCAAGATGTAACATATGTTATCAACTAATTTGAAAGAAATTCCTTCTAAGACTACAATACTAACCTAGAAATATGACACAAAATCATTTCCAACATTGTAACAGCATCATATTCCATATAGCCGTGTAGAGGATCTCGGGGGATGCTTGTAGCTCCCGAGGAGCAAGACAAGACAGACCTTCACATGCTCGTATGGAACATTTGCATTCCGTCGAATGTCATTTGGACTGTGTAATGCGCCTGCAACGTTTCAGTAAAAATACCTAAATACCTAAGTAGAGAAATCATACCACTAAATTACCAAATTGTTATCGAAAACAGGCATTTTACCACTTATACGCCTAATTCCAACCATTTTTCTCAATTGGGCCAGTCAAACTGATCCGTTCCAAACGCCAAGTTTACTTTCTTGTTCCACTATGGTGACAAACTTTCTGCAAAACGCGCAAAGTTGTTGGATCCTATATGCTTGACCCCTGTTGGTTCAACAACAAATATACTACGGCATTTCAACAAACACTTGATACGCAAAGGAAATATAATGTATCTTGACCAAAAGTCTTCAATTTAGTGAAGAATCTTATCACATGAATGAACATTTTACAAATGATATGTGAATTTTTTATTATTTTTTTCCCTTTTACAAAGCATATTTGCATAAAAGAAAAAGCTTGCATGGATGATAGTTTCAAATGAAAGAATTATCAGCATAACCAAAGAGTCAAGAGTCCATGACTACTTAAGAATTTCACAGAAAATGCAGCAAGGCACACTCCTAAACATTTAATACTAGTTGAGTCAGTGATAACTTTTAAAGCAATTGTATTGGAAGACAGAATAAACATGTCAACAATGAAAATCACTGAAGATGGAAATTCCCAAACCATCATTGCAACCAGGAAAATCTTGAAATAGCTTGATATGAGAATTGCAAGAATTGAATCCTTCCACTTCCACTTACCCAAACTAGTTGATGATGAAGAATTGAGAAATTTTGCAGAACCAAAGAGTAAAACGGACACAAAGAAAAGATTCCCAGCAATAACACTTGTGAAGATCTTCCCCAAAAACCATATCCATTCATCTTTAATCACAGATAAAACGCACATTCTGTAAGCATCTAGAATCAATAACCCTAGCAATAATTTCCAAAATAATCCCTCAAGAGTGCTTCTGCTCAGCATATTGTAGAATAAATGTCTATAAGCTTTAGGTTTGTGTAGAATCAAATCAATCGCGATAATCATGATTTCGCACTCAATGTACTCATCAGCCACAGCTTTACAGATTCCACATTTCATCAATCGGATATTTCCGGGTGAGTATTGAATGTAAAGTGTTTTGATCGGAAATCCACACTCCACACAGCGATAATTTCCCTCCTCCATTTCCATCGATCAAAACTTCTTCTCCGATCGATTCCAAACTGCTCCGGAAATTCAAAATAGGGAATCTGGTGAGGTTTCAAGTACGGTGGCCAGAGTAGTGGAGTGACGACAGCGCGGATCTGTAATTTTTCAATGGGCTTATGGGCCCATTATTAAAACCCAATTAAAAAATAAAAGCCCAAAAATTTGAGAGGACAAATTAGTCACAAGAAACAAAATTATTCTTTCATAAAAAGAAGAAAGCAGTATTCTCTCCCATGGGCCCATGGCCCATATGGACAGTTTGATTATTCTTTTTGTTTCCATTTGAGAATAATATATATATATATATATTATTATAATATCAATTGTACCCCTATATTTGGTTAAAATACCAAAATTTGCCAGAGGACGTAACGGCTACTTGGAGTTTCAGACAGTTTAAAATTCTATGGCAGTCTCTCACTCTCTTTTCTTAGTAATCAATATATCAACAACGAACAGCAACAGCTAGATTTCTCTCTGCCACTTCTCTGAGTCTTTCTCTGGACGCTCCTCGGTTGGAATCCAAATTTTTAGAAATGGCTAAGGATGGAGCTCAATTATCAGAAGATTCTTCAATCGATGAAAGCATAGAACTCTCTGAAGGAGGAGAAGGGGGAGGAAGAGGTGAAGAAGATGAGGAATTTTATGAAGAGATTGAAGCACCAAAATTTGTTGATTTCACAGTTCCAGATCAATGCCGCCCCGACGATAGATACTGGTTCTGTTTGCGCGTTGGTCAGTTTTTTTTTTTTTTTACTCTTAAATTCACTAAATTAATTTTGCCCTTCATTAATGAATTGATTCCTGGCTGCTTTAATTAGTGCTTTTACTTCTGGATTATGGGAAATCTACATTAATTTTTTTTTTCTTCTAAATTTTAATCTACTTAAATGATTATAAGTAGATGAATTGCTGTTGGCTTAGATCTGTTTCTTCTATTCTTTTCTGATAACATTTTAGGATTTTGATTGATAATTTTTCGACCTTTTGAGCTAATTTTGTGCTGGGGAACAATGTTAATTCCCTTTCATTGTTCTTATTGGAGATCATTAAAACCTTGTTTTTATGAAAATCGACTGATTCCTTACTACTTCATTCCTGCTCTACTACTCTGTTGGGGGATGTGGTTTCTTTGTGTGTGTGTGTGGGGGAGGGGGGGGGGGTTGGGGTTTGTGGAGAGAGGCTTAGCCTTAGGGTTAAAAATGAAGAAGGGAATCCCATTTTGAATTTATTTATCGGTCAACCTTTGCACAGAAGAAGATTTCTCTAGTTTCATTTCAAAGCTATGGTGCAATTTCTTCAATAGCTTTGCAAATGGTCTAATTTTTCTGGCAGAGTTTTCCTTTTTCTGATTTCATTTTCTAGTGGAACCAACTTTCTCTTACAGGATGTGACCAGAAGCATGAAGAAGAGATCGATCATGAAGCAATTTCAAGGAATTTTGTTCTACGGGTTAGTCCTATTCGGTGATTTCTTCTTCGTTTTGACATAAATTTAAGTTCTTTGGATATAGTTCAAGCTTCTTAAATCAATTATCTATCTATCAGGTAATGGCAGCTAGAAGTCCCAATGTGCGGTTACATAAGGCACTCAATAGAAATGCTTCAGGGTGAGTGCACTATTATCTGCAAGAACTTTTTTTTTTTTTTTTTTAAGGTAAAACTTTGGGTTAAAAGCTCATTGATGGAAATTGATCTCTCTTTTCTTTCTGTTTCTTCTCAGTAAAAACTTAAAATGTCCTCTTTCAGCTCCACCTAAACCGGTGAAGTCTAGACTGCCAAGATTAGCAATTGTATCCTTGTCTCAAAGAATGGAGAAAGTAAGGATTCTTCCTACGGCTAACTCTACACCAAAGACAAAGGGAAAACAGGTTGCTGCTAAGTATCTTACAACTCCAAGGAACAAAAATATCCTTCCCAATTCAAACTCATTTCGAAGCGTTCAGAACCCCAAACCAACAACTGTTGCTGGAGTTGCCAAAAGTGGATCGGTAGCAAAGGCTTTGGTCTTCCATTCACCAAAGAAAACCATCAGGTTAAAGACTTCTGTAGAGTTACGTACTCCTTTGACAAAATTATGTCAAGGAATGAAAAAGCTTGAGATAACTAGTCAAAGAAAAAATACATTGGCTCGTTCTGGCAAATCATCATCAAAGCTTGGACATGATGATTCCCAGAATTCATTGCTTCTAAATTCCTCAAGAAGACAAAAAGTTTCCAACATGGAGAAGAGCAGAACTAAGGTTTCACAGCAGTCAAATTGTCGGAAAGATCAGGAAAGCAAGTCTTTGAGATCTGGAAAGTGCAAGAGCAAGGGAAACTTAAGTAAAAACTGCAGTATTAAGCAGACATCAAGAGATGATGATATCAAGGAGCATCTTGATGCATCAAGTATTCAGGGACATCATACCTCTACAGGCTCAGAGGGAGAATCAACATCAACAAAAGTTTCAGAAGGTGAAATCAGTGATTCACAAAAATCTTCACAAGTGAGCACAGGAGGGTATGATATTCCCAGATGCCAACCAGAGGATGAAGTCATTGAAGAAAATGAACTAAAAAATATGAAAGATAGTTCTGAGAATCAAGAAAATTTGAATGATCAAGCTACTACTGAGTTTGAACCTTCAAATGGGACAACATGTGAAAGTCAGATGAATGATGATAAGGAAAATGCTTCAGCCTTTGATGAGAACAGGTATGCAGGTTATCTTAAATGTTGTGGTATGTTTACAGCTCCACCAATACTTGCAAATTCTTCATCATAATCATGTTCGTGATCTCATCCCTTCAAATTCTTTGCAGAAATATCAACCAGAGTAGTAATGTCCCATCTGGAAAAGAAGCCCTTGGCATGAAAAACAGTGTCAAAAAGGTCTTTGCATTTTTTATTTGCAGTTTTTATTTTCTTCTCTAACTTTATGTCAGGACTGCTGGAGAAAAACTTCTACTAAGCTAAGTACCCTTTTCCACATGATGCAGGTTGCTCAACCAGCAGAAAAACTTTGCAAAGGATCTGCCACAACTGGTGCTCCAAGCATGAAGCTACTGAAACCAAAACCAACAAATCCTAAGCCTTTCAGACTAAGAACTGATGTAAGCTGTTTCTTATGAATCATATGAACAACCTGTATATATTCCTACCAGAATCTTCTGTTTACCATATACTCTGGTTTTCAGGAAAGAGGAATTCTTAGGGAAGCAAACTTAGAGAGGAAAAATCATGCCATTGCTCCTCCAAAAGAAGTAGCTGCTACTATAAAACTTAATTCTGGAGACACCCATGGACATCATGATGATATTCAAGTCAGTATTTTCTTTTTGGATCATTTTCAAATAAGACTGAAATGAAATTATCTTTAGCAAGAACATCTGTTATGTGCATATAATATCAAGAGATGACTAGAATAACAAACACATAACATCAAAGTTACAACATTCTTCAATATATCTAACATATCTCATTATTATGCAGAAAGGAACTAGTAGGACACGAGCAGTGAAAACTCCAAAAGGGCAAGCAAGAATTAAGAAACCAACTACTTCAAAAATATCAAGACCTTTGAACTCCATTCTTGAAAGTAATACATGTCAAGACTTGAAGAATGACTCAAGGAACATAAAATCTCCTTCAGAACGTGTTCTTCAGCCTCACAGGTGAAGAAAATACTTAATTATATGTTGAATTTCTGTCTAGTTAGTCAAATATTCTTGTTAAAAGAAGGAATGATCTTTTGGAAAAAGAAAGCCTGCTCATTTCTGTTGGTTTCTTGATATTAGGATGATACAAATGGCTACACAAACAACACAAGGTGATGAACTCAGTTTGACAGCAGAAACTCCATCAAAAGATTCAAAAAACTTGGATGCCAAAACCCCAAGTAAGAATATTACAAAAGGTGTAGTCCGAAGTAAAGGTCCTTCTGGCTCTAAGTCATCATCATCAAGGGGAAGGAGGAATGTCACCATCCCAAAGGAACCAAACTTCCATACTTCCCATATACCAAAGAGGTGTGTCAAAAATACAGCATAGATGGCACTTCTGTCACCATTGTGATTCTTAATACAATATCTTGTTCAATTAACCATTGAAATATTTTCTCCTTTGGCTAACTATTATTATCCTTTGTATGTAATTCAGAGCTTCTTGTTTATGTTGTAATTCAGATGACAAATTTATTGAATGCCAGATATGTGGCAATGTGTTCATTTTTTACGATTTGGTCCCTAAATAAGAAAGAGTCTATTATACATTAAGGTTCATATATTTAAAGTCCCAATAACTAAAGTTATAGTGGGAAACAAAAACTTTATTGGCTAAAATTTAAATTTAAGGACAGATAAATCGACTGTGATTTATGAACACAATCAGATATATTATGCATCTTTTTATTATTGAATTTTTCAAATTCTTTGGATGCATTGTACATATAGAAGGATGTAAGATAGAGATGACAGAATAACATATTTCCTCAAATATATAGGAGACAAGAACTGCCTACTGATATAGCAAAGCAGTAACTAACTTCAACTAAACACACACTAAATGGAGAAACCCCAAAAAAAAAGTGTTTTTAAGGACTAGTGAAGCAACAAGTTCTCAGGGCTGACTTCCTGTGACAAAATTCTTCAGTTTCTCATTTGCAGCAACAAGTTCAGCAGAAATTCCTGGTTCATTAGCAGAATGTCCAGCATTTGGAACAACCTACAATGTGATAAAAGGTGTAGCTTTGAAACCTTAAATTATCAGAAAGGGCAGCAACCACCGCTAAAAAGGGAAGGAGACCGATAAAAATAGATAGCTTTTATGGTAAGAATTTGCAGTATGCACACACAACCGACCTACATAGCCTACAACATCAAGACTACTACGATATTCTTTATCAGACATCCAGAAAGAGCTTACTCTCTCTCTCTCTCTATATATATATATATATAATATACATACAGGTTAAATCTAGAAAATCTATTATGCTGTGTGCCTTGCACTACTTTGTCATGACCAAAATAACGAAGAGATGCAGAAAAGATCAACCAGAAAGAATAAAAAGGACTCCAAATGTTTTAAAAGAGAACAAAACTTAATAGTAGTCACATACTGTAAATTCTGCTTCTGGCCAAACTTTATGAAGATCCCATGCCGACATCATGGGACAGCAAACATCATATCTTCCCTGCAAAAGGGAGAATACCGAACAATGAATTTCTAGATACATAAAAGAAAAATTCTCAGGAAATTACCAGAGCAAAACTTTAAAAATAATGCTGAAAAATTTAGAAGAAGATAGTAAGATAAACTTGAGCATATTTCGGGGACAAGAAATCAGGTGTACCCAAGGAAAAATATATGTTAAAAAAAAGAATAAGCATTCACTCGTATTGGAAAAACGACTTAAAAACATGCCCATTAAATCACAGCAGCGAAGGAAAAACATATACCTGAACGATGATAGTCTTAATATGCTTGATCTTTTCAATATTATCTAACAGGAACGAGTCTGAAGAAAAGAAGCCCTTATTCACGAAGTAGTGATTCTCAATTCTTGCAAATGCCTGTATGGATCATCAAAGACACGGAAATCAACAAACAGATGTAACAAATTTTGATCAGATACATAGACACACACAAAACATGTATATATATATATTTATCATCGATACAAAACTTATTTTTGGTTGAGACACAAACACTTTAGGATTCTAAGTAGCTCACCAAGGAAAACGCATCATCATCTCCTTTTTTTATATTCTCCTCATTTGGCAGAAGATGCGCGGTCATCATTTCCCATTTGGTCCATGCTCTGGCGGCAGCATACTGAAAGAGAGAAAAAAATAGAAGCAAAAAATAATGCTCAGCGAGAAAAGTTTACTGTAAATGTCAAAATAAAACCTAAAAAGGTAAATAGTGATGGATGTATTAACTTTTCACCGAGTATATCTTACTTGTGTTTCCATATCATCAGAGTTTAATCTTTTGTGGTAGGCCTCAAGAAAACACTTCCTTTCATTCTCTGGTATGAGATCTCTGAATGGCTCCCAAGCTGCATATCAAGAAACCACAATTAGCAACTTACAAGAGAGAAAATATGAGCAGAGTAGCATCATGGACACCCTTTTGACAAATTTAAGGAAATACCATCCGGGAATATGGCAGCAGCACCACCCTCATAAAACCAATCAATTTCTTTCTTTCGCAACAAAAAGATCCCTCGGAGGACAATGCCAGTAACCTTAAAAATAGAAGCATATAAATTTTCTCAGCATCATTTGTCATAAAAGTTCTTCAAACAAAGTTGTAAAATCACATGGCAATCCAAGAATGTAAAACTTGTTGCATATGAAAAGTAAAATAAAAATTCTCTTAATTTTTTATTTATGTTCTTACAATGTTGCAACTTACCTTTTCAGGGTGTGACTGGCAATATGCAAGAGCAAGTGTACTTCCCCAGGAACCACCAAAAACCTGGAAATCAAACTGATAAAGACCAAAAAAGGTAATAGTACAAACCATAAAAACAGAAACGGCCTCAAACCTGCCATTCTGGAATTTGCAAGTGTTCCCGTAGTTTCTCAATATCCTCAACGAGGTCCCAAGTAGTATTCTCCACTAAGCAAGCATGCGGTGTACTTTTTCCTGCACCTCGCTGGTAAAAAGCTTCTCCTATAAGCATTGCACTGACTCAATCCAAATTAAATAGTCCAGAATACATACCTGATCGAATAGAATGATGCGATAAAACTTTGGATCAAAGAATCTACGATTGCTTGGTGATGTTCCACCCCCAGGTCCACCATGGAGAAAAACAACTGGCTGTATGAAACTATATTATTAGATTAATATCTCACAGTAGAGAACTGAAATATCATAAAATTCTTGAAATTCAATATTTAACCTCAAAGAAGACAAGGTGGAGAGGAAAATCAGATCACTTTATAGATCCCTTCATAGAGAGTTATATAAAGACAAACTAAATATAAAGACTGCAAAATTATCAACATTTTATCTGACAATCTCAAATAGCTGCAGAATAGGTTAGGAACATCTCACATGACCGTCTGGGTTCCCTGACTGCTCCCAGTATATAGTATGAATATCCGAAACCTTCAAGAAACCAGTACTGAATGGCTCTATATCTGGGTAAAGATTTCTATTCAGTTCCGGGATTTCTTTACTTGAATCCATTGCTTCAACACTCAATGATTTCTCACTCTGGTAATTAAGATTTTGTGCCCGTAACACAGAACTATTTCTCCCTGCAAAGTCGAGTGCAATCAAAACCTGAGCCAATTTAAGTAAGCAGACAAGAGATGTACTTTCACACAAGATTACGCAGGAAAAGAAAACAAAGAATTCTGTATATGCAAAAATGAGAATTCTTTCTTCACAAAAACTTGCATATGATACAGAATGTCATACAATTTGATAATAAGAATTATAGTAATCTAGTGCAAAAAATTAAAACTTTACCTTACAATTTGCCTAGTAAACTATAGTTTTCGATCAATTTACACAAAATCTTGATTTTATAGACAAAACCCAGAAGCAGGAAAGCATAACAAAGTCGTTCCAACAAAAAAAAAAATGTCACCAAAAAGAACATTAATAAAGAAAAAAAAAAAAAAAACAACCAGCAGTCTGAGGAAGAAGAAAAAGATACCTGAGAGAGTGCTCAGATTTGCAAGAGGGAAAGACAAATTGGGTTGAAAAATAGAGTGTTTACAGAAAAAGGGTTTAAGGAATCGAATTTGAGAGTGTGCCTGAGGCCGAGTAAACAGAGGAATCTTCGTGAGATAACTCTGCGTTGTACCACTTTCTACAAGCCTCATTGGCATTGAATCTTTTTTTTTTTTTTTTTTTTTTTTTGAAGCATTGAATCTGATTATTATTATTATTTGGTTATTAGGTCAAGAGGCTATTATTCTGTATTCTGCATGGTCATTTGTCTTTTCTTGTCTTTGTATGCATTTGTCTCCATCTCCACAGGCATCTTTTCCTATTTCTTTTCGAAAAATTCTTTGTATATTTCTTCATATACAAATTTCAAATTTGATATTTTGCTTAAAGATAATCGAACTCCTTTTCAAATTAATGTCAAATAAGAATCTAAAATATTGTTATAATTTTTTTTTCATACAAAAGCAGGAGAATAAAGATGGATACATATATATACAATTAAAGATCCTCATTTTTTCAAAAAAACTTATTAGTGAAAGCTACTGCAACTGCTGCTACTACTACTACTTAGAAACTCCTTATCCTTGCAACTGTTATTGATCTCTGTATTGACAACAATTCCTGTGAGTTTACAGGGATCAGCATTTTCAAGCATTTGCACCACCATTTTCATTGAAGGTCTCCAAGCTGGAACTCTTGCAGTGCAGTGAATTGCAATTCTCAACACCTTCACAGCATCATCTCTTGTAGCCTCTGTAATTCTTGTGTCCACCAAATCAATTTCCCCGGATTCTCTTTCCAATTTACTGTATACCCACTGAACTATATCCATATTATCCCCAAATTCTTGTTCCGCTGGCCTTTTTCCTGTTACAAGCTCCATTAGAACCACCCCGAAGCTGTAGACATCAATCTTCTCGTTTACTCTGTATGCATAAGCATATTCTTCAACCCAACATAAAAAGAAAAATCAGAAAGTGTTAGCCTGAAACATCAGTGGAATAATAATTACTATTGGGAAAGAATTGTGCTAAAGAAAGGGAAAAGACACTTACCAGGGGCCATATAGCCAGGTGTTCCTGCAATTACATGAGTTGATTCGTTAGAACTATTTGCCCATAAAATCTTAGCAAGGCCGAAATCAGCTATTCTGGGCTTAACATCAGCATCCAATAAAATGTTGCTAGATTTCACATCTCGGTGTAGTATTGGTCTGTAACAGCCATGATGCAGATATTCTAGACCTCGAGCGGCCCCCAGGGCGATCTCATATCGGATTATCCAATCCATTTTGTTCTTTTTACCTGTATGCAGCCAATCCCATAAGCTGCCATTTGGTAGGTACTCATAAACCAGCAAATTTGAGTCCTCACTTGTGATGCTACAGTACAATTTCACCACATTCACATGCCTAACTGAGCTTAATGTGGCAACTTCAGCATCATACTCCTTGGACCGGACCTTACCTTTTCCGAGAATTGCTGAGCTGCTCTGGCAGTTCTTCTGATGGCCAGTATCTGAATTCCATATGTGTTTTACTGCTAACTGTTTTCCATTATCAAGAACAACTTTATACACATTTCCTGAGCCACCTCTGCCAATTACATTCTCTTGCTTGAGTGCCTTTAAGATGTGTTCTTCACTGAAGCTCACGACGTGAAACTGTCTCATATTCCAAGAATCAATCTTTTTGATGGGATTTTCTTGATCTTTTTGTCTGAACTTCACGCATAAGAAACATGTCGCAGCCACAACCAAAATACCAGCACCAGCTATGAAGCATGAGATTACTGTTTTGACCTCCCTGGATTTGCCAGTAAAGGATGAACATGGTCCAACACCACTAATGCTGCTCTGACTACAAAGGCCTTGATTTCCAGAAAAGCTGCTATTAAAAGCCTCTATCGATATAGCATCCGGGATTTGCCCAACCAATCTATTATTAGACAAATCAAGAAGGTTTAGTCTCAGAGATGATAAACTCACAGGTATTTCACCAGAAATCCTATTGTTGGATAAGTTCAAGAAGTTCAAACTTTTCAGTGAACCAAGACTCGGTGGAATTTTCCCTGAAAGTGAATTGTCTGCAAGATTAATGTCACTGAGAGAGACACATGACCCTAATGAATCTGGAATATCACCAGAAAACAGGTTGAATTCCAAGTGGAGACTAATCAATTTCTTCAATCCACCTAATTTTGCTGGAATTTCACCGGAAAACTTATTTGACATGATATTGATTATTACCAATGAAGTAGCATCTGATATTCTTTCAGGCAACTCACCAGAAAACTGATTGTTGGCCAACAACAACTGTGCTAAGGACTTCGCATCACCAATGGTTGATGCCACTGGTCCCTCAAACTGATTTAAGATCAGATCAATAATAACTAGATTTGGCAAACTCCAAATTCCTGAAGGGACTTGACCTGAAAGAGAATTATTGCTCACTCGCAGACGAACTAAAGAAGAACAGTTAGCATAGGTTTCAGGAATCCCACCAGTGAATTTGTTCTGTAGAATCAAGAGTTCATTAAGTTGGCCTTGTTTGCACATGTCAGGTGGTATAGAACCAGTCAAGAAATTCTCTGAAACATCAATATATTGGAACTTAGCCCATGATCCAATCTTCTCAGGTAGAGAACCAGTCAACTTATTGGTATAGACTGAGAACTCTTCTAGGTACCTTAAATCTCCGAATTCTTGAGGAATCTCGCCTGAAAACTGGTTCTCGAAAAGCTGCAGGGATACCAGCTGTTTTAATGATCTAAGCTCCAAAAGATCACCTTGAAGATTATTTGTTGATGCATCAAAATAAGCAAGGTTAGTGAGATTTCCAAATCCTTCTGGAATCTTTCCTGTGAGGCTATTGTTATAAAGCTCGAGCTGTGTAAGCTTAGTCAACTTGGTAATGGAATTCGGGATGGTTCCATACAAGTAATTATCTGATAGCTCCAGAAGCTGCAGTGATGTGAGATTTCCAATGGCTTCTGGAATTTGTCCTTCGATACTACAGTTTGTCAGGTAAAGCCAATACAATTTATCAAATCTTAACACTTCTAAAGGAAAAGGACTTCTATGAAAAAGATTGTCACCAAGGCTTAAGAAGCTAAGACTGGTAAGATTTTCCAGTGACTTCCAAGGAAAAGAACCAGAAAATCCACTCTTGTTCAAATTCAATAATTCCAATCGGTTCAGAGCTGACAAACTTGGTACTTGCCCAGAAAAATGATTAAAGCCTAAGTTCAAGAACTTCAAGTTCGTGCAATTGGACAAGTGATCAGTGATGCTACCATACAATAAATTCAATCCAAGATCAATCTTTTCAATCGATTCAAGAGAGCATATCAGATCAAAAGCAACAGGACCCGACAAATTCTTAGAGGAAAGATTGATTTCTGTTACCTTCTTGTTTGAGTTACATACTATACCAGTGAAGTTGCATGCTGCATTTTCCTCCTTCCATGTATCGAAAACAAATGAATTTGATCTTTCCAGAGTAGATTTCATCTGCATAAGAATCCGTCCTTCTTCTCCATCAGCCACTCCCCAGCATTCTGGAATCAAGTAAAGCAGGGAAAGTGAAACAATCAAGAGTTTCAAAAAAAACCCCTGCCAGAAAGTGGATTTAGCCAACATAGCAGCAGCCAAGAACAACTGAGAATTATTGACAACTATCTTTCCACTGAAAAAAAAAATGCACGTAAATTCTTGAAATGAGTGTTTTGAGGAAGTTTCCAGTCAGCTCATAAACACACTGATAATTCACATGTGCAAAACAACAACTGCCGACCCCATTTTTTTTTTTCTACACCAAAGCTCTGTGAGTCAAGAATGTCAAATAAAGTCGGTTCATTTCCTTGTCAGTCTGATTCATAAAAACATCTTGATAGTACAGAAGTGAAGACAATATGAATCAACAAAATATTTGCACTTTCCATATGGCATTTTCTTCAGTGTTATTATTATTTTTAGACCTTTTTTTCTTTATTTATTTATTCACTCATTAGTTTAACATAATCCAGAAAGTAACTAATCATTCATTCCTTTTTTCTCTTATTATAATAGTAAAACACTGTTTATGTCTACTTTCCTTTGATCAATCACTCAACAACCGCAATAAAGACAGAGACCTTTCAAATTTTACACATAATTTCAAGCAAAAATCTTCTTCTAAAATATTCCTCCCATCTACCATATCCCTAAAATTTCTTCACCAGCTTGATTTTCCTTTGATTCTTTAGAACATATGACAATTAAAGAATTAATCTTGTTCATTTATAACAATTATGGGAATGAACCCAGTTCGCAATATCACAAGAGTAACACAAATCAAGAACCGTAAACCTAAAACAACCAAGAATTAGATATAAAAATGATTGCTTTTTCTTTCTTTTTCTTTTTTTTTTTTTTGCTGTAAGTACATTGGAAGAGGACGAAGAAATACTTGTCACAAAAAAAATAGTTGACCAACTTGATTAGGGACAAAGTCATGTCGGGTAGTGAAAAGTTGTAGTAGAACGGATGGTAGCAATGGCCGCCCGCCTAGGTTGACTGAAATCCCAGAGGCTGCCACGTTGAGCTGCAGAATTTCAAGAAACTAAACTAAAGATGATTGATATATGTATATATATATATATATATAATTTTTATTTTTTCTTTTTCCTTTGGTTTTTTTGTCCCCAATCCACACACGGCTCTTGTTGATGATTCTTTGGCTGCAAATTCAACGCACCCTTTTTCCGTAGCATTAAATTGAGTAGAAAAAAATGTAAATCTTTCCACAATTAATTTTAGAAATAATGGTGTACTACTTTTTCTATGTATTTAGTGGGTGGTTGCTACAAATCTTTTCTCAATTTGTCTTTAGCACTTTTTTTTTTTCTTTTATTAATTTAATGTCTTGATATATTTTAAGGCTACTAGAGATAATTTGGAGAAAAAATCTGTATGAATATGATTTCATTTAGGACAAAAATAAAAGAAAAGTCTTCTTTTTTTCTTCATTAGTAAATTTTCTTTTTTAATATTTTTTAAATCTCAAATACATCCCAATTCAATGACATTTACATTTATTTGCTTATTAATCAAAAAAAAAATATATATATATATTTTTCATTTAGTGGCATTTTCTTAACAAAATATATATATATATATATATATGGTAATCGGTATTATTGACTTATTTAAGAATTTTCTTTCATTGTTACTAATTGAGTGTATTTTCTTATCAAGAAGATAATTTACTTTCTTGAGAATCAGACCAACAAGTCTATGCGGTAACTATGAGTCCGGTAGTACCCATAATCAATTATTTGTTATTGTCTTTATTATACCAAAATGATTCCGAGTTGACTATAAGTTTCTAAACTCACTCTTATATATTATTACATATTTATTTTTTATTTCGATGTAAGACGGGTATCACAAATACACGTGGATGAATCTGAATTATTTGCATGTAAAAAGGATGGAATGGAGCTAAAGTCTTGTTGAATGAAAACCATGATTTGGATGGATGCATGTGCATGGAAAGTGAAAGTAACTGCTTTACTCTTTTTTTTTTTTTTTTTTCTTACCAAATATTAAGCTTTTTTGTTGACTTCAGTACACGTGCCAGCAAGGCTTTCTAAGACAACAAACAAATCTGAGGGGGAAAAATAGGGTTAAACTCAGTTTGGCCCATTTCATTTGACAAACTACAGTTTTGGCTCATATTTCAAAACTGTAGCACAGAATAGCTTCATCACAGGTGTTATTTGCGTCTTTAATTCAAAGTTGCATTCGCGAGATACAACTTCACATAAATGGAAGTCGCATTTTTAGTATGCAACTTCACCTTTCTATTAATAGAAAGTTGTATCTTGTGAATGCACTTTCTATATAAATTTAACAATAAATGAAATGACGTCATTTTGTTTAAATAGAACGATATCATTTTGTATTTGTTCAATATAAATTTAATGATATCTAAACGATATCGTTTTATGAAGTTGCATTCCACAAATGTACCTTTCTATTTATAGAAAGTTGCGCATTTCTATCAATGTAAAGTTGCTTTCTCAAACACAACTTTAAATAAAAAATATTTTCACACTCAATATCATTTTTTTCTTCTTCCATAAAAAAAAAAAAACCCTGAATAGTAAATGGAAAAATAAATTTCAACAGTAAATCAAAAAGTAAAATTAAAACTCGTAAAAATTTGTCATTAATAAAGTATATTTATTTACCAAAATCCAACAATTCAACAGTCCAAATTTCTCAAAAAATATATACTCAGTAAAATCTTGACAAGTTATTACCTTCAATACAAAAAAGACACCACATGGAGTTTGATTTTACTTTTTGATTTACTATTGGATTTTTTTAATTTTTTTTTTTATGGACAAAGAAAAAAAAGGTGATATTGAGTGTAGAAACATTTTTTTTTAAAGTTATTTGAGAAATGCAACTTTACATTAATAGAAATGTGCGACTTTTTATAAATAGAAAGTGCATTTGCGGAATGCAATTTCTTAAAACGACGTCGTTTAAACATTATTAAACTTATATTGAACGAATACAAAACGACGTCGTTCTATTTAAACAAAATGACATTGTTTCATTTATTGTTAAATTTATATAGAAATTGTATTCACAAAATGCAACTTTTCATTAATGAAAAGGTGAAGTTGCATCCTAAAGATGCGATTTCCATTTATGGGAAGTTGCATCTCATAAATGCAACTTTGAATTAAAGACACAGACAACACTTGCGATGAAACCATTTTGTGCTACAGTTTTGAAATATGGGCCAGAACTGTAGTTTATCAAATGAAGTGGGCCAAACTTGGGTTTAAATATGGAAAATTAAATATCCTTTTTATTTTAAAAAAAATAAAATTATTAACAAATAATTTTAAATTAATTGGTGATCATATCACTTATTACCCAACAAGTTATCAAGTCAATTCATCTTAGAAGCAAAATGTCTCAAAATATATATATAAATTTTTTATTAAAAAAAATAATCATATAAAAACTTAAATGTTAATATAACATTTTTTTTTTCAAAAAAATAAAAATAATTATCAAATTGTCACAAAGTGTCTCTCATAACATCACAACAATATAACAAAACAAATGATCAAACACAAGCAAGTACCAACAAATCCATCCAACCTTTCTCTATGTTAACAAATAGATAATAATTACACAATCTTGACCACCTATGAACAAAGGCTCATCGGCCAAGAACACCAAGCCAACTATAAAGTATAATGCACTCAACTATTTTATAGCCTCGTAAATATTTCCTCTTACTCTTTTTATGTTGCCCACATATTGCCTTTTTTTTTTTTTTTTTTTTTTTATTTTTATATGTGTCCAGTAGCCACTTTAGGTCCTAACTAAATCGGATTCAAGTCGTGTCGGATCCCTATTTAGGGAAAGCTCTCCCTACACCTATCTCTCCATAGGCAAAGTTCAAACTCGAGATTTTGTAAATGGGAAACCAAACTCCTTCTACTTATACCAATATGTGTTGATTTATATTGCTTCTATTTATAAGTTAAAAAAAAAAGAAAAGAAAAAAGAAAGTAAAAAACTGCATCATTGAGCCCAATTTTAAAGCCCATAAAAGTTACAAAATTGGGCCATTAAGACATCAAAAATGTTTAGCCCAGTATATGGGTTTTTTTCTTCGTGATATTTCAAAGTTTGGGCTTTGATAATCCTTTTTTTTTTTTTTTTTCCTGATGAATTTCTTCAAAAAAAAAAAAAAAAAAAAAGACTTGTCACCTGTCTAACTAATTTGTCGAATTGTGTGAAAGAAAAATGTTTGATTCAGAAATGGGGAAATCTTTTGGTTTAGGATTGAGCAAGGGAAGATGTAAGCCAACCGATGGGAAGATTTCTGTCAGCCACAAAGAATATAAAAAAACTATAGATAAATGTCCAGAAATTCCAATTCCACCCAAAATTTGTCCATTCCAATCTGTTCATCATAATCATATCATATTTTTGATTGACAAAATTTATCCACACCCATCTCTGTTTCACTCACAACTTTACTATTGAGTGACACTACAAACAGAGGCACTATCCAATCTAACAGGAAGGATGCAACCTGGTACCGGAGCTGGACACCGCCTTGCAAGATTATCTGCTCATCTAAATCCCACAAATTCCCAGGTCTTGGTTTTTCCAATTTCAAGATAGAAATTTGTTTGTAACGATGATGTTTCATTGCTGAATGCTAATACTTTTGTTTTCTTTTCTGGGTTGTTAAAAAAAGATGGAGGAAAATTGTATTTTGGAGAGAGGAAATTGTAGGGCAAAAGGTGGGGCTTCTGGTTTCAAAGTTGCTATCTTGGGTGCTGCTGGTGGAATTGGTCAGCCTCTGGCTATGTTGATGAAGATGAATCCATTAGTTTCTGTTCTTCATCTTTATGATGTTGTAAATACCCCTGGTGTCACTGCTGATATTAGTCACATGGATACTGGTGCTGTGGTATTGATCTGTTATGTTCTGTGTGGTAGTTGATTTTCTCTTTTGGGAATGTGAAAAAAAGATGAAATTTTGGTTTTTGATTTATAGGTGAGGGGTTTTCTTGGGCAGCCACAGCTTGAAAATGCCCTTACTGGAATGGATTTGGTGATCATTCCTGCTGGTGTTCCAAGGAAGCCTGGGATGACAAGGGATGATCTTTTCAACATTAATGCTGGAATTGTGAGGACGCTCTGCGAAGGAATTGCCAAATGCTGCCCTAATGCAATTGTTAACTTGATCAGCAATCCAGTTAACTCTACTGTTCCAATTGCAGCAGAAGTATTCAAGAAAGCAGGCACTTATGATCCAAAGAAACTTTTGGGAGTGACCATGCTTGATGTTGTCAGAGCTAATACTTTTGTTGTGCGTATCCCTTCTCATTTGGTTCCGGATTTGTTTAATCTTCTATGCAAATTTTGTTGATGATGGAGTGTTTTACTGTTGCATTCTGATCCTTGCAGGCAGAAGTTTTGGGACTTGACCCTCGGGAAGTTGATGTTCCTGTTGTTGGAGGTCATGCTGGAGTCACAATTTTGCCTCTTCTTTCACAGGTCCTATGTGATTTTATGCCATACTTTATATAAACACTTCCCACTGAAGAAAAAATGGGCTCTGAAAACTGCAAATATACTCTGCAGGTCAAGCCTCCGTGCTCCTTTACTCCAGAGGAAATTGAGTACCTGACAAAACGTATTCAAGATGGTGGAACAGAAGTTGTTCAGGTATTATTTATTCATAGTCAAATCCAAGAAAAAATACAAATGAACTAGTTATGGATATTTACATAACTCCATTTTGCAGGCAAAGGCTGGGGCTGGCTCTGCAACACTTTCAATGGTTAGTTTAAACTAAAAATTACTGCCAAAATGGCTCCTTTCTTGCTATATATAGAATTTTGTTACTGAATAAGAAAATTTTATGTGTTAACAGGCATATGCAGCAGTGAAGTTTGCAGATGTTTGCCTGCGTGGTCTGAGAGGCGATGCTGGAATCGTAGAATGTGCTTTTGTAGCTTCTCAGGTACTTCCACCTCTTTATTTCTTGAATCTTTTGCTCAACTCAAGAATCTGCCCATCAAAATATCGCAATTTTTTTGATAAAAATCTGCAAACAATAATGTTCCACAGGTCACAGAACTCCCATATTTTGCCACCAAGGTGAGGATAGGTCGCAATGGAGCTGAAGAGATCTACCAATTAGGACCTCTAAATGAGTATGAAAGGTATGATTTAGTTTTTCTCGATGACTCAAGACAACACTTGATCCTAGAAGGGTCGCAAACATTAACATGTTTTCTTATTTCTCACAGGGCTGGACTGGAGAAGGCGAAAGCAGAGTTGGCTGAAAGCATCCAAAAGGGAATTTCCTTCATAAAGAAATGAGCTTTGAGTTGAATTTTTCCCTGGTGGAATATTTGGTTTATCACAAGCTGTTCTAAAACATAGATGAATCATGCATTTATCTTAAGTTTTTGAGTCTTTGTCATGCTGAAAGCAATACTAAATGTTAAATACAGCTTTGTTTATGAGCAAAAGCATTCTGTGTTCCTGTGATGCATCTGAAATATTTCTTTTATTCTGAATTTGTGTAAGAACAATAATGACATTATATGAACAAGAAAAGTGGGAAGACACAGAAAAATGCAATACGAAACTCATCTCTGATGTATTATTCACAACTTTTTCAGAGTATTTAGCATCATACATGCAAACAACTGCAACTAAAATAACAAAAAAAAAAAATGTAGGTATAAATTTTCTTTCTCTACTACATATATGGTATCTATCTATGGTGAACAGCCAGTGGTGGAGTTTACAAGGTGAAAGGACTTGGAGGTGGGTGAAAAATGGGAATTTTTGACATGCTAATATTGCCCAATAACACGTGAGGTGCAACAGTATCCTCCACAATAACAGGATTAACCTGCATAACTTTCTCTGGGACAACTTTGTCACCTTCAACCTTAGCCAACACTTCAAAATGCAACTTTACATACTCAGGTTTAGTCCTCCATGCTGGAAAACCTTCAAAGTTAAACTCATCTCCATTTAGCTTCTTCTCCAGACCAAAGCCAATCTTAACAAATGTCCGAGCTGAGACATCAGCTTTCAACAGCTTGAAAGTACCCTTCTTGTTTGCTTTTGATCCTAAAACAGATGAAAGAAGCTCCTCAAAGCCAAGCAGATTCTGGTTTGATCCATTGATAGATGTAACAGGCCACAATGTAGTGAAACGATCAGGAGTTAGTAGGGCAGTAGCTTCTTCTCCGTGCAAATCAATGGGGGACAGGGCATCCACAGGTTTCAACTTTGATGCAGAAGATAGCTCCACTAGACCTGGAGCAAGTCTCTTAAGCTTAAGCCTGTTGTTAATGGAAGGTTTTGATGAGGTTGGGGATGTCAGAGATGTTGGACCAACAATTCGGAGGGAGAGAAGAGGGCTTTCTTGGTTGCGCAAAGCACGGTGGCGAAGGCGTTCAGCCAAAGCAATGAGACCTGAGGCAAAACTATTGCCTGTTCCGTTCAAGGGCAGTGGGAGCTCAACGGGGTTACGCAGGCTAACAGACCTAGCACCCTTGACAGTAACAACAGCACCATCTGCTAGGATTACTTTCTTCAGTACACCAGCATCAACATCATGCTGCATTATAATGATTAACAAGGAAAGACTAAGATCAATCATCAATGGCCACAGATAAGAACACCTAGATTTTCATTTCATTGAACATGACTAGAGGACAAGCTAATTGAGATACCAATATGAAACCTAGTCAATTAAGTACATTCTAGAAGTACAAAAAAAATATAGTCTACTTTCAATGGATTATGTTTTGGAAAGATAAAAAAAAAAAGGCGATAATTCATGTTTGGAAATGATGAAGCTTCAACTTACAGGAAGTGAAATCCTCATATCCTTGGCATCCTGAATCCAAAGTTCCATTGGACCAGCTAACTGGAATGGAGCCAAGACAGGCACCTGTTGATCCATCTGCTTCTTCTCCACCAACCCACTTTTTTCTATTGGATTCACGGAATTCTCTACATGGAAAATTGGTAAATCTACGTAGTCCCATTTATTAACATCCTCCAAGAGTTTAAACGGAAGAACTTTATTATCAATCTCAACATCAAATTCGTAGGCAACTGATCTGCCCACCAAAGCCTCATTCAAATCAAAACCAGAAATTTTAAAATCCTCAGCTTGGAATCCCAATCCCTTCATTATAGAATCCCTCAAATCCTATTACAAATAAAAGAAAAATTAACAATCAGCCATAAAAATATCAAATCCCATGCTATACAGAACACAACCATTAAAATTCATATCTTTATTCAGAAAAAATACAAATATAAGCTAAACAAAAATATCCAGCTTCATACTAGTGATTCCCGAAATGTGAAAGATATAAGAAGAGAAGAATATTTATATATATTATCAAGAAAACAAAATTTTCGTAAAATTTCATCACTTACAGATATGGCTTTGGGGTAAGGAGGATTAATATCCTGGGAGGCGATCAAAGCCAACGATAATGAAAACCGAACTGCAATCAAAGCCAAGAAAAACCCAGAAAATAAATTCAATCCCAGCCTCAAAGCCATTGCGGAAAAAGGTTGATAAAAAAAACCAGGGGATACAATGATAAATTGGATAACTTTGAAAAGGTAATTTTTAGTGTTTGTTCCTCAATTTCATTAATCGAAAATTTTGGCTCAAATAGAACAACTCAAAGGCTGAAATTTTTCACAGAGAATTCAGGAAAAAATTGGGGTTGGAGAAAATCAAGAATGGGAGGAAGGGAGGGAGAGAATGAGAGGAATGGACAGTTCTGGAAGTCTGTAGAAGAGATACAGGAAAAATCAAGATGATGACGTGGAACTCACCAACCAATAGGAGTAGAGAAATTGATGCTAGGATTAATCTCATTGGAGAAACCAAGTGGTTCTGACGTTAACTGAATAAACGGTGTTCTTTTTCTTTTTTATTATTATTATTTTATTTTAAAGCCAGATTGATTAGACGCAGTTTATCCTCGTGTCGCGCATTGATTAGAGGGGAAAATCATCAATGACATAGTCACAATATTAACGGTGTCGTTTAATGGAAGAAAAAAAGGGAAAAAAAAGTTAAAAATGGCGTCGCCCGGACTCGAACCGGAGACCTTCAGTGTGTTAGACTGACGTGATAACCAACTACACCACGACACCTTTATGTTAATTGGCTAAAACTTTATATAAAACTCATATAATGTTATATATATGTGTGTGTGCATATTTAAGTGTTTTTTTTTTCCTGGGGTTTTTCATAGATGAAAACTATTGTTTTATATAATAAAATATCCCATTCTACTTGGTAAACACAATTCAAAATTATAAGAAAATTTTATATTTTTATCATTACATATATAATTAATTAATAACTCTCTCTCTCTCTATATATATATAAGGTTGTTTTGTTTTAAAGTGCACTACATACATGCATATATATATATATATATATTGCTCAATTAGGACCTTGCTTTGATCTTTCCCAAAAGATGAAAACTAATCAAAGACTATATAACCTTTTCACTCTTAAGTTACTTGATGTTGACTATAGTTAAAAAAACGTGGTAAAACTATAGATAAAATAAACATAATATATATATATATATATATATATATATATATATATAGAGAGAGAGAGAGAGAGAGAATAAAGCAATTAAAGAAGGCACTAATAATGGTACAAAACATAGTGGAAAATGACCATAAAGAAACAAATAAATAAACCTAATTATTAACAGCTCTTTCACCGACCGATTTGTTCAACAAGAAATTCAAGATTTATGTTCACTAAGTCTTTAATATCAAGAAGCTCCAGTCTTTATATGCCACCTAGAAAAAAAGATACACACTAAGATTCTCGATCTCTCTCTCTCTCTTTGAATTCCTTTTGTTTTCATACTCCCAAAAGATGTTAATAACACACAAGACGTGTAAGTAAAAGGAGTTTGATTTTTCATCCATAAGATTTAAACTTTACTTATAGAGAGACAAGTGTAAGAAAAACTTCTCTCATTTGACGCAACAACAAAACTTAAGAAGAAATTCTTCTAAAAAGTCAAAAAGAAAGGGCGTTTTTCTTATACATTGTGTTAATATATATATACATATATATTATGTAATATTGAATATTTAAATTTATATATTTATTCTATCATCTTGAAGAAAGAGAATATATATATTATAGTTAGAAATATTTGTTTCATGATTCATTGTCATCGTTATCTAAAGCTGAAAGATCACAAAATAATTTTATTGGTGGGTGAGAGTGTATACAATATTAGATCAAATCTTCTGTAATCCCATTATGTATGCATCAACAGTCCAATGATCAAGATTCAAGGTTAGTGTATATATACCTAATAATTTTATTATATATTATAGATTTTTATTCAATAAGAGATTCCATATCAATTTGCATAGAGAGAAAGTCTTACAGAATGTCAAATTGTCAATAGCGTGTAATGAATGAACAATCATTTTCAGTGTGAAAAGACAATAACCTGTCTTACTTTGTCTCATGTGACCTACCAAGTGAGATATGAATTTCAAAGTTTTATTACAATTTAAATTATATATTGTAGTATTAAGAGTTTACTCTCACGTATATCTCCAAATTAATCGATAAAAATATCGGATCATCAAAATCAATCTTTTTCAGTTATATACTGTATTTGAAGAAGAATTATTTTTATTGTTCACAATATAGGAAAGAAAAATTGAAATAGTATATGTTACAAAGGAAAGAGACCTCGAAACAGATACTCAAAAAGGTCTCTAAAACAGTCACTAATATAAACACCTTCCATATGATATACAGAAGCCTATAGTATTCTACTCATCCATCCAGGATAAAAAAGATAAAAAAACCCATTTTGCCCTCCACTTTACAACAGCTTGGTCTGGTTGAACTTTCAACCTACCAGAGGAAAAAACATTTATTTGGAAAAAAAAAAAAACAAAGCCTAACTAAGCCATGAGGTCATCTCTACAACAGAAGGGTAGTTAAGTAAAATTAACATGGTGAATACAGTGACCATGCAAAAAAAGGGTTTTCTTAGGGTAAAAGAAAACGAAAAAAAAACCCTTCTATAAAATGAACCTCACAGCAAAAAAGCTTTTCTGGGTTGATGGTTTTGAATGAATGGATGGATTGAGTAGGGTTTCTAGGTTTCAGTTATCCAGGACATTGCAAAAAAAAAAAAAAAAAAAAAAAAGAGATTATTCGGTTTGATTCAAGCTTCAAACTGTGAAAAAAAGAAAAGAAATTGAACGGAATTCTTCTTCTTTTTTAATTCATTGATCACAAGAACTTCAGCAGAGCATCGCGTAATTTCTTCACAAGATCCTTCATTGACATGCTGAAATCTTCCTCCATCTGCACCAGAGTGTGGTTAATATATAGAATATATATATTGCAACAACTTTAGTTCTTTTTATATCAAGCTGTAATTCTTGATTTTTTTTTTTTTAATGATCATCTTTATATTTAAAATCACTAGTTTAGACTAGTTCCAATCTAAATGTTACACGAAAAAAATTCTTATCGTAACTCGTGTTCATATAACATTAAATAACAAAATATTTTCTTGAATATAATATAATATAATACTGATGCATGCATGGTTATTATATATATATATATTATATACCATACCTCAGCAATAATAGTCATGTCAAGAACTGAGCTTCCAAAGGAGATGACACTGCTATTAGTTACAGACAGATGCTCAAGCTTCTCAATCTCAGCCAATGTCTTGTCTAAAATTCCTTTCCTTTTCTCGCAATGAATTCTGATCAGAACATTCTTTTCAGACAATCTTGCTTCAATTTCCGGAAGTGGTTCGTTAATCATAGGCTCACCGGCACTGGCACCGGCACCGGAGATGTTCTCGTTCGAGGAAGAATAATTATCATCATGAGCACAAAGCTCATATTTCTTAACATACACCACAGACTCCATTGTCTTCTTCCTGTTAATTTGCTCCTCAAGGTTCTTTACTTTCTCTTGAAGCTGTTTCAAATACTTGATTGCATCTCCCAGTACAGATGCCTTGTCCATCTTGTGTTCGTATAAAAAAAAAAGTCAGAAGTATTAATTTGATATAATGAGAAAATAAACGTTTAGAGTAAATAACAATTTATCTCATTTTAACATGATATCGGAGGGAAAGATTCATAGTTTGAATCATGTGGCATTAGAGTAGAAGATCCAAAGTTCGAATTTAGCAATTTATTCCACTTTAACAAACTTCTCATTTTTATCTATTTAATCTCAATTATAGATAGAATTTTTAAATAATGATCACATTCAAATTACTGACTCGAGTGAGCCTAATGAATATAAGAAGGAAATTAAACATAAAATTGAAGTACCTTTTTGAGTCCAGGGACAAGAGCAGACAACTGAATGAATCTCTGGCTAAGTTTTTCCCTTCTTTTCCTCTCAGCCATGATGTGATCTTGTGCTTGAGTTAGTCTTGTATTAGTAGCAGCAGCAGCAGTAGACCTTTTATTAGCTTCTAGAGTAGCAGTGGTAGTAGTAGGGTTGAAAACGTAGTTTTGGTTGCAAACTGATGATGAACCATGGGAAACCATTATATCGTGGTTTTGGGGAAAATTCATCATCTCTTCCTCTTTGGGACGTTTCATCGAACACCTTGCAGCCGAAGCAGAATTCACCACGTGGTAACTATTATTCGGAGATGGAATATTAATTATATCTACAGTCTGCTGTGGATTTGATGAGATATTATGATGATGATGATGATCGGTAGTAGTAGTAGAAGTAGTGTTGGTTTTCTGCTGTTTCGCAGGTCTATGGAGGATGTGATCATGGTGAGACAAATCCTGCAGCGAGTACTGTTTCAACTGGCTGATGAACATCATCTCATCATAATTATTGCTATTATTAGATGGATGCATGTGATGATGAGGATGATGATAATGTTCACCCATCAATGCCATTGACGCCGACGACGACGACAGTGCGTTTAGGTCATGATCGTCGAGAGAACTCATCATCGGCGGCGACTGCCATGTTTGATGCCCAAATCCATGATCTATTCCCTATAATATACAAACATATATACAATATATATATAATTACACGAAATTAATCATGAAGAACTTAATTAATTAGTTGATATGATGATGAAGATGATCTTAATTACCAGTTCAGCTAAGCTTCGAAAATTTGCAACCTCCATAAGCTAAATGAAAAATCCTGGGAAAAAAAACAATCAATTACACATTAATTACCAGAAAAAGGAAAGCTCGAGAGCGTTTTTTCCCCGGCGGAGAGAGAGAGAAAGCAGATGTTTACCCTGGAAGAAAAAAAAAAAAAAAGGAAGAAGAACGTATCTTCTGCAAATCTCTGAATCTCCAAACTTAGAAGACTTATTAGGCTGAATATTTATAAGTCTTACCAATCACTAATTTAATCAATATATATATATATTATTCTGTTTCATCACGGGTTGTTGATGTGAACTGGCAAATGGAAGACTTTTGAAAATCTGACTCGGAAGAAGTCGGAATCATCATCATTATACCAACATGACTACTATTACTAATAATCAAATCTTTTTTTATTTAATTAGTTGGTGTAATTCTAACACGTATACACATACTATATATATATATATATATATATATAATTCTTAATTTATGAAATCAATATTTATCAAGTGTTTAAGAATTAATATTTATTAATTATTTAAATCTTTAAATCGAACCACATAAATTAATATATTTTTAAATGATTTTAAGCCTTGTATAATGATAATGATAAATAAAAAATGGAAAGAGAGTATATATATATATATATAAAAGTCTTGATTTTATATAATAGAGAAATATATTCTTAAAAATACAAGAGAGGTCCAAAATTTGACACTTATTAAAAACTTTCCTCGAGTAAGAGTTGCGCAACCCGGGCCTAATTAAATAATGCCACCGTTCTTTTGTTCATTATTGGTTTCAAACTAGAAATGAGAACACATCAGCATTTAGAAACAATAATAATATTCCTTCCTCATCCTATCAAAAGATATATATATATATATATATATATATATATATATATATATATATATATAATATATATAATGTATGGCTTTGAACATAAAAAGGTTGGCCGTGGAAAAGCGATCTTCCACCAAGACTGGAGCTGTTCTTTTTTATGGAGCTTACAACAACTACCTTTAATGTCCAAATCATATTATCATCCATCCTCCATATTTCCCGGAGATTTTTATTACCAAAGTCTTGCAATTACATATTTCTATGGGTAATTGGTTGTTTTTGAGTCTCAAATTATATTTTTCTAAATCCTTCAAGAAAATATATTATAAATATTATGCGATATCAATAGTTTAATATTCATTATGTACTAAAAATTATTTTTGAATAAGAATGAAACTATAATATAAAAAATTATTACGTGAGACTGACACATGAGTCATTATTAGGGACTAAAATGTATAAAAAATCATAAATTTAGGACCAAAATAGCATATGAATCATCATTGTGAAGACTAAAATGTAAGATTAATTTAAGTGACAAAAATCTTTATTCTCTTTAAACAAAATTTCAAACATGTACCATTATGAATGAAAATAATTAGATATTAAAAGAGATTGTCTTAAAAAAGTTTCAATCTAGTTTTATTTTGAATTAGTCGAATCCTAAAAACTGGTCACTAATGTTGTGAGATTTACTAAAAAAATGAGTGTAAAATAAGTAATAGAAACCATAAAGACAAGAGAAAGGTAGTAACTCGGTTAGTGTGATTCTCATAATTATTAGTTGATCATGGGTGATGTCAAATCTATAGTCGCGACACTTGAGGGTCTGGGTCGTAATAATTGGTATCGGGTAGTCAACTCGAGCTACGTAACTAAGTGTAATACTACATAAGTGAGAGCTATTTCTAGAAATCCAAATGTCTACTGGCTGATTTTGAGTTCAAGCCAATTATGTTCAGTTGTGCCCTAATCTTAAAAAGGGTGAATGTGATACCTCATCTTATATCAAAAGTATATAAGAATGAATCTAGTTATTCATTGTCAATTCGAGATATCATTTTAATATAGTGAAAACAATGTTAAATAATTGACCCACCGGACCTATAATTACAACATCAACTTATTTACCAAAGTGATAAATTTTGAGTTTTGACTTGCACCAAAAACAATTTTGTGCCACCTTCTACCATAAAGGTAAGAATATTATCCATGAATCTTTTTAAAGACTTTTTAAAGAGGAAATACATTATTACACGAATTGTACATATTTTAGTACTGCAAAAATGATTGTTGGGAGGTCATGGAATATATATATATATATATATATATATATATATATATATATAAACATGTTCTTATTTTAAGTATGCAAACGCTATTTTATATCAGATATCAACAAAAATAATAATAATATTAAAAACTTTTATTTAAAAGAAACTTGCATTTAGATTAATATATTTTTTAGAATTTTAAATTATAAAGACTATTATTATTATTTCTTCTGATGTTGGGGTGGATTAGGAAGGGTAGCAAAAGTAATGATTTCGTCATCCTAACGTGTATTTGGTTTTCTGTATAAACAAATCCAACCCTAGCAACATTATTACATGCAAAGTGTATATATATATATTATATATTTGAGAGAACATGCAAAGTATATATATATATATATATATAGTATATGATTGTATGATGCAAAGAATTGACTAATTAAACCAAGAACTTATTGCAAGTGACAAAATGATTAATTATCTTTAAAGAAAATGTCGAATTCAAATCATATTAATAGTCAAAGAAGATGTAGTTCAGTTGATAGTAGTCTCATTTATGACTTAGAAGTCATGAGTAAACTTTAAAACAAATAGATATTTGTAATCATTTTATTTATAAGAATCCTATTTGTTGAGAATATATATATATATATATATATATATATTATATATATATTAATAATAATAATAACATTAAACAAAACCAATTAAATAAAGATGTTCTAACAACAATTTGTCGTTGGTAGCACCTGCTAAAACACCAACCAATATATATATATATATATATATATATATATATAAGAATTGAAGAACTAGGAAGTTTCCATGCAATGGCTGACTGTAAGGATACATAAAGACAAAAGGCGGGATTAAAGTAAAAGTAATTAGTTGAGAGAGCATGAAAAATGCCCAACCCACACCCACAAGGTGCAATTTTGGACAAATTAATCACAACTTGTCTGTGCCTTTAAATATATATATTTATTTTTTAATTATTCGATATTTAAAGTTACTTAAGTTATTTAAATTTGATTTGAAGTGTGTCGGAAAAATTTAATTCTTGGTTCAAAAAAATATCTCATTCTAATTTTTAAATAGATGAAGCGTCAAACTCATAATCTTGTGTACTATTTGCATTTGGCTAACATACTTCTACCAAATCTCTAATAAGGTATCTTTTTTTTTTTTTTATTTTTTAGATAACTTGGTTTTCGTAGATATTGTTTGGACTAATTTGAATTCGAACCGAATTACATTCATATAGTATAACTCTTGGTCGGAAAAAACCTCACTTTTTTATCTTATATAGAGGAGTGTTAAACTTGTGATCTCATATATTATTTACAATGTGCTTTTACTTGTACCAGATCTCTCCATAAGATATTCTTTTTATTAGACCACCCGTTATCCAAAGTCATTACTTCAATTAAATCAAATTTAGTCTCGAATTATATGGGCAAGGTCTAAATCTTGTTTGAGATAATAAATTGATGATCTCGTATAACATTTAAAGACATTTATCACTTGTATCTAATTAAGGGCTTTCGATAAAGTATTATTAATATGAAGTTAATTTATGCACATCGAAAGAACTTTGTTGACACTATTGACGAAATATACTTAAAAAAATGAATGGTGAAAAAAAGCTCACCATGGGGTGGTTAGGGGTATGTTAAAAAAAAAGTTTTGAGTCGGATCTTCACTCTTGAGTAAGAGTTGAACTCTGCGAGCGCTCCACGGGTCGAGTCCGAATTAGTTTCACCTTATGGGGATACCGGGCGGCGCCCCAAGTGAGAAAAAAAAAAAAAAAAAAAAAGAATGAATGGCCAAATCCCACTAATTTTCAAGATTTTAATTACAATTTTTAATACCAACGTAAATTCATATGAGAGAACAAATATTTTTTGGACGGAAGTGTAACTGCTAAAGTTGCAGGGAAAATGCCTTTCTTAATACTCAGTCTGTCATCACCACCAAGACTCCTTCGGTACCGTTTTTATCCTTCCATTCCTTTAATACTCGTCTTGTATTTCTCTCCCAATACCCGTTTTTTTTGTTCTAAGATTTCTGAATTCAACAATGGCAGCAGCAGCAACTCCGAAATTAGAGCTTCGTCCCCTTGGAAATACGGGTCTCAAACTCAGCTGCGTTGGTTTCGGTGCTTCCCCTCTTGGCAGCGTTTTTGGCCCCGTCACTGAAGAGGAAGGAATTGCTGCTGTTATTGATGCCTTTCGCCTGGGCATTAATTACTTTGATACCTCCCCGTAAGAACCCACACCAAATCCGATTTTGGATGCTTCCCTTTTGTGGTCTTTTAATGTTTAAAGGGGTCTTAAAAGCTTCAATTTTAATCAACCATGAGGGTCTGGGCTTGTAATTTATTCTTTGTTAACAGCTTCATTTTCCAAGTACTAATGTGGGTTTATTGATTTCTTTTTTGCCCCTTTTTTTTCTTAGTGGTTTTTCTTTTTTTTCTTTTGTTTCTTGGGTGAAATTTTAGGTACTATGGGGGAACAGTATCGGAAAAGGTATTGGGGAAGGGTTTGAAAGCTTCTGGAGTGCCTCGAAGTGAATATATCGTATCTACGAAGTGCGGGAGGTATATAGATGGTTTTGATTTCAGTGCTGAGAGAGTAATGAAAAGCATTGATGAAAGCTTGGAAAGATTGCAGCTTGATTATGTTGATATATTGCAGTGTCATGACATTGAATTTGTGTCTCTTGATCAGGTGCTGCATCTTCATTTGCTCTTAATTTTAACCAGAGATGATTTTCTCTCTTTTTATATATTTTTTATATATTACAGAAACTATACTACTGTAAATCAGAATACCTGAATAAATTTGTGTTAAGATTCCAGAAACATATCCATTGTCTTATGCGGATTCCCTTTATATATATATGATTGTTATATTTGTTTTTTTGTTTTTTTTTTTTTTTTTTTTGGCATACTTGAATTCCTATGCATTCTTGTTCAGTTAATGATGGGATTTTGTACCTGAATTCTTGTTTCTATTTCTTACTGAAATTTGGGTATTTCTTGATAAAGTACTGACATTTTCTATGGTTGGGTTTTATGGTTTCTAAAACAGATTGTGAATGAGACAATTCCTGCCCTTCAGAAAATAAAGGAAGCTGGGAAAACTCGATTCATTGGCATTACAGGACTTCCAATGGGGATTTTTCCTTATGTTCTTGATCGAGTACCACCGGGTACACTTGATGTTGTCCTATCCTATTGTCATTACAGTATTAATGATACAACATTGGAAGATATGCTACCTTACTTGAAAAGCAAGGGTGTTGCTGTGATTAGTGCTTCTCCCGTCGCAATGGGCCTTCTGACAAACAACGACCCTCCAGAATGGCACCCTGCTTCTCCTGAGCTAAAGGTTTTCCCTTTTTCTTACATAATCAGCATTTCCCCTTCATGTGAGCTTACAATTTAAGGATTGGAAGTTCGGTTTGTATGTTAGATGCTTGATTTGATATTGAAACTTTTGTGGTATTTTGTGCTGCTGCGTATTTGTGATTAAACTCTAGATCTGGATGTTTCTTCTCAGACTGATTCAGCTTTGCAAATAGGATTGAACATATAATGGACTCCTAAGATGCTATAATGGTTAGGATATTCAATATTGCGTTTTGTGTTAAAGATATTCAATAGGGCATGCAGATTCATCAAATAAATGAACATTACAGCAACTAAAGTAGAGTTCTTTTATGTCTCCATTTGCCATAACAGAAGGAAGGGAATTGAAACATTCCTCTTACGAATGCTCATACTGTTTTTGAGTTCATGTTGATGCACACACTCTGGTGCCTGCCAAGGAACAAACTTCTATTATAACTCTTCTTTTAGTGCTCACTTCTAAAAATCTCTGTTTTATAGCGTAAGTTGACAGAACTTTATCTATTAACCAATTTTACCCTATGAGCTCCCAGATTATGGGCTATTCTTTCATGTGTGATAGCATTTTGATCACGTAGTTTTCACTTTTTAACTCTTTGTCAGGCTGCATGCAAAGCTGCTGCTGCTCATTGTAAGGGAAAGGGCAAGAGTTTTTCAAAATTGGCTATGCAATTCAGCTTGTCAAACAAAGAGATTGCTAGTATCCTGGTTGGAATGAAGTCTGTCGCACAGGTTTGTCTGCTTCGATAAACCTAATTTAGTTCAGATTTATTAAGTGTTGTTGTATTTGTATTCGTTTGCAAGATTTTTTAATCTGCTTAACAGGCATAATGCTTCCGACAATTTTTAACGAGAAAAATGGAGAATGGAGAGTTCGAATGTTTTATAAAAATGATCAGAAACATGAGCTATAATTGTCAATAGATTCTCAGGTACTAATCTCTTTGTGGCCCTTGATGTGAAATGGTTGTAATAAATTAGGTTCAGGAGAATGTAGCTGCAGCCATAGAGCTCATGACTGTGGGCAAGGATGATGAACTTCTATCAGAGGTTGAAGAAATTCTAAAACCTGTAAAGAATCAGACATGGCCGAGTGGTATTCAAAAGTTTTGACAGTCACAATTGGCTGCTTAATGCACAGAGGCTGTACGCCCCATGCCAGTGTTTTATGCTTCGGTTTGATCCAGAAATAATGCAAAACTTATTGCTCTTTATTTGATTTAACAATTGTGCTACCCTGAATCAGGGGCCTTTGATTTGTGCAAAATTTTCCTGTTTTATGCGTGTCTAGCCAGGTTGAGATAAACTACTTTTTTTTTTTTTCAAAACCGGACTTATCTATATTAAATAGAAAAGAGAAGGTACAAGCCTATCTACTCGGAATCCATATTTCAGGCTGAAAGAAGTTCTATCACACTGAGATAAACTACTTTGCCAAACTCTATTAATATCCTATAAAGCACTGGCAGAATAAACCAAATTGCAAGCTTATTAACTGGAAAGAGAGCTAAACAACCAGAGAAGTGTAAAAATATATTTCCATTAGTCTGAGGTTTTGTTTTGTACATATTAAGAGATTTCTGCCATTTTTCTTAAATAACTGCAATACTAGTATACAATGGAACAATGGCGGACCTGTGAGGAGTCGTCAACACTTGAGAGAGTACATGAGCTCTTCTATCAGGAAGCAATACATACTACATAATCTTCTTTGGACTTAACTAGCAACATGCTGTAAAGGAGGCCAAGCAATCTCATCATCTGTATAGCCATGTATTAGGAAGTCTGAACAATTCTTTCTACATCCATGGTTATATGGGTTGCGGAAATGTCCGTTTGGTCCATGAAGGTATCGATATCTTATAGCATTTGATAATTCATTGGTGGTGATATTCCGAGCAATCTTCAAGAATGATAAGTACTGTAAGTTAGCAAGCAAATAAAGAGGAGGATACCTTTATCATACCAAGGAAATTAAACCAAACGTATCAGAATCGAAATTCCTAGTTATTATTTCTACATTTTCATTTTATGCCAACAAGCATGGGAGGAACCTAGGAGGGCATAGGGGGAGAGAACAATATTTTACCTGTGATGCTTGAAGAGTAAACAAAGTGGCAGCAACTATCAGAATAATTGTATCCATAAAAATAAATGCCACGGCACCAGGATGTACAAAAACAATATGATGAATCCATGATTCCTCTCGTTGCTGTAGAGGAACTGATGTCCGCACCCCTGTCATATTGGACAAGGCTGAGATCTAGCCCCGAAGTAGACAACATAAAAGAAATATAAACATATGTATACACAGAAGTTCATTTGCATTGACATACTCTGAACAGCAACAATAGCACCAATTAATGCCGTCAAAGTCCCCAGGCAAAGAAATACAAAAAAGTCCCGCTTATTCCTCTGAAAAAGTTCAAAGGAGAACGGTGAAAACAATGTAAAGCACGATGCTAATCTTTATCAATCAGTTATAGGAATTCAAATCCTTACAGAGAAGCAAGAACAAGTGATAAGGTTAAAAGAATGGAGAATTCCTAATAGATCAAGGATTCCACTTTATAGTCTTAATATTGAAATTTTTAGTTTATGAGTCATTTGCTAGGTTTTTAGCAATTTAGTACGTAGAAGAATAAAAATTCTAGTTGTTTCTTATTAAGAAACTGATTTAAAATAAATTTAGCAATAATAGTTTTTTAACATAGATTAGAAGGTAAGTCCTAGTAGATGAAGGATTTTGTTAGAAGCATAAATAGGGGAGTTCTCTATGTAATATAGCAGTTTCTTTTAGTTAATTAAGTGTCTACAGATTGTTCATGTAATTTTAGTTGTGTCGTGCAATCAAAATTGTGGTGCAACACCATAAGCTCTCAGGTGTGATGCCTAGGCATTATCATTTTCTAAGTGTGACGCTATGAATTTTTTGTTCCTTTTGCCTACTGTTTTCCAACAATTCCGGCATGTACTGAACTTTTTCTTTTTTTGTTTTTTTTTTTTTGCATAATTACGGTAGTCACGACGCACACGACGTCTGTCAAGTGTGTATCAAGATGCTCCACAAATATTTGAGTCATGCAACTATGTTGTTCAAGAACCCAGGAATTATGATGAAGCAGCTCAATATGAAGAATAGAGACATGCAATGAAGGAGGAGTTAAAAATGATCGAGAAAAATCAGACATGGAAGTTGGTTGAAAAACCACCTCACAAACATGTCGTGGGAGTTAAATGGATTTACAAGACTAAAGTAAATCAAGATGGCTCAATTCAAAAGCACAAGGCAAGATTGGTTGCAAGAGGATTCAAGATGTGTAGGCTTTTTGCATACACCACAAGGAGGGAATTTTGCCTTCTTTTCACCTTCCTTGATGTTGTTGTATTCTCCTTTGTTGTTGCTGCCGCCACGCCAGTTTTGGTTCTTTCCACCTTTTTTAAATTTATTTTTGTGCCTTGACTGGAAAGCACCTTCGAAGGAAACCTCGTTCTGCCGGGAAATTCTTTTCTCGTGAGCTTGTAAAGAACCAACAAGCTCGGTGATGGAAAGTTTTGAGAGGTCTTTAGACTCTTCAATGATGCTCACCACGGAATCAAATGTTTCTGTGAGAGAAATCAATATTTTCTCTACAACCCTTTGATTCGTGATGGTATCGTCGTAGGCCTTTTGTTGACTAACGATTTCATTCACTCTAGAAGAGAAATCTTTGATATTTTCTCCTTCTTTCATTCGGAGATTTTCAAAATCTCTTCTAAGTGTTTGAAGTCGTATTGCCCGAACTTTGACGGTGCCATGAAATTCATCTCGCAATGTCTCCCATGCTTTTTTGCCGAAGTAGAATTCATGATTCTTGGAAATATTATGTCGGTGACAGCTAGATGAATTTTGGCTAATGCGTCAGTATCTTTCTTTTGCCATTCTTTCATCGAGCTAGTCGTTGACGGTGAGCCTTCGAAAGTTGTGGTCGTAGTGGAAGTGGTTTCCGTAGTTGTCGCTTCTTTTTTAGCTGCCTCTACGGGCTTTGGAATACCATTTTCCACTACATCCCACAAATCATAAGCTCGTAGAATGGTTTTAAATTTTATACTCCAAAAATCATAGCTCTCTCCATTGAAGACGGGAACAATATTGTGTGAGATCGAGGTAGAAGCTGCCATGACAACGAATACAGAATTTGATTTTGTGCGGAAGTTGTGCTACAGTGGTGCAGCCGTTGATCGACTTGTGCTCTGATACCGGTTGTTAGAAGTTTAATGCATTTAAACAACAAAAAATAACTATGTACACATGAAGTACAAAATCAAAGGAGAGTATTGATAGAAGAAGAATTATTTTGAATTCTATATTTTTTTTAGATATTTGAATACATGCATATTTTGGCATTTTATAGATACAAAATATTAGGTGGGGTGGTAACCACCATGTTTGAAGCCTCCTCCTTTGAATATAAGAAGGAAACTTAGACTTGTGCATCATAATGTTTCAACACTCTTCTTCATCTTTGAATCCTCCTTCTTTGAATACAAGAAGGAAACTTAGCAATTGAAAAATAGATTTCGAATGACTTGGGTCTATTTTCTCAAAAATAGATTTGAGGTGTTTGGAACATTCCGGAAGTTCAAGAAAATGGTTGAAAATCAAAGTGGCGTCCAAATCCAGACTCTCCGAAGCGACAACGGCACCGAGTATACTTCTTCCGAATTTAATAAATTTTGTGAAGAAGAAGGTGTACATCGTCAACTGACCGTTGCATACACACCGCAACAGAATGGTGTTTCCGAAAGAAAGAATAGAACAATCATGGATATGGCAAGATCCATGATGGGTGATAAAAAGATGTCAAACAAGTTCTGGGCTGAAGCGGTTTTTACTGCAGTATATCTTCGGAATATGTGTACCACCAAAGCTGTTCTTGACATGACACCGCTAGAAGCATGGTCCGGACACAAACCATCAGTCAGACACTTGAAGGTATTTGGTTGTATCTACTATTTGCATATTCCAGCACAAAAACGGCACAAACCGGAAGCAAAAGCGAGAAAAAGGAATTTTTTTGGGATATAGTTCTCAATCCAAAGGATATCGAATTTACAATTTGCAAACCGAAAAAATAGTGGTGAGCAGAGATGTAACTTTCGATGAAGAAAGTTCTTGGAATTGGGAGCAACATTCAGAAAATCATGAATTGGCGATGGTGCCCATTTTTAACCAAACCGAGAAATCGACTGCACCGCCTGTTCAAAATCCTCCAGCTCAAGAAAATTATGATTATGATTCAAAATCCGACGTTTCTAAATCTCCACCACGACTCATACGACGTCTGTCAAGTGTGTATCAAGATGCTCCACAAATATTTGAGTCATGCAACTATGTTGTTCAAGAACCCAGGAATTATGATGAAGCAGCTCAATATGAAGAATGGAGACATGCAATGAAGGAGGAATTAAAAATGATCGAGAAAAATCAGACATGGAAGTTGGTTGAAAAACCACCTCACAAACATGTCGTGGGAGTTAAATGGATTTACAAGACTAAAGTAAATCCAGATGGCTCAATTCAAAAGCACAAGGCAAGATTGGTTGCAAGAGGATTCTCACAACAGTTTGGCGTTGACCACAACGAGACCTTTGCACCCGTATCAAGACAAGACACGGTTAGAACCATTCTAGCTCTAGCAGCTCAGAAAGGATGGAAAATTTACCAGCTTGATGTAAAATCAGCATTCCTAAATGGTTACCTTGATGAAGAAATTTACATTGAGCAACCACCAAGATTTGTGGTAAAAGGGGAAGAAGCAAAAGTCCTAAAGCTCAATAAGGCTTTGTACGGCTAAAACAAGCTCCGCGAGCTTGGTACAAAAGGATAGATTCCTATTTCACCGATCCTGGTTTTAAGAGGAGTCCTAGCGAGCATACACTTTATGTGAAGGTTCAAGGACCAGATATACTAATGATTTCTTTGTATGTTGATGACCTTATAGTCACAGGTAACAATTCAAAGATGATCTCGACGTTCAAAGAAGATATGAAGAAAGAGTTTGAAATGACAGATCTTGGCCTAATGAACTATTTTATTGGCATGGAAATCAGTCAAAGTAACGAATGAATTTTCATATGCCAGAAAAAGTATGCGAAGAATCTATTGAAAAAATTCAAATTGGAAGAACGACAACACCACTTGTCTCCTTTGAAAAATTGATAAAAGAAGATAGTTCACCGGACGCCGATGAAAAGCTGTATAAAAGCATGATTGGCAGTCTACTCTATTTGACAAAGCAACTTGATCCGACATCATGTACGCAACAAGTTTGTTATCCAGGTACATGCAGAAACCAACCAAAATTCATCTCACTACTGCGAAAAGAGTACTTAGGTACGTCAAGGGTACTACTGATTTTGGCATCCGGTACAAACCAACAAAATATCCAGTGTTGGTAGGTTACTCGGATAGTGATTGGGCAGGATCACTTGATGACATGAAAAGTACATCAGGTTATATGTTTTCATATGAGAATGGTGTATTTTCATGGTTGTCACACAAGCAAGATACTGTGGCACAATCTACTACAGAGGCAGAATACATAGCAGCTTGTGAAGCAAAAAAATCAAGTTGTTTGGATCAAAAGAATTTTCTCTAATTTGGGAGAAATTCAGAAAAAGCCAACAACAATTTTTTGCGATAGCAAATCAGCAATTGCTATTGCGAAAAATCCGGTTCAACATCGGAAGACGAAGCACATCAAAATAAAATATCACTCGCTTAGGGAAGCTATTTTTACCAAGGCGTTACCTAAAGTGAAATTTGAGTTCATGCAAAACAAGCTTGAAATTTGTGAATGTGCATCAAGGAGTGTTGAAACATTGTGATGCACAAGTCTAAGTTTCCTTCTTGTATTCAAAGAAGGAGGATTCAAAGATGAAGAAGAGTGTTGAAACATTATGATGCACAAGTCCAAGTTTCCTTCTTATATTCAAAGAAGGAGGCTTCAAACATGGTGGCTACCACCCCACCTAATATTTTGCATCTATAAAAGGCCAAAATGTGCATGTATTCAAATATCTCAAAAAAAATATAGAATTCAAAATAATTCTTCTTCTATCAATATTCTCTCCTTTGATTTTGTACTTCATGTATACATAATTAGTTATTTTTTGTTGTTTAAATGCATTAAACTTCCAACACCTTGTATGCCCTTGGTACCAACAGTAGAATTTAAACAATGGTAATTAGGAGATGATTATATTATGATGATACCAAACAGTTCTACTACCAAGATTTTAATTTTCAAGCTACATAAAATGATAAAAATAGCAATTCAGCATAAGGTCCATATCAAACACTGAAATAACAGGCTGGAATTTTCAACTATTTAACCTTTTATTAGGAAGATTAATTCTGCCAAAATAGAATTAACTTTTAATTTCTGGAAAGAGTATTCAATAAAAAAGACAAAGCATAGTGTAAAACTTACACAGAGCAAAGCAAAAATATAAATTCCGGCCTCATTCTCCCATAATAAAAGAACATTAAATATTGAAGAATAATCCGGAGATAGCAGTAAAAGCAAAACTCTACCTTTCCCACGCAATTTGAGATCCAAGGGCAATGATGATCAAACTGTTCCACACAGCGTTTGCAAGATGCACAATGCTTAGAGCGAATAGGTCTTATTATCTGCAAAGAATAGAGTTGCAACAGGAACAAGAACATACAAGTTATTTTTATATTTGTAAAATATGTCAGAGAGAATATGCAATCATATCCATAGCCTATATAACCAATACTAAAAGAAATTACATTTTTCAGAGACCTTACAAGTTGGACAAAGTTGTGACCAATTTCCTGTCCAGACTGAGGAACTATTCAAATCAATGTTCAACAAAGGATCCTGCACCAGTCAAACCACTTCACTGTGAATTACAAGAAAAGGACAGGGCAGTTAAATAGAAAGGGCTATGATAGATGCTGAATTGAAGAGAGATTACCTCTGCGTCAGAATGGCTACCAGTTCCTGTCTTCAAATAACCTGGATCTTTGCTGCATTCAGGTCAGAAAATATGATCAATCACGATGATAAATGTTCTCTACAACCTTGAATCAGAAGAACACGTGCTAAGGGTATTAAAAGAGAACCAAAATGACTAATTTACCTGAAAAGGTAATTAATGGAAACAAAGAATATCAATCTTAAACGAATACACAATAACTATTCTTTCCATGTAAACCAACATTGAAAACTATAAGATATTCTGAGATAACTATAATATGCACTTATGGTGGTAACATTTGCATGGATTTCTAGAGTTGATAAACACTTAAATAACACGCCAGAGGATGTAATATAAGCACCAAGTGGACTTTCTACGGTTACTACAGATGGCAAAAGCTTATAGCACAGGCATAATCACAGAGTTAAAACCACACTAGTAATTCATCATTAAAGTTGAAAATCAAATGGAAAACCCACTGAACAGAAATTATATGTCTATAAATAAGCAGTGCGCTAACTATAGGGGACCTTCCTATAACTTGCTTAATTGATGAGTAGATTATCATGTCTATGTCTTGGAAAAAGCCAGATTACAACAGAATGAAGTAAATATATTCAGTCCATAACTAACTGGTACATGCCACCGGTAGTCTTTATAGTCAGCGGCAAATTTGGAAAAACAGATAAACACATGGTCTTGTCACTAAAAACTAGTTTCAGCTGATGTCACTTATCACAAGAATGACCTATTTCAACATCATACCTGCCACATCGGATGAACATTAGAAGAGCAGCAACCGCTAGAGAAACAGTAGTCCACCCCCAAATTCCAACAACTGCTGTGACCTTGGGAAGATCAGAAGCTACAAAGATGAGAAGTTTAATGAAAATTAGCAAAGCAACAATTTCATTTTCAATTCCAATAAAGGAATCCACCAGAGTGTGTAGCTTTACCCACCAAAAAGAACTGAATTGATAAAGAGAATGATATTTAGAACAACTGTCCAGAATAGAACTGGGGCATAACCAACATTTCCATCCTTCCCAGCCAAAAATTTGTTTAACCAGCTCTTCCTCTCTGCACGCTGGGCATTGGCCTGCATCAAGAACCAAATTGTTTGCAATCAGATTTTGAAGAAGGAAATTGCTAATCTAGCAACAGATATGGAAGAAGGGACACCATGGGAACTATAAACAGAATTAATTCTCCTGATACCATGATATTACCAAAGCAAAAGAAACAACAGCAGTAAATGTTTGAAGTTTTGTGAACTCATCACAAGGGTAACATCCCATTTAATTTAAGTACATGACATCCATGCATCGTGTTATGTATAATAACTTCACATCAACTTGTGCAGCATGAAGCGTCAGATGGAAAGTGAGAAGTACTAAACTTGAGAGATGAGAACATATGAAATTGAAAGACTGCTCAACAATTAAGGCAATTTCAGTTCATGGAAATCCAAAAGTAACATATTTTCTAATCAACTCATCAAATCCTTGAGTTAAGCTAGTTACAAGAATTCCCTACATCATCCTGATAAGGTCAGGGTCACAAATTCAACCCTCCATTATCATACTCTTTTACCCATAAAAATCCAGGCCAACAGAGTCCCTACCAGTACTGAAACCACTAATGATGAATGCAAGACATATCTGCATGTTCTTCCTTTATGAAATGACTCATTTTATCCATTTCTAAGGCAAGTTTCATTTGTCACTTATACAATCTTCATTTTTTTTTTACCTGTCATGCTTTGCACTTCTACCCTGATGTAGAGCAGATTTAATAAAGTATTAATTATTAATTATTTTCCTATATGTTTTTTAGATTTATATTAGTCTTTTAGATCCCAACTTGTTTTAGGATTTAGATATTATTCAGTCTCATCATCATATTAGGTTTTAGTTTTTTGTTCTATTTAAGTTTAGGGTTTCAAGATTCTATTTAAAGGCAAGTTTTGTTCAGACGGAGAAAGAAGTTTTGAATACTCCCTTGCAACCAAGCGAAACTTTGGACCCTTTTTCCTTCACCCTAGACAATACTCCCTTAAAGAAAATGCTAAAATTAATGTGTATTAAATGAAATGTATTAAGGGAAAAATCTAATAAATATTAGATTGATAAAAAAAAAAAAGAAAAAAAAAAAACATCTTTGAATTTCCGTAAAAGTGTTGAGAAAAAAAATATATGGGGCCATTCTTTTTTTTCTATATTTGAATATATGTATATAGAAAAGTGTGTATGTATGTATGTACATAAGTACACATGTACATATATACATATATATATAAGCATCTTGGAGCTGAAAATCGTTATTTACATAAATATATAAGTAGAGAGGGGAAAAGGCACATTATTGTGAAAATAGTGTTTAAGAGGGAAATGATGTAAAAAACCTTTGACCCGTCATAAACTACACACATCAATCAAATTGCCTGTTTAACATGAAAACATTACACCAGTACAAATACCTACGAGGGAAAGAGCAACATGCCGATGACCTTTATCAGATGCTACTTGAATCGGAGTAAATCCAGCCTTATTTTGAACCTCCAATTCCTGCTTCATGCCAGCATGAACCAAGACATTGCAAGCCTCTATGTGTCCGTTTATTGCAGCCCAATGCAAAGGGGTACAACCTACATAAAGTCGAAGGGTGAATGAGCGTCACAAACATACTAACATAGGATTCCTGTTTCGGCAGTATCTCGTCCCCAGTGAATTTAGTTGGACCAGTTGACCACTAAATAGCATCTTCAGTAACATGTAAGTAGGATCAAGACCAGCACAGTAACATCCAACGACTACTAATTGACTAAATATATTTACATTCAACCGACTAATTTGAAATTACATTAATAATTAAAAATGTACCAAATGAATTCCATCGAATATGAAATTAACACAATATTTAGATATTTTTAACAAATTTATAGCCTGAAAAGAAGTAAAACCCATCAATCTTAAATAGACCCGTATCTTGGTAGTAGCCCACTTATATTCCAATTCTAAAAAGTCACTCGCCTATTTTCTTCCTTTTATCAAAATCCTATCTTCAAATTGTTGTCTCCCTCCCCTATCAGGAGCAGAGTAAAACCTAAGAGACATAAAAGCAAGACTAATAATTTGCTTGCCAGGAATCCAAAAAAAAAAAAAAAATGAAAAACATGACCAGAAGTTAGAAAAGATGATTTTGAAAACTGATTTCAGGAAAACAAGTAATCAAATGAAATATAACTATTGAAATGGGAAGAATACAACACAGAATGCATATCTCCAAGATGCAAAAAAATTAGTTTTCATGTAGGGCTATGAGTTACTTTTGAATATGAATTACTGCCAAAGCAAGTCTTATCCTTTATTTACAAACTAGACAACGGAAAACATCTAGAAAATTACAACAGGGACAAGAACCATAAATCGTTAGGTCATTGTTAGCATACCTTCCTTATCTAGCCTCCCTTGGTAGGCCGCTCTAAATAGCAGTAATTTAATTGTATCAGTAAATCCCTTGTAAGCTGCCCTGTATGAGGATCAAGGAATGATATAATTATTCAAATTTCTTTACATTCTTCATGACCATTAATTAAAACCAGATTCACCATTCAGGTCATTCAAGAGTCATCATCAGTTAAAAGAACTAAATTTCAAAGTGCTTGAATGCCAAAAATGAGAGCCATGTATCTCCAGAAAGTGCAACAAACAAGACAAGGGTAACAGAAAATTAACACATTGTATGGATATCAATAATATCCCATGCTAACAGAAAAAAGACTGATCAACAGAAGAGACAGAGTGCTATAATTGGCATTGGCATGGAAAAAAAGGAAAAAACAGGAACACTTTTGAGCTGTAACAGTAATTCCTAACAGTATATCATTCAAATTTCCCAGAATGGATAGGATATTAATTTAATTATCTGCAAATTAAGGTAACTACCCTCAATCACATTACACCAACCAGGCAACCATGGACATAACAATATAATATTAATTGAGTTTAACTTGTGCACAAAAGAAAAAGGAAAAAAAAAAACTAAACCCAAACCCAAAGTGGATGTTACATTTTAACTGGAAATATAAAGGAATGCAACAAATATTTCTAGGATATATATATGGGAAAGCAGTCCAACCAGTGGAGAGGGCTTCTTCCATCATTATCTGGCACATCAAATTCAGCGTGATATTTCGCAACAATGTGATTCAAGAATGTTGTTTGTCCATATTGAGCTGCCACATGAACTGCCTGTGGCAAAAATACTTACAATTAAAAATCTCATGAGGTAAATATGTGATAAAAATATACATTGCACCAAGATTAAGTATCCAGACCTAGTGCTTATTGTACGTGTAACAAGTCAGCCGCAGTCAAAGTTATAATATATGTAAACATATTTGGACCTAGAACTTTCTAATTCTGTAAAACACCGTAATTACTCAGGAACTTATATATTCATCAATAAAATAAAATAAAAAGAGGTAGACAACTTCAAAATTCCCTGTTCTACAAGATGAACTATAGCTCAAATACCTGAAGGAATCATGTATAAAAAAAGTCATGATAAAATAGTTATTAACCCCAATTACATTCTCAAAGTACATGTACACTGAAGCCCTACCCATCCAACACTGTGATTTGTCAAAATACAATATTTTCCCTTTTTCCAATCATGATGGTTCGACATTTACAAAAATCGCCCAAGAAATAAAACAACAATTACCCGATAACCATTATTATCAGCTGCTTCCACCCGTGCCCCATTCTGCAACAAAACATCAGCAGCTGCAGTTGAACCCCGAACTGCCGCCCAATGCAAAGCAGTTTGACCCACATTATCCGAAGCATTCACATCACCACCACGCTATATCCGACACACCAGAACAAACTGAACTCAGTATCATCAAACAAAATTTCACAGATCAAACCAAATTTCCAAAATAAAACCTCAAAAAAAAAGGTAACATATACGTTGATTATATACTGGACAATATCGGCAAAATTGTTGAGAGCCGCCCACTGGAGAGCATAGTATCCGGTGGCGTCAGGTACAGAGACAGAAGCACCATCTTTCTCTACAAATTTCCTGAGTTTGCCGAAGTCCCCATAGGCGGAAGCTGAGTATACGTTGACAATTGCAATTTCATTTGGGGTTTGAGTAGAATCCTTCTGATCATTCGATTCAGAAACAATTTCAATCTCTGATGAAGCCATAGTCAACTGAAAATGAAATTGTTCTTGCTCACAAAGATTTGGGAGAGAAAAGTGAGGACTACCAGGTTTAGGGTTTATGTATAAATAATTATATACGCTATATATATAATATATTAAGAGATTTTTACATTTTACAATTTAAGAGCTCTCTAACTTGATGATTATTAAGAGCTTTTTACCCCAACTCCATGATTCTAAAAATATTTTTTAAAAATCAAGAACTTAATTAGCGGAAAATAATAATAATAATAAATATAAAATTTTTATTATGAATATTTGTATGTCAATTACCTTCACTATCTCCATACCTAAATTATCTCAATTACCTTCACTATCTTCATACCTAAATTATCTCAATTACTTTCACTATCTTCTACCTAATTACTTTCACTATTTTTATACCTAATTACTTTCACTATCTTCATACTTAATTACTTTCACTATCTTTATTCATTATTGTTATTATTTACATTATTTATTTTATCTCTACTACTTTTTTATCCCTATAAATAGAGGTGAAAATGTGTAGTTTTGAACACACAAGAATATATATGAAATATACAAGAAAGCTTCTCTCAAGAAAAGCTTATCTTCCATTTGATCTCAATCTTACATTTTGTGCTATATTTCTTTTTGTTCTTATTTGTGTTTTATTATTAATTTAGTAACAATAGTTTTATAACACGTTATCGGCACGAGTCTCTAACCAACCGAGACTAGCACGAGGCTCTACTACCGAGTAAAATATTTTTGAAGTTTATTTGAAGAATTATAAGGTACGTTATTTACCATTATGATAAATCTTACTAAACTTGAATTTGCGATCTCCGTCATCATCTCTTCATGATGATTTGAAAAGAGAATATCTTACCGTGAAAGATCCCCTTTGTTTTGTGGGAAAATTTTGAAAGAAAGGTTCGACCACCTGAAGATGGTCGTCCTCCCTAAAACACGGTATAATTGGTTGCACCTAAGTTGCAAGATTTTAAATCCAACAAAACAATGAGTTGTTGATGAAAATCACGATACTTGACCAACGAGTTCTATTCCATTCCCGGAAGTGAATGATGTTATAACTCATGATCCCGGAAGAGATCGTAGTTTTGGTTATAATTATGATCATGGTTATGTACTCGTGATAAATTTGGCCATTATAATCATAATTATCGGGATGATAATTCATGTACCAAAAATGTTGATGACCACCCGAAGTGGCCAAAAGAATTAGAACATTATATTATATATTATATGTTTATGTAATATATTATCTTTGGTTATTTAATATTTTAGTTGTCTTATATTTAATGTTTTTGTTTTGTTATTATTATGATAGTCTTATGATTGCTTATTATTAACTCACAACCTGAAGTTTGTGAGATTATTTGTTTAATTCACAACCAGAAGTTTGTGAAATTATTTACTTAATTCACAAAGTAGGTTGTGAAATTATTTGCTTAATTCACAACCAGAAGTTTGTGAGATTATTTGCTTAATTCACAACCAGAAGTTTGTGAGATTATTTACATTGAATATTATTAACTCACAACCTGAAGTTTGTGAGATTACCAAATGACTATGATCCCCTTTTATGGGTTGAATGATGACATTGAAAGTGTATGTCTAATTGACAATGGAACTACACACACCATACCTGAAATACGAGAAATATTTTTCTCATTTGAATGTGGGAGAAACAAGTGTTACCACAATAAATGGTAGTGTAAAACTTATTGAAGGCTCCGAAGAGCTAATATAATATTACAGAGAGGAACTATGATTGCTATTGATAAAGCACTATTTTCCTCAAAGTCTCGAAGAAATCTATTGAGTTTTAAGGATATCCGACATAATGGATATCATATTGAGACTATGAAAGATAACGGTCATGAATATTTGGCTATTACGAAAAAGACCCTCGGTAATAAGCATTTGTTGGAAAAGCTACCATCTTTATCCTCCTGGCCTATATTATGCTAAAATTAATGACATTGAGGCGCATCATTTAGTAAACCAGGTTTTACTAATCCCGTTATTTTTAAAATTTGGCATGATCGTTTGGGTCATCCGGGATCAATTATGATGCGAAAAATTATCGAGACAACGCACGGTCATCCTTTGGAGGAATCAAAGGGGTTTTTGGCTGATGATAAGCTTTCATGTGTTGCATGTTCCAAAGGGAAATTGATTATAAGGCCATCACCATTAAAGGTAGGAGCTGAAAGTCCTACATTTCTAGAACGGATTCATGGAGATATATGTGGACCGATTAGTCCACCTTGTGGGCAATTTCGATATTTTATGGTATTGATTGATGCATCGACCCGATGGTCGCATGTTTGTTTATTATCTACTCGCAACCTTGGCGTTTGCGAGATTACTTGCCCTAATAATTCGCTTAAGAGCGCAATTTCCTGATTATCCTATTAAACGAATCCGTCTAGATAATGCTGGTGAATTTTCTTCGCATGCATTTGATTCTTATTGCATGTCGATTGGCATAATTGTGGAACATCCTGTAGCTCATGTTCACACACGAAACTGGTCTAGTCGAATCATTTATCAAAAGGCTACGGTTAATTGCTAGACCGTTATTGATGAAAACAAATCTCCCTACAGCAGCCGGGGGGCATGCTATTTTACATGCTTGCAAAGACTTGTGCGTTTAAGGCCATCGAGTTATCATAAATTTTCTCCACTACAGGTTGGCTTTTGGTTCGAGCCTAATATTTCTTATTTGAGAATTTTTTGGGTGTGTTGTATATGTTCCTATTGAACCAACCCAACGAACAAAAATGGGACATCAAAGAAGATTGAGGATATATGTTGGGTATGACTCCCCGTCTATTATAAGGTATCTTGAACCTTTGACAGGAGGACGTTTTTACAGCAAGATTTGCTGATTGCCATTTTGATGAGAATTTGTTTCCCAAATTAGGGGGAGAGAATAAATGGCATAAAATTGAACTTGCGTGGAGAACATCATTGAATCATTTAGATCCACGCACAAATGTGAGTGAACTCGAAGTTCAAAAGATAATTCATTTGCAACAAATTGCAAATCAACTGCCAGATTCTTTTGCTGGCTCTAGAGAGTCACTAAATCGCATATTCCAGCTATAGATGCTCCTATTCGAATAGAAGTTCCTGAAGAACAACAAGTAAATCCTATAGCTGTTGAATCAAAGGCACGCCAGAAGCGTGGCCGACCCCTTGGTTCTAAAAATAAAAATCCTCGAAAGAAAAGAGGATTAAATGATCCAGAAGATCATAATGAAAACCAAGGGACAACCGATGAAAAGATTCCAAATGATGAAGAGAATTCAGAAATCTCTATTAATTATACAACTTCGAATAAAAGTTGGGATCGAAATAAAATTTCTATTGATAATGCTTTTGCATATAATGTAGCCCTTGATATTTTCAAGGATAATGAGGATTTAGATCCTTCATCGGTTGAAGAATGTCGGCATAGAATTGATTGGCCTCAATGGAAAGATGCGATTCAATCGGAGTTAAATTCTCTTGCAAAGCGAGAAGTTTTTGGACCTGTAGTCCAAACGCCGGATGGTGTAAAACCCGTTGGTTATAAATGGGTGTTTGTGCGAAAACGAAATGAGAATAATGAAGTCATAAGATATAAAGCACGACTGCGTCGCACAAGACTTTTCACAAAAGCCGGGAATTGATTATGATCAAACTTATTCACCCGTTATTGATGCTATTACACTCCGATATCTTATAAGTTTGGCAGTTCATGAAAAGGTGGATATGCGTCTAATGGATGTTGTTACAGCTTATCTATATGGAAGCCTTGAAAAGGAAATTTATATGAAAATCCCTAAAGGATTAAAATTATCAAAGGCTTCTAATGGCTCTCGTGAGAATTATTCCGTAAAATTACGGAAATCATTATATGGGCTTAAACAATCTGGACGCATGTGGTACAATCGCCTTAGTGAATTCTTATTGAATTCAGGATATAAAAATGACCAAATCTGTCCATGCGTATTTATTAAGAAATCGGATTTTGGTTTTGTGATTCTTGCTATATATGTTGACGATATTAATCTCATTGGAACTCCAGGAGAGCTCCGAGAAGCTATAGATTGTTTGAAGCGAGAATTTGAAGTTAAAGATTTTGGGAAAACCAAGTTCTGTCTTGGGCTTCAAATTGAACATGTGGAAGATGTAATTTTTATTCATCAGTCAACATATACAGCTAAAGTTTTGAAAAGATTTTTCATGGACAAAGCATATCCATTAAGTATTCCAATGGTTGTGAGGTCACTGGATGTAAATAAGGATATTTTTAGACCTCGAGATAATGATGAAGAACTACTTGGTCCTGAAGTACCATATTTTAGTGTTATTGGTGCATTAATGTATCTAGCAAATAGCACTCGACCTGATATAGCATTTGCTATAAATCTATTGGCAAGATTTAGTTCTTCACCAACACGACGACATTGGAATGATGTTAAACATGTCCTTAGATACCTCCAAGGAACTATTGACCTCGGATTATTTTATTCAAATAAAAATGATCCAATATCAATTGGGTATGCGGATGCCGGTTATCTTTCCGATCCGCATAAGGCACGTTCTCAAACTGGCTATTTATTTACATATGGCAATACTGCTATATCATGACGCTCTACAAAGCAAACTATAACAGCAACTTCTTCTAATCATGCTTGAGATAATAGCCATTCATGAAGCAAGTCGAGAATGTGTATGGTTGAGGTCAATAATACATTATATTAGAGAGAATTGTGGTTTATCTCCCGGAAGTGAGATTCCAACTCCTCTATATGAAGATAATGCAGCTTGTATAACTCAATTGAAAGGAGGGTATATCAAAGGAGATAGGACAAAACACATTTCACCCAAATTTTTCTTTACTCATGAACTTCAAAAGAAGGGTGATATTGATGTACTTCAAATCCGGTCATGTGATAATCTTGCAGATTTATTCACTAAGGCTCTTCCGACTGCAACATTTGAGAAATTGAGATATAAAATTGGTTTGCGTCGGTTCAAAGATTTCAAGAGTTCATCTCAACAGGGGGAGTGTTGAGATTAATACCCGCCGATGTATGAATTCTTCATATTCCTCGAGAATGACCAATGAAGGAGGCGTAATTTCGAAATTATGGTTTCTCACCTGCGCATCGGACGAAATTATTACTACAATCGAACAAGGTCTGGAATGTTCCTCTAGCAACAGGATTTATGTAGAAGTAAAATCTTCATTAAGATTCTTCTTGTGGAAGACAATAAAATTAATGTGATGGTAACGAAATCGATGATGAAGCAGTTGGGTCACGACATAGAAGTTGTAAATAATGGAGTTGAAGTTGTGCGTACATAAAAGAATATTGTACTCTTTTTTCCTTAATCGGAATTTTTTCCCACTGGGTTTTTATCCGATAAGGTTTTTAACGAGGCATATTCTTTATGTAATGGATATCCAAGGAGAAGTGAACCCCGAAGATTCATCACATTGAATGGAAGTGTTAAGGTTTTCATGAGACATATTTATTTACAATGGACATACAAAAAAGGGGGAGTATTATGAATATTTGTATGTCAATTACCTTCATTATCTCCATACCTAAATTATCTCAATTACCTTCACTATCTTCATACCTAAATTATCTCAATTACTTTCACTATCTTCTACCTAATTACTTTCACTATTTTTATACCTAATTACTTTCACTATCTTCATACCTAATTACTTTCACTATCTTCATACCTAATTACTTTCACTATCTTCATCCATTATTGTTATTATTTACATTATTTATTTTATCTCTACTACTTTTTCATCCCTATAAATAGAGGTGAAAATGTGTAGTTTTGAACACACAAGAATATATATGAAATATACAAGAAAGCTTATCTTCCCTTTGATCTCAATCTTACATTTTGTGCTATATTTCTTTTAGTTATGTTCTATATTTCTTTTAGTAACAATAGTTTTATAACAATTTTAATCTATTTTTCAATTAAAAAGACTACTATATTTTTAATATTTGTTTTTATTTAATAAAAATAATTAATAAAATATTATATACAAATATCAATAAATGTATTTTAATTTCTTAATATGATAAATTAAAAAATAAAAACAGCAACTAGTTTGATAATTTTTTTTTTTGTCGGACAGATATCCAAGTATCATACTAACAATACGCTTTTATATTATATCAAGTCAAAAACTTTTGATTGATCGCTATGTTATTAATTTATGAGGATATTAGTCAGTCAAAAAAATAAATATATATTCACACGTCACGTGTGATGGTCACCACATGGTCTACATAGGATAGTGTTTCAATTTCATTTTATTTGTCTTTTTTTTTTTATATCCACTTAGGGTGTTCAATGTCTCCACCTTATTTTGTGAGATTAATTCGAACTCGATCTGCGGAGCGCTTGCATAGTTCAACTCTTATTTGAGGGTGAGGGCCGGGCCCAAAGCTTTTTTTAGCATGACGTTAACCATGCCAGGAGGATTCGAAACCTCGATCATCCGCCATGAAGGAAACATTATGAGTTCGCACACCAACTCTTCCAAGCATTTTATTTGTCTTTTCTTAAGTGCATCCAATGGATTTGGAGCTTTCAAAAGAAATCTAACAATTTAAAAGGTACCATGTATCACTAACAACTAATAGATTTGTGAAGAAGTGGCACTTAGATCAATCAAGTGAGGACATGAGTTCAATATATATTAGGAATAATTTTATATCACAATTTCACTTATATATATATATATATATTGGATTAGTCGAGAAAAATATCGAGTTAAAAAAAAAATTAATAGAATTGACTCTACTTATTTTTATATTAGTAAGACTTTCAAATGATAATTAAATATTAAAAAATTAACCATGAATTTATAACTATATTTAATCAAGTTCCAAAGCTTTGTTTGACCATTTAATTTTTAAAGTTATTACGACTTCGATTAATTTAGATTCGATCTAATTAAATTATATATGCAGAGTTTTCACTTTTACTCGCATAAGGTGACATTAACTTTTAGATAACTTTCACTTCACTTGACTTTCATGATAAGTGTCGAACTCTCAATTTCCGTAGCATTCACAATGCTACGTGAAAGCCAATAACTTACATACATACATATATATATATATATATATATATATATATAACTCTGCACACGGAAAATGGTCAATTTCAAAGCAAAAATCTTTAAACTAAACAGCAGTCTTGAAAAATTCATGAAGCTACTAAAAGAATATCTCATGTTGTCGATCGGTTACATTTCTCAAAATTTTCTGCTCTTTTTCCATGTGGTTTCCATTGTTTAATCAAAGCATATGTAAATTAAATCGTACTGAATTTTACATAATAACCAAAATCAATTAAGAAAAAAAAAAAAAAATGAAGGACAGATATTTTTCGGATTGTTCTTTCGTTCAGAAGAAGTAAAAATAGCTAAAATCCAAGAAGACGTTTGCAGGCTTTAAGGATTCCATTTTTCTTCTGAGCTTTCATATTGGATCTCGTCTTCATTCCAATTTTGTTGTCGGCTCCGGCGGCGGCTTCATCGTAGTCATCATCAAATTCGGGTTCGGGTTGGAGTTCAACCCGTTGATGATCGTATATCCTGCAATACCTTTCGGAAACCGATGAAGATCTTCTCATGGAGAAAACTCTCTTCACGGCAGATTGTATCCCTGACGACGTCGTTCTTGTAGTTCTAAACCTAGGAGATGATGAATAATAATTAGCCGGAGCAGCAGCAGCAGCAACCGAGCACGTTGTCGTAAACTTCACACCACCACCTAAGTTATTACTTCCCGTCGCCGGAGTTGCATCTCTTTCCACCACCACCTCCTCCTCCTCTGCCGCCGCCTCCTCCTCCACTACTACCGGTGACGATGATGATTTTTGACCGGTTTCTATTTTGTATTCTGGAGATTGGGGATTGGTATTGTAATTTTCTTTGGTTTCTTCTAGTGGTATATGAGGAGGAGAAGGAGAAGGAGAAGGAGAAGATAGGAGATCTGAAAAATCCATGGATCTTGTTTTCTTGTTGGAAGAAGGTCTCATCTTTGAATATCCATTCATTTTTTCTTAATTTCACCTTCACCTTCTTCTTCTTCTTCTTCTTCTTATTGTTTTATATATATATCTGAGGAAAGACAAATATGAACTATCAGAGGAAGGAGGAGAGAGAGAGGGCAAAATTTATGTGAAAGGGAAAAGTAAGGTTAGAAAGATAGATCCACTTAGACATGTGTGTGTTTGGTGTTCACACACTAAACATTTAGAGTGATAGATTAGTTTTTAAAAATATATATAGTGGAACAGAGATTTAAGTGATATAATATATATATATATGTATGTATATATATATATATATATGTATATATTTGTTGTTTATCTCCCACAATAGGAGATAGTGGTTTTGGTAGTATTTTGGTAATAAAACTTTTTAAGGCTAGATTCTCACAATTTCTTTCCTTGTATTTCCATGAAGATTAATGTTTTGAATCTTAACCGGCATGTCAACTGTTAATGAGTTGACGAATTTAAGTAAAGTTGAGAATTTGTATTTTAAAATTTGGGACTCTAGATTTTTTCTGAATAAACTAATTTAAATTAAAATGAGATTAGTTTAGATAATAATTGATTTAAAATTACTCTCAATAGTTGTGATTCAACACAAAATAATAAAATTAATGTTTTGGTCAAAGGAAACTGCCATATGGATTCGGCCAAATCACACTTTAAAATTGAAGGAAAATTTCCTCACTCCCATAAAATTTAAAGGAAAATCTTATTCATTAACTTGACATAATTTCGAATCTCATACAACTAATACAAAAAGTACACTAATTTGTTGAAAAATAAGAAGAAAGAATTTAAAATAAGGTAACACGTGAAAATGGGAGTTGGTTTAGCTTTCTTCATTTATGTGTCTTGTCCGATCTTTCAAGTGAGGGACCTGTAATACAATTTGGTCAACTCTAACATGCATAGTAGATATATATATATTGCTTAAGCATTTGGTATTCGAATCTACATGAGTCGACTAATCCGGATTCGGAGCGGGTCAAAGGATTACGGTTTTAAACTCCTCCCAATCGCGATTGTGGGGGATTGAACCGTGGTTCCCCCAACCAAACTCGGTCCTCATGCGTCACTAAGCCAACCAAACGATTGGTGCATAGTAGAGATATTAGTCAATATGTTAGAAAAATGATAAAATTTATAAATAAATTTTAAATATTTCATGGATCAATACTATTCATAAAAATTCTCTAATCTAATAATTTTTTAACAATATACATTATAAAAATAATTTTTACATGAAAGAAAACCTTTATACATATGTAATAATTTTATTTCTACTTAACTAATATGAAGAAAAAAAAATCTACCTTAAAAAAAAGTATTTTTTTTTAAGTTAGACAATCGAGTATCCAGAATCATCACGACTTTGACTAATCCAGTTTCGACATGATTTGCGTCTGCAAAGTCTAACTCTTAGTTTAAAAAAATATCACTCTAACTCTTACGTAACGCTCATAATATCATAATACGTATCGAATCATTCACTACTATGCATAAGAAAATAAATTCTTTTTCTAAATACACCCTTAAAATCCAGCCCAAAAGGGCAGCAGCCACAAAAGGGCCCAAGGAAAAACCAATCAGTTCTCACCACTTGGATATTTTATTTTTTTGATTGGATATTTTATGAGTTTTATAAAATAATTTTATTTCTTTCAGGTAATATAAAATTATTAATTAACTTTTCATAATATTACATAAATTCGATTAAACAAAATAGAAAAGACTTTTTTTATACGAATAATATATACACAAATTTGTTCATAATTATTCATTTTTTTCTTCCAACTCCAGATCTCAAGCTGTCCCTGGTCTTGAGTCTGTGGACAAAAGCAATTGCGCAGAATCAGTTGCAGCTGCTTTTTTTTTTTTTTACCTTCCTCACTCTCATCAACAATGGCGGCTACCAGAGTGATAGTATCAGCAAGCTACACTATCACTACTTCTCTTTTACAAAAGGGGTCTTTAAGGAGTTCCAAAAGTTTCAGTCTATGCTTCAAAAACACCGAAAACAGGTTTGTTTCTTTACGGAAGAGGCGGCTTTTCACTTGCTCTGCAATTTGCAATCCTCAAGTTCAGATTAAAGAAGAAGGACAACCTGAAACGCTCGATTATAGAGTGTTTTATCTTGATAATTCCGGGAAAAAGGTAGTTGTTGATGCTGAATTCATAGATGATGGGAGTAGTTTTTATATTTTATTTTATTTTATATGGGTTTCTGTTGGCGTCATGCATTATGTATTCATTGATAAAATTCATTTTTCTAGATGCTTTCATTTCTGGTTGAAAAGGGTTGTATTTTGAGACTATTGCGTTGTTCAAATTGTGGGTTGAATGAAATTCATATGTATAATAGCATTAATGTGTAACAATCTCTGCTAGTTTTGCTTGGCTTGACAGAACTAGGATGACAATCTAACCTTGAAAATGAAATCCCATTTTAATGTTGCTGTTTTACTTTTCAAATATATATATATATATATATATATATATATATATATATATATATATATGTATGTATGTATGTTTTCTAATCATATTTATCAACATTTGTTTAGGAGAATTGCACAATTTACAATCTTATTCATGTAATTTTAAGGAGGTAAAGTGGGTACAAAAGATGTATAAGGATTGGGAATATTGGGTAGGGAAGATTTTAGTGTATTTGAAGTTATTTAGGTGTAATTATGGTGGCATGTAGGAAATCAAGCATTTTTTGTTTTGTCTACTCTGTGTATTGCCATAATGCATTTTATATATTTATTGGGTAGGTTTCACCATGGCATGACATACCACTACATTTGGGTGATGGTGTTTTCAATTTTATTGTTGAAATTCCCAAAGAATCAAGTGCAAAGATGGAGGTGGCAACTGATGAGATATATACTCCAATAAAACAAGATACAAAAAAGGGGAAGCTCCGATATTACCCGTAAGACCCTGCAGCTACTACTGTATCCATTTTTCAACATTTCTCCTATCTAATTGGAATCATGTTGTTTGATTATGTTTGGCTTCGTAGATACATTAGTTTTAGATTCAAGTAATTACATTAGAAAATTGTCATTTAGCTATATATTTCTCCTTCAAAAACTGTTTGCTTCAATTCTACATTGTGGTTGATCCTATTACCTTTATTTTCCCAATTCAGTTATTGGTTTTGGATAAGGTGTTTGCATTACCTGGATGGCTGGGTTGGACGAAGAAAGTGCAGTTAATCTCTAAACTGTAGAAATTCTGATTTTGATCTACTGATAGCACAAAAAGGCATCCCAGCCATCAAATAAAACCAAAAAAGTTGATGAATCTTCATCACCTGGCTTTTATTCAGGTTGAATTTAAAACTATGAGCTCGATTTGACTTCTTCTCGTCTTCTTGAAAAGCAATACCTGTTTTTCTATCTGCAGTTCTTTGTGATTTTGTAGCATTATGTTGCACTTTGTCGAACTTACTGTGCACTAATACAAGCATCATGTTATTTACTGTGCATATGAAAAGTTGAGTTCTGCCCAAGATGGAATGCTATTATTTCTAATTCTTCTTCTATTTGTTACTTTCTTCCTCTAAATTGAATGTTCACATTTTTAATTGAAAATCTAAAAATGAACACCCTGTCTCCTAAAATAAATATATTTTCCATTAGAAGTTCCACAACTAAGCTCCTTAACTTAAAGGACATGAATTCCATGAACACATGATTCCACCACTGAGACTCTCTAAAATCTTGTGCCAAGTCAAAATGGAATGTTTAGTTTCAGATGGGAGTGAGTAACGGAAAATTAATTTAGTTGCCCTCCTGAGGTTGGAAATCAAAAGATATAGACTTGTTTCCACCCGATATATATATCATTGCCTGGTCTATTTGTTCAGTTTGTTTACAGAAATTTTCTTTTACCTCTCTAGTGTTTTGATCCCTTTTTACTGCATGATATATTCTCTATTTGCCTTTAATGTTCACGGTATGTCTTTTTCAGGTACAACATTAATTGGAATTACGGATTGCTTCCCCAGACATGGGAAGACCCTTCTTTTGCAAATGTAGAAGTTGAAGGAGCATTTGGGGATAATGATCCTGGTAGTATTTCCGTGTGCCAACAGTACACTTCATTTGGCTAATAACATCTATTCAAACTTTCCAACAGAAAGGGAAATTAACTACAAAATAAATGCTCTTATATGCAGTTGATGTTGTTGAAATTGGAGAAAACCGAGGCAAAATTGGCCAGGTTTTAAAGGTTAAGCCATTAGCAGCCCTAGCGATGATTGATGAAGGAGAGCTTGACTGGAAGATTGTTGCAATCTCTTTGGATGATCCGAGAGCTTCACTTGTTAACGATGTTGATGATGTTGAGAAGCATTTCCCGGTACGCTTGACTGAAAGAGACATTCCATTTTATATATTTATTTATTTATGGACATTTGATATGCATTTTGGTGATAGCCATGGACTTCTTTGCTCGGCCTTAATTTTCATTTATCATTTGTAATCGTATTAATCTGTTTGATGTCTTCATGTATATATCACTCCATATTTAGTGAATTGTCTTCTTTTATTATTTCCTATAGATCTGTGTGTTTATTTCATGTCATCAAGTTCAATTCGGTTTTATGTATCCTAGATATCAATGTTTTCAATCTGTTTGTTTGGGAAAGCTTTTGTCTTTATAGTCGACTATGAGAATGTGTCTAAAGGTATTATTAGTATAAGATTTCGATCTGTAATGTAGATGGTCATCCTAAGCATGTTTTGTTCAGGGCACTCTTACTGCAATCAGGGACTGGTTTAGAGACTACAAGATCCCAGATGGGAAGCCTGCTAACAAGTTTGGTCTTGGGAACAAACCAGCAAATAAGGTATTCAGTTTCTCCATTTATAACCAACCATCTCTAACATTTCTGGATTATAAGGTCATCAAGTTCTTGTTTCCTGAAAGGCTTGTTAATAATTGCCTGGTGTATTGCATCTAAATGAACTTCCGTAACACTCATTAAATATGTGATGGAGCCGTTTAGGCAGTCGTCTTAGGCCCCACAACGGAAGAAGATCCAGATACTTTCAAATTTATATAATATATATCTCAAAATATATATCCTAAAATAAATGATACACACGGCTCTGTCATGGAGTGAGTATCTAGACTTCCATCTCGAGTTCTTCATGAAACATTACATTAAATGATGCAGCTTGTTAGGAAAATGAAATGAATTGGTTTATCTGTTCCTGTTTCTGTTTCTTTCCTTTTTGTTTTCCATTTTTATATGCTGACAGATGTTTATTTTATCTGATAGGACTATGCCCTTAAAGTTATAAAGGAAACAAATGAATCTTGGGAAAAACTTGTCAAAAGATCAATCCCTTCTGGTGAGCTTTCGCTTGTGTAAATTTGTTCCTTTTTAGCTGCTATAGCAATTCAGCTTCAGGAGAAACAATTGATCATCTGCTGCTAATTGAGCCTCCTGATGTTAATTCTTTTTCACTGGAGATGGGAATTAATGAACATCTCTCTTCCTCCATATTTGAGATTAACAAATTTTTAACAATGTTTCTGTGCTTTAACTTGGGATGTATCTTGGAGAATGTTTTATGTCATGTCATGTCATGTGATTTCCCCCTACTGCCCAAATAAAACCATCCCTTGAGACTATTTAGTTCCCAAAATTGCAATATTATGAGCTTAAAATGCCTTTTAGCTATTTTCTGCTCCTTGGGATTTCTGGTGTGGAAGATTTCCAGGTGTTGGAGTTAAAAGTATATGCAAGAAAATATCTATAACTTGACATTAATGTGAAAGATATTTGAATTTAAGTGTGGAAATACAAAAAGATGGACAGAAAAATTGATACCTTTTCATGTTGATCCAAACCATCATCGATCATTTCTTGAATTGTACCTTGATAAGCCGATTCCCACCATAGTTGCTCTGTGAAAGCCCCTTTTGAACTGATGATGTTTTAACTTGAAGCCCTTCTGCAGAAGTTTTTGCCTTTGAGGATGCTTTTCTCCCAAAACTTAGCATGATCATTGCTGCTGTAAGTGCCATCAAACCTCAAATACACAAAAACAAAAAGAAAATCCAACGATACAGAGATGATCAAATCAGTGGTAGTAGCAGGATGATAGATACCCATTTGTTGTTGTTCTTTTATAGCTACCATGCCATTACGATAAACGGTAGCCAACGGTGGCAAAGTGTGTATGCTCTATTTGCACGAAGACGCTGGGCATGAGCATGCAGCTAGTACGAGTCTCCCCGGCGTGTGTTTGTAGAGAGGAAAACAGAGTTGTGTGGCATATGTGCGAGGTGCGAGTGTGCATAGTGTGTGGACATGCACGTGAAAATATTATTCATACGAACACTGATTAGGTGGAGTGAATTCAGGCCACCAATAAAATAACCCAAAATATTGTTATATGAACCCGAATGCTACACACTGAAATTCTGAGTTCAACATTTAATCGAATCTATGTGATCAACACAATTTCAATCGAATCTAGATTATGATTCAAATTTAGCTCTGAATTAGCCAAATTCTGAATAGTCCAAGGGAAAAACTTGTCTTAATTATTCAAAAATCAAGAGATAGAAGATCATACATATATAATATATATAATTTACGCATAATTAAGGAATTCACAGTTACTATTTCACATATATCGAACTACTCCTCCTACAAAGAAAAAACAGAGACTACTGATCGGGAGATGCTGAGGAGGAAACCGCCATACTCTGATTCGATTTGTTTACCACTTCCGATCTTTGCATGAACGCAGAGGTCGTAGTCGTACCTGTACCTGAGAAAAACCACCACCGCCTCTTAACTGAATAATCATTCATCGCTTGAAATAAAGCAGCAGAGGTAGAGGATAACGATGATGGAACAGAAGCGGACGACCACGTCGTCGCAGTCTTCGAAGAAGGAACTTTTCTCTGTCGACTTAACATCAGCATTGCTGCAGTTGGTGCCATCATTAATGGAAGAACTTCAAAATACTCCTCAAGCTTCCTACAATTTTTTTTTTTTACTTCTGAGAAATGACTGTGAAAGTGCAAATTTGTAGAAGATGTTTGCTGGTGGTTTTGACAAAAAAAAAAAAAAAAAAAAAAACGGTGGGCGAATGATTTAATTGTTTGATGTTTCTATGGGACTGTTTTCCGCGGCCTTTTGTATTACTTATCCAAATCTACCCTGTTTTATTTTATATTAATAAATGATCATAAATTTAATATACATATTACAAAATTATAATTGCATACATTGTAATTTTGTTGATTTTTTTTTTTAAAATTATCATAATATTATTACAATTTATTTAATTTTTTTTCTTAATTTATGTTTAATAATTTTTAATTTTTTTGTAGACCTTTTTTTTTTAATATATATATTTTTATTTTATAACTTTTCACTTTATCTTATTAATTTTGTAATGCCTTATCTTATACTTAATGATTTTTTTTTTCATTCTTTTATCTTTTTAATTTTTTTTTCACTTTCTTTATTTTTTTTATATCTTATCTTTTATATTTTATATATAATATTACATTTTCTAATGATATTTTAGTAAATTTTATGGTTTTTTAGGTCAATCTTTCTCTTTTTATTTTTTTAATTGATATATTTTCAACTCTATTTTTTATGTTATAACATTTCATATACTTTTTATTTTTAATTTTTTTTTAAAATTTTTGTTGCTATTTTTTATTGTTATTATTATTTATATTATTTATCTTCTTTTTATGTATTTTTAAATTTAAAATATTTTTTTTTACAATTATATTTTATAATTAAAATTTATATAATAAATAATTTTATAATAATTTTATTTATTATATTTTAAAAAATTTATAATTAAAATTTATATAATAAATAATATTTTTTTTAAAGATATATACTTTTAATTTGACATTATATTAACAAGTTACGTTATATTTATTAAACAGAATAATAAATAATAATATTTATGTAGTTATTTAAATTTAGTTAATTTATATATTTATTTATCAAATTTAAAATTAATAAATAAAATAATAAAAATAATAGTAATAATTATTTCTATAGTAATAATAAATGATATTATTAAATTTTATTAATCTTTCAACTTAATTAATGTTATTAATGAATTTAATCATTTATTTATTAAAAGACTTTTCATTTCCTTAGCACTTTTTTTAAAACATATAAAATAAATAAATATATCATGATGTAGCCAAATAAATTGCTCCATACATGAGTAGGAGTTTGAACCCCAACTCAACTCAACTCACCTACACCTTGGGTTGCACATTTATATGTTATCTTCCTTAAAAATATATTAGTTTTATATATTTAATAATATATGTAATAAAATAAAATAAATATATTTATAATATGTTAATTCTATTTATGTATTATATATTACATGATTCATAATATTTGTTCATTTCATTTAATACTATTGTTATTTCTAAAATTGGAATAGATTAATTTATAAACATAATATTATATATAATATACATAAAAATATATATTCCCCACTCTAGCAATATCTTCTTAATTAAACACATAAAAAATTATAAATTCGAGTCACATTTATAAACAATAATTTTTCAACACGTCACAACTAATTCTTTTCCTGGATTCGAAGGTCGTGGAATTGATGACGACCCTAACAGATCATTAGAGTTTCTTTTCATCTCTCTAATCCACCATATCACGGCATCAGAATGCTTATGAAGAGATGACCCAAGAGAGAGTGAGAGTGATGTGTATTGTTAGAAACACTCTCTTCTCTTCTATTTCATTGATTGATGTATGTTGTCAACTTTACCACATTTGGGTGTACAACATTATGAAAAACTTAAAACCAAAAGTCATGAGAAAAAAATTTACGAATTTCACACAAATTGAAAAGCTTGAAACTCTGCTTTGCATAAATACTGCAACAATGGCACAACATTTCTGGGAATATAATAAACAGAGAGGGAGAGAAGGCAGCGAAAATCATTTACATTTTCACTAATAATAGCACAGAACTCCAGCAGAGCAGAAAATAAGTATGAGAATATATACATTTCACCTGTATGAAAAAAATTATCAGAAAAGTTTGACAGTTTATCAAACAGTAGTTGTGTTCCTGATCGATCCATCCATGGATCTATTCTTCAAATTTTGTTGCCTGTTGTGATGATGTTGTATTGCTAAGTAATGGCGTCGTGTTTGACCTATCAGTTGTAATCGGAAGCTCACTTTCTTCGTTGAATCTATCAACACTATGAAGAAAAATACCTGCAGAAGGAGATGCAGAAGCAGAAGAAACCAAAGAAATTTAGATAAATCCATGAAGAACAGAACATTATATAAATTTATCATCAATGGTTAGGGCTGTGATATGAGGAAACAAAAAAAAGTCACCTATGAACCATATAATTGCTGCCAGAAAAAAGATAGTTGTTAGAACAAGTGCTGTAGTCCTCCAATTGTTGACATGATCCTGCATGATGATTAGATAGCATTTGTTTTATATATATGTATCTTTTCTCCGAATCACCAAGGAAAAGTTTATGTTGTTTCTTTACTCAAAATTTCGAGAGTTATATGAAAAAGATACTATATACTATTCGTTTATCCCATTAGATGGTCATATAAAGTTACTGATTTAGCAATGAATTCGATTCACAACAAGTGAGATGGGATAAAGAATATGAACAAGGAATATGGACCTGAAAAACCCCAACAAGAGGAGAGGAAGGCACATCACCGAAGATGTGAATTGAGACAGTAGATATCGCCATAGACAAGGGTCTTAAACTGGGTTTGACACAATGTAAGCATATAAAGTTTACAGGACCCTGCATAAAAAATCTCCAGAATGTTAATATAAAATACTACTGAAGTTGCTACTGCTAACAACTACACTTTGGGGTGAAATCTACTCGATACAAATATATATATATATATGAAAGCATCAGCAGCATTTACTGCATAAGAAGTTCACCTGAGTAGCAAAAACTAGCAGCTCTCCAATTGAGAAAAGAGCGATGAAAACATATAGGCTCTTGAAACAAAAGGCAGCAAAGCAAAATATTGCCCCAAAAAAGGTTGCTACAGAAAGAAGCTGCAAAAAGGTAAGAATAAGAACGATTCACTTTCGTCATCTAAGCATTATTTCTATGGAAATATTACAGGGAACAGCAAACAACTTATCGATACTGTCCAAGTTCTATTTGAGAGAAATAAAAGCCATACACAACATGGCACAAGAACCGAGAAATTGTAAGAAGTTCAACATGTAAGTAAAAACAAGCCTTTTTTTACCTTAAAAGCATTTGAAATTGTGGAAGTTATGTGATCCAGAACATAACCACCAGCTATTGTTCCAAATATTCCACAAACAATCGTTATTCCTCCGAATGTCAGATCTGCATTTTTCTGCATGGGAACAAAAGCACAAGAGTAAAAGACAATGTTTAAGAAAAAACATTCATTTTGTGTTAAAAGAATGCGTCTCAACATTAGTGAAGATTGAAGAATAAAAATTAAGTCATCGAACTGGAAAAATGAGTGCTTAAAATCACCATTACAGCTCGTCTGAACCTTACCATGTGGTATATGTTATAGCCAGCCTTTGGCCCCCAATATGAATATGCACCTATGACAAAATTATATGCTATGTATCCTGCAAAAAGCCATTCAGAAATATTACAAGGTGAACAAAGGAGAAAAATCTTCAACTGCTGAATTTGAAAATCGAGTTTTACTTCATTAAAACTTTTTATATAATATATCCTGCGACAAAGAAACTATCAGTTTAAAAGCTGAGTCAGGATAAATTCCATTACCTAGAACATTCACAACATAAACCTTCTCAAGCAAAAGGAGCTTGAAATCTCGTAAAACTCTTGTCATCTGATTAATTGCTTGTGACCTTCAACATACAAACCCAATCAGAACCGCAACATAAATTGCTTAGAGCAATCTGACCACAGAAAATCATGCTAAGAATAGAATATTGTACCTAAAGGTTCTTGAGTTTTTGTTGGTAAACTCTTCGGACAAAGTTTCAGCACCTTTACCATATGAAAGAAATTGCATTGAGAACCAAATGTTGAATAACATTGCCATGCCAAAGTAATTTGAGTAAAATAATAAAAAATGCTTGGTATTGGTTAGGACTTGCAAAATCACCATTAGAACCAGTACATTATGTGAAGGAAAGACATCTAAAAAATTTCATATAAACACGTAAAACAATGAATACTTATTCAATATAGAGGTAAGGAGCAAGTTGGAAGGATATTTACAAAGAATATGGATTAATTTCCCAAAACTTGCAATTAAACAGATAGCATGCTTTGTAGATCAAAGTCTTCAAGCAACCAGTTCGTGCCTACTGACTTATTATTGCTTAAAAGTAATGGAAGTTTTTATCGGACACTATTCTTTGAATATTATCAGAATTATATTTTAGCAGCAAGGATTATGTTTATAAAGCAGAAGGATTTCCCCTGTAACCAGAGAGGATATCAAATTTGACTACGAAGAATCTGTTGGGTTCATTTTGTTCTCCTATCCTGGTTATTGAAATTGTGTAACTGAAAGTCATTTTCACATTATTTGTTTATTGTGCAGCTTATTGTTTAGAATCACTATATAAATACTCTTTCGCAATACCTTGATCTTCTGCAATAACTGTTCCTCCAGCAGTCAATCCCTTTTCTGATCCAGTGGGAGCAAAGCCTGCATCCAAAAATCTTGAGCATGACAGAAATGGAGGAAATGTTCATAAAAAAAAAAGCATCTATGTGAAATGCACCTTTAAGCTGCAAAGGTTTCATGACAAAACCTAAAATAGCAAAAGGAAGCATCAAAATTGCTTCACCCCAAAATGCAAAACGCCAACTGAAATTGTTTCCAACCTATTGGACAAACGATGAAGTTCAAAGGAGATAGAATCAAACAATGTAAGAACAATACACCAGAAACTATGGTAAGAATCATATAATGACAAACTTGCTAGAAATTCAGCATATTGTGAACAGAGCAGTGTGTACAAGATTTTAGAGGCCTAAGGCAAAAATATTTATAAAACATCACTCTGAAATAGTCATTAAAATTTAGATAATTTTAGTTACTGTTCATGAGCTCTTTTTCTAAAATAATGAATTATATATAAAAATGATGGAATATATTATATGATAATATTTCAGGACTTGTTGATGTACAACTCCTTTTGCGCTACCTATCTCAGATACGAGTCTTCACAGCTCCAATTATGAAACGGCTAAACAAAAGAGAGGAGATGTGCTTCTAAAATTAGGCAAGCACAAACAAACTTACCACTCCACCGTAGACATATCCAAGAGCAACACCAGATGGTATACACATGTAGAATATTCCAAGCCAGGCAGTTTTCTGAATAAAAAGGATAACAAAAATAAGTATCAAACCTAAGTTGGGATTGAAGCTAAAAAGAAAATGAAGTGATAAAAGCATTTTAAGACACGATATTAATCAGAAAAAAATTGGTCGTCACAACTAAAGCTTCTCCCACTCTGAAATTTTCTTCACTGAGAAAATAGAAAATTCAACACACCTGAGCAACTGGGGCATTATCATCAATGAAAGGAGCAGCAAGACTTATAAAAGAGGCCTCTCCAACACCAACAAACCTAAACAAGAACAACCGGTATTGAAACAATATAAAGATATTAACAAAGACAGGCAATGCTACTCAACATTTCGATAATTTTTCTACAGTACTCACATGCGACAGATAGCAATTGACCAGAAATTGAAGGAGAACCCACAACCAGTGGCAGCAATAGTCCATACGGTCAAACCAACTCCAATAAGTCTAAAAGGATTGATGCTGCAAGTGAAATGAGAATAAAAACAGAATTCAAAGATGATTAGGAAAAAAAATTCTATATAGTATACATGGTTTTATCTGCTATTCAATCATGCACATAAACAAGCAATAATTTTGTTTCAAGCTCCTCTCTTATAGATGATCTAGAAATATGAATGTTCATCCTATTACTGTCCATTTTCCTGTATCATTGCACTTCTTAACATCATAAAGAATGCATGAGATATGTGAGGACTCGATTACCATCCAGCTCCTAGTGTGGTTTGAAAGTCGTTTACACCACCCACCCCTCAAAAGAAGTACAGATGAACAAAAGGATTTCCTTTTAGCTGAAGAGATCATCAAGAACATAACTACATACATATTTTAAAGATACCTCTTGGCCAAGGTTGCAAAAATCGGAGATGCTATCAAGAGTCCAACCATGAAAGCCGAAGATATGACTCCATCCTCAAAATTGGTCAAGTCAAAATCACCCCTGTAGGATAAAGAAATTTAGAAGACAAAAACCCAAAAAAGCCTTTTGAATTGCCAAGTTTATTTTCAGTAATTTCTCAACAAAAGATTTGTAAAATTTCAATCAACATCAGCACACATGCATAATCTCATCTACCAGCAAATCTGGAGGAGCTATAGCTCCTAGTTTAGGACAAGAAACCAAGAGCAGAAACATTCAAGATTCTCTCTTAATTTGACACAAGCTGAATCTGACTCATGAAAGTACCCTGTTAAGTGAACGACTGCCAAACCTCAAACTAACTAGATGCTGCAAACTGAAATCCTTCCAGAAATATATATATATATATATATATATATAGAGAGAGAGAGAGAGAGAGAGAGAGAGAGAGATGCAAACTTACTGAATTCCAGTACCAGCAGAACATGTACCACTTTTGGCACAAGTTCTCCGACTTCCATTCACACCATTGCTTGCTATTGCTCCCCGATCAACATAATTTATTAAATTAATCAAACAAAATAAAATAAGCAACCTGAAAATAGAAACAGAACAGATTATTGAATGGGTTAATACTAAAACCAACAGATAGTCAACTGTGAAATTCTTCTTCAATCTTTAACAAGGCACACAAAATAGTTCAAAACCCATACTAAATTTGACTAGAACAAGATCATCAATCCCAGTTATAACACATTAACAGCGTTAAAAGTCATAAGAAAGCACATCAAGATATTGCTCAAACTTTTCCCACATATTAGAGGATACCCAAATTCAATTCCATTGTTAGCTGGGAGGATATATATATACACATCAGAACTTTTTGCTCAAAGATTAGAACAAAGATATTGCTTAAAAAGCAAAAAGTGATCAGATTTTCAAACTTTTGTGTTCACTATACATACACTCTCAAAATGCAATTTTTATATTGAAAAAATGGTCAAATCTTCCAAATTAAGCAGAAATGCCAAATCTCAGCAGAGACCCACAACCAACATTCCAAAATTTCCAACTTCCCGACTTTGCATTAAATGAAATCCCAAATTTCAGAGAAGCTCATCATCATCATCACCACCTATTCAATTTACACACGCAAAGAACCTACAAAAAAAAAATAAAAATCGTACCTTTTCGGAGTAAACCAAGAAGGCTTAGGAGGTAACATGGGTGAAGTTGAAGCTTTTTGTATGCTAATCCCTCGGGATACGCCAACTATTGGAGCTTCTTGGTTTGAGAAGAGTTCCCCTAGCTTTGGTTTTTCTTCTTCTTCGTCTCCCATAAGGATGGGTCGAAGAGTAATTAATTGGAATTTTGATTGGTAGTTTGATCCGTACCAAGTAAGAGAAATTGGTTCTTATCAGGACAATCTTTGCTTTTTTTTTTCTTCTCAAACAACTTGAATTAAAATTTACATTTTTACATTTTTTTTTATTATTTCTAAAACTTTTTCTTTTCTTTTCTTTTTTAAATTCTGAGTTTGTGATTCATGATTACGGAACATTTTTCTTGATTACACAGCTGTTAAAAAGATTCTTGGGATCTCCAACAAATTCCCAACCAACTCATCAAAATAATGCTTCCTTAAAACTATGAAAAGACTATGATTTTAAAATAATATTTATTTTTTCATTAATTAGTTTTTTTTAAGGAATTATAAACTTTTAATATGTCTTAAACTCAGGTCATAGGTGAAATCACTCAGGTCATAAGTGAAACCGTTACCAACTGAGCTACACTTTTTCGATATCGTTACTAAAAAATTATTATGTAGAGTCTAAAGCTCTTAACTCAAATGATATGTTTTAAACATATGAAATTCATATAAAGTGGTTCAAAATGGATAATATCATTGAACTGTGTCTTTTAAGGAAAAAAATGGTATCTTCGTATTGTTATTATTATTATTAATTTTTATCACCATTCAAGAAAATACTTGGCAAAAAAATTGTCTTCTTTTGTTTTTCCATTCTTGTTAGGGTCATTAACTTCTCGTAGTTTCTTGATCTGGGCTAAGGCTGCTCGCAGGTGTAATGCTTGGAGAAAGAAAAGTTTAAAATGAGAAAAGCAGGCTACTTTCTTTGGGAATATCTGAGCTTCAGTTTCTGGGAAGATGAGGGAGGAAGACAAATTTTCCTTTGGATTCTCCAAATGGGTAATTTTTTTTTTTTTTAACACCATCTGGTTGGTTTCTGGAGCCATTCAAGACTCTAGATTCGACCCGGGTTGCGTTGTAAGTTTAACTCTTACAAGAAAAACCTCACCCTTGCGAGTGTCGCCTCAACCTCGTATAACATTTACAATAGGTTTTTTTATTATATCAAAACCTAAAACTTCCAAATGAGTATTGGCATGCAACCTCATAAATTCTTAGTTATAAATAAGGTATTTTATGCAACAAGCAACACCTTGTTGTCGATCCTAGGATTATTTTCGATAATGGGTATAGTTTTAACAGTCCTAGGAGTGTTTTCCATACCTTTTCTTTTGTTGTTTTTCTGTTATCATATCATGCCTAAAGGATTGCATGCCAATTTTTTTATGTATTTTTGCCAAATAATGGTGAAGATTTCTATGCCTTCTAAGCTATGTGTTTGGGAAATCCATATTATACACACACATATATATATATATATATGTGTGTGTGTGTGTTTTCATAGACCATTGCTTAATTGCTCTGTCATTTTCATTCTCAAAGAATTTGCAAACAGTCTGCCCATCAATTTTGCACATTTCACAAAATTTTGCACATTGCCGCCCCCCCCCCCCCCACCACCCCCACATATGGCAGAGCTTGTTATATGCCCTCTTATACAGATAATCATTGACAAACTTGCTTCTCCATTCTTGGAGACATTTCATGACCTTTATAATTTGAGGGAGAATGTCAGAAAACTGCAGCAATCATTGCCAACTGCTCGTGCTTTGTTGGAAGATGCGCAAGAACGGCAAACAAGGGAAAAAGCAGTTGAAGATTGGCTTTTGAAGCTCAAAGACAAAGCTTATGAATCTGAGGACATACTTGACGAGATTTCGGTGGAAGCTGAAATTTGCCAACGGCGTAGTTCCAATCGCTTCAAGGTTGCCAGTTTCTTCTGGCCTTTTAGACCATCTAACAATCTTTTTGAGCTTGCTAAAAATCTTCAAAACAAGCTTCAAGAATTAGATGACATTATCAAACAGGGTGGTTTAGCCTTAAATCTGAGAGAGAAAGTTGTAGAAAAGGTTGCAGAAAGATTTTGTTGCAGCAGCACAGAAACTGGTTCATCTGTAATTGAAGCCAAAATTATTGGAAGAGAGATGGATAAACAGAAAATTCTGAGATTTCTGTTACCTTCTTGTTTAGATGGAGGTGAAATTAAAAGGGATGTTCTAGTTTTCCCAATAGTTGGTATTGGAGGAATTGGGAAAACAACCATGGCCCAACTTGTTTACAAGGATGAAAATGTGAGCAATTATTTCAATTTGAAGATTTGGATTCATGTATCTAAAGTTTTCGATAGAAGGAAGATTATGATGAATATCATTGAATCTGCAACTCAGAAGAAATGCAAACTCTTGTCTATGAATCTACTTGAATCTCAACTTCAAGATTCATTGAGTGGGAAGAGGTTTTTACTTGTTCTTGATGATGTCTGGAATGAAAATAAAGAAGAGTGGAACAAGTTGGGTGACCTGCTGAAATGTGGAGCAGAAGGAAGCAGAGTTGTTGTCACCACACGAAGTCGCGGAGTTGCCTCAATTGTGGGTGGCGGCAGTGGTGGTGGTGGTACTTTAGTGTACCATCTCAAAGGATTGACAGAGCATGGCTGCTGGATTTTGTTCAAGCAACAAGCTTTTGGTCCTGGGGAAGAAGAAGAAGATTCATCATATCCCACACTGCTGGTGATAGGTAAAATGATTATCAAGAAATGTGGTGGTGTTCCATTAGCAGCAAAAACCTTGGGAAGTCTATTGAGATACAAAAGAGAAGAGAAAGATTGGTTCAATGTTCAAGAAAGTGATATTTGGAATCATGAAGAATGCCAGAGGAATGGTATTTTACCAGCTCTTACATTGAGTTATACTAATTTGCCACTGCATCTCAAACAATGCTTTGTATTCTGTTCCTTGTTTCCCAAAAGTTATGAAATCAACAAGGAAAAGCTGATATATATTTGGATTGCTGAAGGTTTGATTCTACCAGATGGAGGAAGAGGAACAACTAGACAACTAGAAGAAGACATAGCTGATGGTTATTTGAGTGAGTTGTTGAGACTGTCATTCTTTGATGAGATTAGTGAGTGTGGAAAAGGCAGCAGCAGTAATAAAGTGTACAAGATGCATGATCTGATTCATGATCTTGCACGAAGTATTGGAGGGAATGATTTTGAAATACTTGGCCAAGGATTAGCTCCAAATAGGGCAGTAGCACAAGTTCGTCACTTGACCATCATTTCCAGTTCTAGTCCAATTTTCCAGGACAACTTATTTGATCACAAACGACTAAGAACACTGCTTTTATTGTGTTGTGGAGGAGGATCTTGTGAAAAAATTATGTCTTTCCTACCCAGTTTCATTTATCTGCGTGTCCTGGACTTCAGCAGATGTGGCATTAAATCATTGAACGATGAGTCAATTGGTGCTCTCATTTGCTTGAGATACCTTGACCTGTCAAACAATCCTATCCTAGCACTTCCTCTTTCTATCTGTAACCTTTGTAATCTACAGACTCTGAACCTATCAGGATGCTGTAACCTGGTGGAGCTACCCAATGGATTGGCTAGTGTCATTAGCCTAAGGCATCTTGACATAAATGGGTGTGATGCATTGAAATGCATGCCCCCGGGAATTGGAAATCTGGTTCATCTTCAAACTTTGCCTGTGTATATTGTGGGCAAGGGATCTGGGGATAGTATTACTGAACTTTGCTATCTAAAGCTAAGAAATGAGTTGACTATTAAGTGTTTGAAGAATGTTCGAGATGCAAAAGAAGCAAAAACATCAAACTTGTGGGAGAAGAGATACCTTCAATCATTAAGACTCGAATGGGGAAGTACCGGTGAAGGTCCAGATTTGATACCTGAAAAGGCAACAACTTCAACCAAGGTGACACATAAACCAAGTCAGTGTTCATTTGAATCTTTACCTGGAGACAATGTTGAAGAAATTCTCAGCTGTCTGGAGCCTTATGAAAATCTTAGAAGGCTTTATATTAAAGATTATCCAGGCAAAAAGTTCCCTTCTTGGGATCTTCCCTATCTGGTTGTGGTTGTTCTGATCAACTGTAGAAGATGCAAAAATATGCCTTCACTTGGGCAGCTTTCATTGCTGCAGAGACTACTCTTGCAAGGGATGGATGCAGTTGAATACTTGTCCGAAGAATTCTATGGTGAAGGCAATGCCAAGCCATTTCCATCTCTCAAAGATTTAACTCTCAGGGATTTTCCATGCTTGGAAGAATGGTCCAGCCATGAAAGACCAGCATTTCCTTGCTTGAAAAGGCTTGTTATGGACAACTGTCCTAACTTGAGATCTGCACCAACTTTTCCATCTGTTGAACATTTGGAGCTCAGGAATTGCAATGAAGAGATAATGAATTCACTGGAAAACATTACTTCACTATCCCATCTTGTAATTGACACATTTCCTGGCTTACTGCATCTTTCAGGTCGATTGCTAGAAAATAATAATTCTCTGGCATCTTTGGAGATACACTCATGCCAAAATCTCCAAAGTCTGCCTTCAGAGATACAAAATGTCTCTGTTCTGAAGTCCCTGATAATCAGCAGGTGCCAGAAGCTGTCCCTGTTGCCACCAGGATTGCATAAACTTAAACATTTGCAATTCTTTGAAATCTCTGGCTGCCATAGCTTATCCTTTTTGCCACAAGAAGGAATTGGAGCATCAGGTTCCCTCAGAACATTCTCGATTGAAAATTGCAACAATCTGAAATCTTTAAGTGGATTCCATCATGTCAAAGCTCTTGAGCAGTTGTCAATCATGAGTTGTCCAGAGATAACTTCATTGCCTGAGAGTTTTAGAGAATTTTCAGCTCTTAGAAGCTTGAACATCGTATCCTGTCCAGGGCTAGTTTCTCTGCCAGCGAGTCTTCAACATGTCACAACACTTCAAAGCCTGGTACTTCACACTTGCCCTGGTCTCACAGATTTGCCTGATTGGTTAGGTAAATTTTCTTCTCTTCGATCTTTGGCAATTTCAAATTGCAAATATCTAAAATCTTTACCAGAAGGATTGAAATGCTTGACTGCACTTCAACACCTATCAATTCAAGATTGTCCTCATCTTTCAAAACTTTGTACCAACAGAGGAACAGAGTGGCAGAAAATTGCTCATATTCCACACATCTACATCAGCTGAATCCTAAGACTATGTATGTACTTGCACCTTAGAACCCTCTATAATTCTATTGTATTATTTTAGTTTTATAAGAGCAATATCATTTTGACTATTTCTTGGACAAAAATATTGTCTTTTAACTTTTCATTCCTCTATAAATTTAATCTAATAATACGTGAATCATGATTCGATGATTTACACAAAAAGGAAAATGTTTCTTCCTATCCTTTTTTGTGACGACAAATTTAGAATGAGAAACATGATCTCACTTCAATGTTAAGGAGAAACATGATCTCACTGTTAAGAGATACAGAATCATGGCTGCAGATAATAATGAAACTGACTAAGGAAAGCCTTTCATTTCTGAACTTAGATCTTCACAAGTTTTGACATATATACACACCTGTGGTCCAGAAAATTTTGAAGGTCTATCCTTTGGGGGTATATAGCTGTTTTCTTCCTAAATCTTCATGTCACTCTTTTTGCAAGCATGAATTCAATAACCAAAAATCAGTCAAACTTTTGAACATCGTGGCATCTCTCTCTATGATCTTGTGTGCTATGTTGCTCATCAGCTTTGTTAGAGTTCACTCCTTGGAATCTTTTTGGATTGACAAGCCTTCAGCTTCTTGCACCCTAGATTGGTTCAGATTGATATTATCTGTCGGTGAATCAGTTCTGTCAAGCGAAACAGAGCTTTTAGCAACCTGAGTCGCTTTTAACTGTTTCTCTTTCTCTGATTGCACGGATGCTTGAACCCCAACTAAGTCTGCTACTCTCACCTAAATGTCAAAAACCTCTTCGTTAGCAATGGGCTTCAAAGGCTGAAGAAGCAGTATTATGATGTAATGCACAACACTCATGTATATGTTATCTTTAAGCAGCTCTCATGGACAGTACCTGCAATGGCTTCAAGACATCAAGGTCTCGTTCATCAGATTTATTAAGTGCTTCTTCATCAGATTTATTAAGTGCTTCCAGTGCTTGTAGCTCCATGGAATCTCGAACAAGTTGTCTCAGGAAGGTCACATCATCAGACATGACCCCGAGCCCTTTCATTAGCTTGGATCCAAGTTGCAAACTTGTCTGCATTTTTAAGTTGCATTTCATCAAAACCCCTTATCACAGGGAAAACATAAATAAGAAATGAGCAGAGCACGTGAAGAGGAAATCAATCATACCTCTGTATTTTCAAGAATAGCATCTGTTGCTCCTGCTTTCTTCAGCTCCAACAGATGAGCCATATCCTGTGCACGGACATATATAGGGATCTACGAAGTTTATCAGCAAAAAGATTAGTAAATTATAAAATGTAAGAAACCCGGCTAAAATCTGTAGCACACCATATAAGCCAATAAGGAATTTCATTGCATGTCTATTACTGATCTCAATTCATTAGAAACTTTGACTTCTTGAACAGTAGGAATATTCTAGCCCAGTATATACATATCATAGCTCTTCCAAACAAATAAAAGGTGTCGTATGAAGAGGAGAGAAAGACCATGTATAAATTACCGCTGGAAATGCTAGTCGAAGTCTCTGCACAGTCTTAATTGTCCTTTGCCTCCCAGTATACATAACCATGACAGCTTTTGGAGAAGCGATACCAGCAGATTGTAGAACCTCTGGGCGTGATCCATCACCATATAGGACTGGGAAACCAAGTTTCCTAGATGCCTGTTAAAAGGAAAGGTATAACTAGAAGATTTTGTTATTAATTTGAGGGGAAAAAACTTCATAAATTATATTCAAGTGCAACAGGTACCTACACCGACAGCATTTGTGGATTAATGAAACATCAATAGTTTTTCTAAGGAGCAGACTGGTTAAAGAATACAAAAGAGAACAATACAGAAAAACACTAAGGAGACAAGCAGAGATATAAAAGAGCAGGCATCTTCGACATTTCCCAGCCAACATCTCACTTAAGATGGATGGATCACAGACCAGCCATACTTACATTGCAGTTTTGATAAAATTGGGTCATCACTATAGTTCTTGAATGTTATGTAACCTTCTAAGTCAGTAAAGTGCAACCACAAAAACCTCTATTCAAACGTGTAAATTATTATTATTTTAAAAAAAAAAAATCATATGATAAAAGAATAGAGGACTTTGAAGACCTTAATTATCAGTTAACGGATTAAGTGAGGCAAACTTCTGTACTTCATTTGTTTTCAGCAAAGAATAACAGCAATTATATTTATTTGAGAAGACCAGAAAAATGAATATAAAATATAATAAACATGATCCCTTGACTTCTGGACTTCTGGAGCACAAGAGATGAAGCCCTATTGGTCCAGTAAGGTCATTGGGAAGGAGGAGCAAAGCTGTTCTTCTCACACCTTATGACCTTAACTTCACTTACCTTTACAACAGAAGGATCAAGATCGAATGCTACAAAAGGCCATCCCACAGCGTCACTTTCCATTCCAGAAACAAGCGGAGTAGATAAGAAATTGGCAAGGACCTGTATGAATGAAAACTGATCAGTTTAATTAACTACCTCCGGATTCTTCAATGTATTGACAAAGACCATGCATTTTACCTGACCCATTTGCCCAAATCCAAGGATGACGACGGGATCACTGGCATCAAAGTTAACCATATCTGCAGTGTTCTGTGTCATTAAAAAGGCATTCAGCTTCACAAACTTAGGAAGGATTTCAATAGTCAATAAAGAATATCATATACACAGTTTTCCTGAAGAGAAGTGCTTTGTCAATTAAGTTTATCTTATGTTGAGTAGATGGCACCAGTAACACAAACCATTTTTTACATAATAATGTCCATCAAATTCTGGAAAGCAATGAAAATAGTTCCTTACTTCATCCTCAACAAACTTCTCAGCAACAAAATCGGAAGCCTTTCTTCCAATTTCATTGAGTAGGGGGGTCAATGCCATTGACAACACAACAACTATTATAAGAAGCTTGTTCAATTCAAGGGGCAGAACACCGAGCCTATAATCAAGTATAGACCTCTTCATTAGCAAAACTAAACATATGGAGTGGATCAAGTAATGGAAAAGAAACAGATTACAGCTAACCTGTTTGCAAGAGAAAAAACTACAAATGCAAATTCACCTCCTTGGGAGAGAAGAAATCCAATCCTTATGCTCTCTTGTAGGGTTAGTCCAACACGTGGACCTATTGCTGTTATTATGAGTGTTTTAATAGCGATCAAGCCTGCTAAAAGTGATAGGATATTTGGCCACTCTCTGAAAAGAATCTGCAAAAGACAACCATTTAAATAAAAATTTGCTAGTGCAAAATTTACTATTTCTTAAGTTATTATTGAATGGCATCCAAATTATATAATCTTTATTCAAGTCAATCATGAAAAGAGCTGTCTGAGTTCCTAAAAGGGTTCTCTAATATGAAGTGCCAAATAAATATAAAATATCTAGCAGCACAAGGTATTAGCTATCAGCATTGTCCTATGCCTGCCAAAGTACAGTCCCAAAGGTCCAAAAGTGATGCTAAAATGTTGAGATACCTCCATGTCAATAGAAGTTCCTGTAGTCACGAAAAACAAGCCCAAAAATAAGCCTCTGAATGGCCTTATATCAGCTTCAATCTGCGTACGAAAGTTTGTCTCAGCTAGAAGAGCCCCAGCTAGAAATGCTCCAAGCTGCACAATTGAAAAAAAAAAAAAAAAACTCAGAAAATACAAACTCAAGCAATGGTACTTATGTTGTGCATTTTATTTTGCTAAATAATACTCACTGTGTCACTGAAGCCCAACTTTTGTGTTAGGAGTGATGTACCTGCAACTGTTAGTAAGCAGAGGGCAACAAAAGCCTCAGAGCTTCTTGTTTCTGCAACAACCTGAAATTTATTAACATGCTTTGGTTTTAGCCGCACATATAAATCAAGTTTTATTCTTGCTGGAAGATAAGGATGCACACCTCAAAAACTCGCCTCCAGATATATTTTCCCCCAAGAGACAGCAAACCAAGTCCCAACAAAGCCTTCAAACTTTCTTGAACAAGCATTGGTAAAATGCTTTGTTCTGACAAATTCTGCAGCACCAGTAGAATTGACAACTCTCAGAATAATTCAAGTCCATTGAATATGCAGGAAACCAAACACATCCAGGCATACAATAGAATGAGAAGCAAATAAATATTTAGCATGAAATAGAAAATAACAATTCTGAAGTTCATAAACCAATTACTGTTCTTGTCCAATGCTTTTTTTTCGGGTTTCTGTCTCAAGAATTGATTACTTAATGGAAATTGAGAAAAATGGTGATCTGTAACTCTGGTTTAAACTGAAAACTTCTATTGTTAATGATTCTTCAAGAAACCAATTTACTTAAAACCAAGAAGAAAACTGAAATAGAAGGGAATACTAACCAATATTCTGAACAAAAGTTTTTTAAGATTCATATTCTACCTGACTTTCCAGCACAGGTAGGATGACTAAGAGAGGGACGACAGCAATATCCTGTCAACATCAAGCAGTACAGATCAAAAAGGTTATTAACTGGACTTATTTTTATGCACTCAGCGAGACATGTTCTAGCCAATTGAAGAAATAAAGCAAAAAAGAAATAGTACAGAAAGAGAAGAAAGCAAAATGGCACCTGAAGCAGAAGTATTCCCAAAGTCGCTGAACCAAACCTAGTTGGAAGCTCACCTTTTTCTGCAAGAAGCTACAACTCACTCTGTGTAAGCATCAAGACAATGGCTCTGATCTGAACCAAAAGATATATTTCTGCTAAAAATCTCACAAATTTTCCAACTCTTCACATTTTATGAAAAATCAATCCTAGTTACCCGAAAAATACAGGAAAATGAAGGAATTAAAATACATAAGAAGGAAGAAAGCAATCATGGTTGAATACAAAGGGGAAAAAAATATCCCCACCAAACCCAACAAATGGCTTGAGTAAGCAGGAAATGCACATCATACAGAAAAATGAGTTTTCTTAACAGAGGCCTGATTTTAAGAGACTAGGGGTGCTTTTCCAGTTACATAACTTGGTACAAGTATTGAGGCTTTCCTATGAAATGCCAAATGTGCTTTGTGGCTGTAATTATTTCTTCTTGTCTCACTCTTATTGATGAGTCCCCTATTTTGGTACGTCCCAAATGTTTCTCACTTTCCTTCTAAAAACCTATTAACAATTTGTGTCAACAGTGTAATTGAATCACTCAATTTTACTTTTATGCCCAGGAAACTTTCATGAAAAATATAAACAATGACCTATTTTCAATTTACTTACATTTTAGTTGTCTTAAACTAAAATTGTACAAGCCATTGTCCTGTTAAATAGCTTAAGCTTTTATGCATTTTGGTAATTTAACCATGCCATATTTTCAGAACAAAATATGAAAGAGCAGAACAAGAAAAAACAGAAAATCTGCTTCAATTAAGAATGATGGGAAAGCAATCTAAAAATGTATCTTGCTTATTATCTTAACACAAATTAATTGTCAACATTATGATAGGCCAGGTATTGTTGAAATCTTGGTTAACCTTTTACATTCATTGGTGATAAGTTATGATTCTCTCTCATTGTTTACTATGAGTATTATCTCCTATGGTGCTTTTCCAGAACAAATTTGAGTTTGGACTAACAGTTTCAACTTAAAAAAGAGATAACATACATGTTGATTGATTAACAAAGGAGGATAGAATAACACATCAAAAACAAAACTTTTTGAAAGGATGCATTAAAAACAATTTTTCCTTATACCTGCAGGACAAAAGCTGAAGAAGAAAGTGATAACGCAGCACCAATAACAACAGCCTCGTCAATGGTTCTGATGTTTACCTAGGTGAGACGAGTAAATTATGTGTCAGCCAAAGTATAGGACCACTTTCATAAGCTCTACAAAAGAAGAGTTTTATGAAAAAAAATTTGATCCTTCTTTAAAACATTGAGCAGCTACATTCACAGATAAAAGTTTAGAAAGTGAATTTAAATTAGTAATGTCCAATTTGTACAATTGTAAAACTACACTGCAGGTTAAGCAGGAGAAATGATAAACATGAGAAAAAAATAAAATATGTAAAAAATGTGTGGGCTGATTTGAGAATTGCACAAAAGGAAGAATAAAATGTGATTCACGACTGGAGGATGATGCCTCACCAAATCAGGTCTTGAGTGAAAAAGAAACTCCAAAATCCTTGTTCCTACCGCAGCATTGGGTGGAAGTTCGAATGCTGAGAAAGCAAGAGTGGATAGTATAACCTTCAACAGAACAATACAGCAGGAAATTGGTAAGCAGAAATTGGATGCTGGATTAAAAAAAGTAGGACTTAGCAAAGCATAATATAAAATAGTGAAATCGGAAAGACACTATTGTACTTAAGTATCATCACTTGAAAGAATTATCTTTTCTTGTTAGGTCTATTGAATTCTGTACAATTATTTATTTGACACATCCTATAGGAACAAAGCTGCATTACTTTGCATCCTTCTGCTTATGCAAAATCCCACTGAAAGATCATCTTTAATATACTCACTGTTACACCAGGATAATTTGAATAATACAAGCATTTATAGCAGAAAGCTCTTGATAAGCAAAATTTCTAACCGAACTTTCTACTCTCACTTATTTCTCCACAAATACAATATCTGCTTTCAGATGACATTGACCTAATACAGTAGCCAATTAAACCTTAAACAGGGAACTTAATGTTGCAGGATGGATGCTGGAGAAATGAAACGAAATTTGCAAATAACTATTTGAAGCCAACTTTAAGATGTTATTTTACATCAATACTGAAAGTAATTCCAAAATAAGTTGCACAGTTATGAACTACCACACATATATCTTGTCCAAAGAGTACCTGAGTTAATCCCATGCCAAAGGCAAATTTAGCAAGAGCCTTCAACCGAGCAAGTGAAAGCTCCAACCCCATCTCAAATAGCTGCAAATAGATAAAATAAATGGGAAGACAATAAGAAGTGACTTTGTTATGATTTTTTTTCTTTTACCGTGGTGGAGTGAGGATTATAGTTCTAAAAACTATATAGAGCATATAAATTACTAAACTTTATAAATGAATAATATCCTAAATCGATAGCCATAAAAACAAGAAAGCTCAGCTGTTTTTATTAGCATCCAATTTGATTGCAGTAACAAAAGCTGCATCTTCTGTCAATTTAAACTTTTTTCCCAAAGCAGGATTTTTCTTTCAGAAATTGAAAGTTTCTCGAGTTTAGATTCAAATCCAGACTATAGAAGAAGTGAAAGTGGCACTCCATAACATAAATGAGGAATAGATCTGCTGGAAAATCAATAAACGATATGCATGCCCTGAGTTACCAATTTAACATATGTTTTAGGCTCCAACTTTGTCCTGATGGGATTTTGAACCTTATTAGCCTATCCAAGTTGCTAATGTAGAAGACAAAAGTCATCTTAAATACTTTTTGTTCTAATTTTCTCAAAGCCACCATCTTAGTCTATGTTTAGGGTCACAACGTTTAACTCCAAGTCTCAATGTTTCCCTTCAATAACTTCTCATATCAACAATCTCTTCTGAAATCCCCAGGTAAATTTTGTTCTTCTTTTCACATATTGCCATATAAATGCAAGATGATACACTAACATTAGCCTTTGTTCATCTAGGCCTTATGCAGCAGAGAATTTCATAAAACTGGGTTAAAGAAAACTTCATAAACTTTACCAAGAATAGAATCCCCCATTCAGAAAGAACCTTAACATCTGTCAGATTCCGGATTAAGCCAAACTGGTTGAGTACTACTCCAGCGAAAAAGAAACCAAGTATCTGCACCAATACATCATGGAATGTAAATGTTATGAAAGTTATTGAAGAGATGATATATCACTGCTGAATGAATTTAGCACTGAAAGCAACAATACAAATTCAATATAGGTAGAACTCAACATTATCAAATTCAAGAAAGATACAGGATGTACAAGAAATGCACCATTAGAAATAGAAAATCTACATGAATAGCTGCAGGTTCCTTCCCTTGGACACAGATCATGATGGTATTATTTCAAAGCATATGAAATTGGAAAAGAATCAGCATAGTAGCTTACAGGGCTTGCTCTGATGATTTTAAATCCAGGAACAACCAACACAGTTACGGCTAAGAATGTCAGAGTGTCCAACCCCAAGTCATTGATAACATCAACTGCACTTGCAACGTCAAGTGATGCGTATAAACAGAACCCATTTCTGTGCACCTGTTTATGCTTGAAGAAGAAAACTCTTTTGCAACCATCAACACAGGAAGACCCCCAAGGCTTTGCCTTCAAGATATTCGTTGTAAAATAAGAAAGATTCTTTATCCTGAAATGTGAAGTACGCAGTGGAATCTGCAGCTGCTGATTGTAAGAATAGGAGATATAACGCCGATTGGTACATGGACAAACACAAGAATTAGCCTTAGTGAAGCTTGCTTGGGTAAAAAAATATCCCTGCAAGTTAAGAGGGAAATGATTAATAAACAGACACAATTTTACATCTTAATTTTAAAAATTAAATAAATAATAATTAATTTTTTTAAGAAAAACCTTCCTATTATCATTTAATTAATGCTCAACTGTAAAATTACATTGAAAAAATTCTCTAGTTTTTAGGTGGCAACAACTGTATATGAAATAGGGGGAAAAGAATTGCAGCCTTTGAAATTAAGGGATTAAGGAGCTGACGCCAATCATATTCCCTCTTCTATTCGATAAAGAGGGGCAAGAAAAATATGCATTCCAGTTCTCTAAGAATTGTATTGTTCCACATAATAGAAAAGCGTTCACATAATTTACGAGGACTGATTTTAAAATTTTCACAGCGACGATGAGAAACAGGAAACCCCTGTTTTTACTCAACACAGAAGGAACAATGGCCAGCATCGTTTTTGTGCCATCTCTTAGGAATTAGGACTCAAAAACAGTTAGAATGATCCAAAATTAGCTTAAACTCTAGCTAGTTCTTGTGCAAAGAACAGCTTACAGCTCCGCTAACCGTACAAATTAGCGCTAAATAAGAATAATCGGCAATGGGAATGACAATTAACCATCAATGCCAACAAATTGCCTGGCATGCAGAGCTGCATATCATCATGCTTTGATTCATTCCAGAAATTTTAAAAATACATTAGAAAAAAAAAAAGTGTATAATGATTTTATCTTAGTCATTGAACTCTTCCATCAATCGAGTTAGTAGTAATGCCCGCTCAATATGCTGAAGAAATTGCAGACGTGAGTAAATTATACAAGAAAAATTCGGAAACGAAAAAATAGCCGAATCACCTTGGGATAGTAACCAATTGAATCCAACATAATAGCTATCAAGAAGCAAAACTTCCTGCTCCACTAAAACGTTGAAATATGCATCGACAAGACAAACTCTGCTATTTCTTCTGAAGATTTCGGAGATTATCGCTTCGCTATGATATTTCAGTTTTCCCTCCCTGCTCCCAACCAGAGCAGTTGAATATGGCGGTAGTACGTGAGAAGAAGAAGACGAAGTGAAAGGACGAGAACGAGGAGGAGATGAAGCCACACGTTACAACATTGCCCGCGTGACTAGTGAAGAGAGAGAAAGAGAGATTCACGAGTAAAGGAAAGAAATTATAGGCGGAGAACTATTTTACTTCAGTTTTGACAATCAGTGAATGGATAAGAATGAGATTCCATTTTTTCTCTCCTTTCTTTCTTTTTTGTCTCCTTTCGTTTTCCAGAGAAAAAACATTCTCATTCCGTTTACAATAAAATTAAAAAGAAAATCAACTCGTAGCTTGAGGGAGTTGGTAAACGAACTCTTAATGTGGATGGATAGTCGAGGGTTCGAATCTCCCGAGTAGTTAGGGTCATGTTAAAAAGCTCAACTCTACGTGCGTTCCGTAGGCCGAGTCTGAATTAGTCTCACCGAAAAGGTAGGCACACCGGGCGCCTAAGTGGGTAAAAAAAAAATTAATAAGAAAATCAGTATTTTTTCTGAAAAAACAAAGATTTAGTCATGTCATGAGTTGTTCTTGGGTATTTAAAAACAGTGTTAAAGTATATATTTTTATAATAGTGAATTATATTTTATGAAATTCAAAGACTCCAACTCTTACGCAGACAATATCAAACTTTCAACTTCGTACAACATTAAATTTTCGATTTTATATAACATTCACAATACATTTTTTTATTATGTTGCTCACATTCACAATACATTTTTTTATTATGTTGCACACACTTTTACATAAAGTTCAAAGCTAAACTCTCAATCTTATGTAATGTAACATTCACCATACATTTTTCTATTGCACCCTGACTTTTTATGTAGGGCTCACAATAATATTAAATTCTCAATCTTATGGAGCATTAGCATTTATAATGTGTTTTTTCCATTGATTGAAGTCATTTTGATCATCCTCAAGTTTATCAAACACAATGAAGACAAAATAGTTAATCTTATTATCATCAACATGCAAATAAGTAGTATTTTGCAACAGAGGAAACAATTTCCCTGGGATATTAACCAAAGCTTCAATGATACATGGATGATGATATCAAGGAAATCAGTTCTTTTTCTTTTGTGATTAAAGATTCATGGATACATACAGAAAGCAAACTTTCACTTTGACGTATAAGAATTTGCAGGAACAAACTGGAGTGAAATACTATTGACACAATGCCTCTCATTTGTTGGCGTTGGAAATCCTTCACCTTTAAACACATGACCAAGATGTCCACCACAAGCTGCACAAGTGATTTCAATCCTCATACCATCAGGATCAGGCTGAATCGTGCAAAAGAATTTGTATTCGTTAGAACATCATCAAAGGAAATATTACGAAATTGCTCCCAAACAGAACAAGAATAAGAATTAAGAATGAGTGAAGCTCACATTGCGATTTATGGCCCCGGGAAGACCTTCATAGAATGCAGGCCAGCCACAGCCAGAGTTAAATTTGGTTGTGGATCTGTAAAGTGGAGTTCCACATCCTGCACAACTGTAAATGCCTTCGCCAAAGAATTTGTCATATTCCCCTGTCCCTGGATACCTGAAGAGCAAAGAATACTTCTATACATTCATTATCATAAAGACATAAAACCAAGGTGTAAATACATGGATTCATGCTTACTATTGACTGTTTCCGGATTAGAGCAAACAGCTGCTGATAAAAAGTTTAGATGAGGCTAAATTATGGAGCTTTATACAAGTTTTTTCACTTCCAACTTCTCCCTCATGCAAAAAAATCCATAACAACTCAAGAAAATATCACACATTTCCTAAGATATGGTGCGGTTGAGATTAGTTTCACCAAATTGTTTAGCATATGAAATAACAGGAAAAGTCCTGAACCAAAGGAGTTGGCATATAAGAAAGCCTGGAAAATTTTCTTGATTCACTTCCCTAATCACCATTTCCACAAATTTTTCAAGAAAATAATCAGGTGGGGAGTGTTAAAACACTATATACCATCAGCCTATGCTTCAAAGTAGATTGCTACTTCCTCCGTTTTTTTACTTGTTGCCCTTTAAAAAATGCGAAAATCAAACATTAATTATAGGGTTATTTAGGAAATAACATCAATAAATGCATCACCTGACAAGAAAACCTCAGTTTCTCCCAAAATGTGAGTATTTCTGTTCCCCTCCAATTCCCACATAAACCCCAATTTAGGATAGTGAAAGTATTAAAAATGATGTAAAGTTAGTATCTCAAGGACTAGTTTAATGGATGAACCATTCAAGAAATTACCCCATTAGAAGAAATTGCCCCATTAGAACCTGTTTAAGCACAATTGCAAAGAAATATCAATTTAATCACTTGCTCTATATCTGGAACAAATGAAACAAATATATCAATCCCAATTCCCAAAGCATACCAAAAGAATCCAAATACCTTGAAACCCAGAAAAAGAAATTTGAAATTTGAAACTTATTTACCAGTAGCCGAACAAATTCATCAGATTCATTAAGAAACTGTAAAGTGCAAAAGCAAACTTACTCTGTGCCTTTCTGCCGGAGAATCCTGAACTGTTCAGGAGAAAGAATTGCACGCCATTCATCCTCCGACCTCTGAACAGAGCCAGATGCAGCCATGGCCATAAACCCACTACCTCTGATGCCTCTGCTGCAGCTTTGATTAATCAATCCACTAAACCCAGATGACCGAACCCTTCCTTTAACATTAACAGGTCTGCACAAGAAATATTTGAATTGATTCTTCGAGAGACAAGAAATTTGAGCTGGCTGAGTAAAGAATAATCTTCTGGAAAGTGGGGTGGAATTGAAAATTACGGTTCTTGAAGATACAGATGGCGATATTCTCAGAATTTGAGAGCCCATTTGTGGATAAAAGTTTGTGGTCGGTGTTCTTATTGCATGGACCAAATTCGTATGGGGCGATAAAATTAGAAATCAATACAGCTCGCGGAGTGTGCAGCTCTAGAGAACTCTAGTAGCTGATCCGTTTAGTTTTCCACTTTGTAAAATATTATCTAAATTTTGTATTTAATAACGCATTTTAAATTTATAAGATTAAATATTTATAATAATTTTTTTAAAACTTTTTAATTAGGAAAAAAATTATATATAATCAGGAATAAATCTCTCGATATGACATGTAGGATCAAGAAGTAGTCAAGCAATGATCTTTAGTTTGCAAAACAAGTTAGATAGCCAAGGATTTTCCCTTAACTTTAGTTGTAGGGAATAAAGGTACATAAGAACACTCTCTTCCTCTATTGAGTATCGAGGTGAAATTATGTATCACTAAATTGATTGGATTAGAGTATACTTGATATACTTTTATTTTATCAAATAAGGTGAGGATACCTGGTCGGGATCTCCTCCATGGCTCTAGCAGACGACTGGACATGAGGAGTGTGTGCGTGGTAGTTGGTACTTTCGCCACCACTTTATCAAGAGTATTAAATGCATTGTATTAGCAAGTATGGTTTTGGAAATGACGAACACTCACTTTGATTGCTCACATCGTGGCCACGTTATTGGGATAGACTAAATACTCACATCGAGGTCACGTCATCGGGAGCTAGCTAGTCGGTTTCACTTGACGCCTCTTTTTATAATTAATGTTTTATCATTTATATTTTTAAAAAATAATTAATTTTATTGAAACTAAATTTTATGATGAAAAAATGTGTTTGATAAATATATTTTATAGAGATATAATGATTAATTATATAAGAGGGTTCATATACTGATTTGGCATGCATATCATGCGTTATCCTCAATGCAATGCTTATCAAAATGGAACATTTAACTAGAAAACTAATTTTGCCAACTCAATTTTAATGGAGTTAGAAATTCAAATATATCTAAATTGACAATTTTTTAATTAAAAAATTAAAAAAATATATTTTTTATGAAAAATAAATAATAGATATAATTGCAAGGATATTATAAAATTAATAAATAATAAATTTATTTTATAAAAGAATTGGACATACCATAATAATACATGACAAAAAAGTCAAATAATTTTAAAAATGTGATAGGATTAAGTCAACTATTATACATAATTACAATATCAATTTTTTTTTAAAACAAAATAGTATAAAAATAGTTATTTGTCCAAAATTGTAGGATTTTCCAAAAAGGAAATATATTATATTTCCTAAAGAAAAGGAAATATTGACAAAATTATACGAGCGCGTGTAGAACATGTTTTATATTAGTGACTTCGCGCTATTAAACATTTTTTCCATTCCTCACACCGTCTGGTCTCCGACGCGGAGGAATGGTCAGCCAACGCCGTGTTTGACACACTCCAATTAGCATAAGCAGACAAAAAGTCAAACCACCCACCAAAGCAGACCTTTGATAATGTCTCATTCTTCCTCCTAATTCTTTACCTAAACCCAATTTTCAGCTTTGAAAAGATTCGTGCTTCAGTTACACCACCTAATCCCTTATTGTTGATTCCCTTCACATCATTTCTCCCATAACTTCTCCTCTTCTTTCTCTTTGGGTTTCTGTTGAATTTTTGTTTCTGTAATTGTATTTTTGTTTCTCCCATAAAGTTCAATTCATTTTTGTTGTTTTGGGATTTTGATCTTCTCTCTGGGTGGATCTGTGGGTTTTCTTCTGATTGATTTTTGTTGCATTTTTCGAGTTGAATTCGATGATGGATGCGAAATCTCTTGTTCATTGTAACCGTAATTTTCTCAGCTTTAATCATTCTTCTTTAGCTTGTGTTCATTCTCAAGCTCGGCTTTTTCGAAATGAGCTTAAATTCAAGCTAAATCAAAGACCATTGTCTTTAAACTCGAAATGTAAGATCGTGGCTTCTAAAGCTGTTGAAAAAGAAGAGATGGGATCCAAGTCTTCGAGTCTCTCGGCTTTGGAGATCCTCAAGACCTCTGCAGCTGATCGTAAGTCTTTTTTTTCTGGAATGAAAGTTTACGTTCATAGAATTCTTCATTATTGTAGCATTTCCAATTTTGAAGATTTGTGTTTCTATCTGAATGATATGGCTTGCTCTTTTTCTCTCTCCTTATATTTTGCATTTTGGGGGTTAAAATGGTAGATTAAGTGTTTGATGCATTTACTTGAGTTTTCAAGTAATCCAATTCAGCTGATCAAATTCTTACAAGTTTTCAGTAGTAGTAATAGCTGTTTCTAATTCCAGTAGAATTCTTGAGTTCTTAATGTGTTTTTTTTGGTGTCTCATTGTTTAACCTGATTCTTAGAAGCATTCTGATGAATGTACTAGAGATTTATAAGTTGCAAAATGTTGTATTTCCTTGGCATTCTTGCCATGGCTAACGAGGTATGCTGAATCTCAGACTAAATATGGATATAGTGCAGAAGTATGTCAATTATATTTTTCTCCTGGAAGTATGTTCAATGGAATTTTCTTAGCAATCAATAGGTAGTTAGTGGCATTCTTTTGTATCGATGATTCCTGAATTGTACAGCTTGTGCTGAGTGAATTTATTCATTTATACAATACACAGTTTAAAAAAAAAAAAAGGAAAGAATCTAATGGAAAATTTATTGACTTCTTTTTCGTTTAATGGCTGAGGTTTTAGTTTTAACTTATGTTTGAATGGATATGAAATTTGATGAATGTTTCTTTCAGGGTATACGAAGGAAAGTAGTAGCATTATTGTGATAGGGATTAACTTTCGAACCACTCCAGTTGAGATACGTGAGAAGCTATCAATTCCAGAAGCCCAATGGCATCAAGCAATTAGTGATCTATGTGATCGAAATCATATAGATGAAGCAGCTGTTCTTAGTACATGTAACAGAATGGAAGTATATGTTTTGGCTCTTTCTCGGCATCGTGGGGTTAAAGAAGTTACTGACTGGATGTCTAAGGTGCAACTCTTTTCCATTTCTCATGCAAACTTTCTCCCTTTATTCTGCAATTTTTCTGCTTTTTCTGCTACCAGAATTTTATGACATTGATCCTTGTGTATTTTACAATGCCTGATAATAATTTTGGGATCTAAAATTCACCATTACCGCTTCTTAAGTTTTGACAGAACTTACTCCTATAAATACAAGAATGTCTAATTAATTTAAGATATATCGTGAAAATTTTTAACTTCTTTAATAGCTTTCAAGCCTTTGTAGTTGTTATGCATGATATTTCACTCCTTTCTTCTTGGTTGATATTCTAGTTTATGAGTTACAATTGTGCACAAAGATAGCTATTGAAACTCAACATAACTGCTGAAAAAAGATGCTTTTGTTCGAATAATGTATGTATTAAATATGGATAGATATAACTTTCCTTCCTTTTGTTTCCAGATAAGTGGGGTTCCTACATCAGAGCTTCTCCAGCATCAATTTTTGCTGTTCAACAAGGATGCCACGCGCCATTTGTTTGAAGTGTCCTCTGGGCTTGATTCCCTTGTTATTGGAGAAGGACAAATCCTTGCACAGGTGAAACAGGTGGTTACCACCGGGCAAGGTGTTCCCGGCTTTGGAAGGAAAATAAGTGGGCTATTTAAGCATGCTATTACTGCTGGAAAGCGGGTTAGAACTGAAACTAGCATTTCAACCGGATCTGTATCAGTTAGTTCAGCTGCTGTAGAGCTTGCTCAAATGAAGCTTCCTGAATGTTCTTATGAAACCGCCAGTGTGTGTGTTATTGGAGCTGGCAAGATGGGGAAGCTTGTGATCAAACATTTGGCTGCAAAAGGGTGCAAGAAGATGGTGGTAGTCAATAGAACTGAGGACAGGGTAGCTGCCATCCGACATGAGCTCAAAGATGTTGAGATAACATACAGATCTTTGTCGGACATGTTAGCCTGTGCTGCAGAGGCTGATGTGATCTTTACTTGTACAGCTTCAGATTCACCATTGTTCTTAAAAGAGCAAGTTGAGAAACTTCCGCCTGTCTCCGGAATAAACAGCCAGAGGCTGTTTATGGATATATCAGTTCCTCGGAACGTGGGATCTTGTGTATCAGATATTGAAACTACTCGTGTTTATAACGTAGATGATCTGAAAGAAGTTGTGGAAGCTAACAAGGTGGACAGATTGGAGAAAGCAATGGAAGCACAGACAATCATTGATGACGAAGTTGGAAAATTCGAGTCATGGAAGGACTCACTTGAGACTGTTCCAACCATTAAAAAGCTCAGGGCATATGCAGAAAGAATCAGAGCTTCAGAAATGGAGAAATGCTTGTCAAAGATGGGGAATGATATGACAAAAAGCCAAAAGAAAGCCATTTATGACATGAGTTCAGGGATAGTGAATAAGCTCCTCCATGGACCAATGGAACACCTGAGATGTGGTGGCAATGATAACCGCAGTCTTACTGAGATTCTTGAAAATATGCATGCACTGAACAGAGTATTTGGACTTGATACAGAGATTTCTGTTCTGGAAGAGAAGATAAGGGGTAAAATGGAAAAAAATCAGAGATAAATTTTGTTTCAGTAAAATCCCATTTAACATACAAAATTTGACGGCCAAATGGATTGAAAGAGTAGAGATTTTTAACCGTGAGGATGATGTTGATTTGAGTTCAATTCTTGCTTCATTGAACTTTCCATTTTTTCTAAATTAAGGGGAAAATAAATGAGATCTTGTAACTAACTGTATATTAGTTGAAATCTGGCATACTATTCTTAGAAAGGTATGAGTATTTATACTGACTTCTTGCATTGTTTATGAACACATTTTCCCCTTTTTTTTAAGTTATAATTTTCACTCTTATAAAACCCAACAGATTATATATTAGTATAAACAGGCAAAGAAGAGAGAATTTGTCAGAGCAGAGTTATTTAGACGAAGGGCACAAACAAAAATGATTGCTCATAAAGGGAAGAATTTGATCATACCAAATACTGTTAAAAAGGAAAGAACTAAAATTGCAAAAATTAAAACTGCAAATCAGTAAGAGTTTCTATCCTTTATTATTATTCTGTGAAAATCCTATTAATCTTCTCAAGCTGGGAAAAAGCATGGTTGAAATTGCAGTTGCAGAGCCACCTTGAACGTTCATGTCCTTATTATTTTTAACCATCTTCACCAAGTAATCATCCACCAATTCTTTGACAGATTTTGCAGACAAGGGATGAAAATTGGAACCCCAATCAGAGACGAAACTTTTGACCAAGACCCATTTGTCATCTTCACTCATTTGCATCCATCTCTTCTTGACTTCCTCTGTCGCCATGCCCAAGTAATTGCAAAGCTCCTTGAACAGAAGCTCCTTGCTCTTATACAGGGCCTGCTCTCTTTCCAGTATTTGGACGCTTATTTTTCTGATCTCTGCATCCAATTCCGAGGCAAGCTGAGAACCGCTGAGGCGGTTGCTTTTGCTACTGCAACATGAGATTGAAATTCGAAGCCTCGGTGATACCGCGATGAGATGGATTGGCCGGTGACAGGGATTGGCCGGAAACCTCGAGAAACATGGGACCGGTTTTGGAGAACATGGATGAATTCTTAGGGCCATTTTTTTTAAGTAGAAGATTTCTGGGGATTAAGAATGATTTTACATACAAGGAATCTTGCTACGGAATTCGAATAATTCCAGTCACGGATAGCCTGCGACTCAGAGTAATTTAGACCGCCGGCGAAGAGCCGCCTCTAGATGTTCCCCAAGTTCCTGAATCCCTGATCTGTCCCGCAAAAAACCCCGGGCCTTGATTATCCTAACAGAATGATATTGTTGTAGAAGGGCACGATTTTAGGAAATGCGCTCAAAGAATTCGATTTTTAGTATTAAAAGGGGAAAAAATTTCCAAAAAACAGTAAAAAATTTATATAATTTTACTATAGTTCTGGTTTATTGAAGTCAAAGATTTTTCATCAGACATGAACACAGTTATTTTCAAGATTGACCTATGCAACAGCAAAGGAAAATTACAAAAATGTTACAAAATAACAGAAACTTAAAAGGGATCATTACTTCTTCTTTTTTTAATTTTTTTTTGATGAACTAAAAGGGATCATTACAGAGTATGTAAAGAATAATGAGTTAATGAATGAATATATATATATATATATATATATATATATATATATATATAGATAGATAATCACCAATCTAATTCCAAGTTAGTTTAAAAAGTACTTAGCAATTTCCCCAACCAAGAAGGGGTTTGGCCAAATGATCTGAAATGAGGAAAGAAAATGTAGAATGTGGCACAAGAAAAACTATCCCAACCCTCTTCCTTCAGGCATAGCAATGGCAGGAGATGATGACAATTTTCACTTGGAACTTGCATCCCCCACCATGATTGGTCAGTTTCTTTGGAAAAAAAACCATGATTTTCTGCAGCAATCAATCAGCCCATTTCCAAGTGGTGGTAATTAGTATTGATAAGCTGAGACAAAATATCTACCCATATATCAGGAACACCAGGAAGGCACCAATGCATACAGTCTTGACCCCAAATAGCAACTGCATCTTTCTTCCCTAACCAAATTGCTGGATGAGCATCTGCTCTATACTCACTTAGATGAGTCAGATCGAGTATTCTGATATGCGAATCCTTCACTGTCTCCCGAATGAGTTGATTAACTAGTCTGGCTTCTTTGTTTACGCCATTGTTGCTGGGATCAAACCACAAGTCAAGCTGTTCAGGTGTAGATACAAAAGTAAAGATTAAGACGATCAAATTAAGTAGATACACCTATAAAAGAGGTGAATGTGGTCTGAATGTTTACAAAAGTCAAAACATATTTTTGAACTCGTGAGCTCCACGATACCTGGTGTTCTTCAAGGGGCTCAGTGAACATACAACTACCATTCTGATTCCATTCACCACCATGAAAATGCCTTGGTGACTGCAACCTCCAAAATTTTAATGTTTTTCTAGGGAACTGTTTCTGTATTTGAGCAACTGTATGCTTAAGAACAACTTTAAGTCCATCTAACATTTCCAAAGGAGGGTGTATAGGTTTTCCTTCCTTATAGAACACAAGTGGAGTTTCTTTTGGGAATTTATCAAAGCCCCACCTGAGTAGATAAGCAAATAACGCTCAGGACAACGATAAACATTTAAAACGTGTGATTTAGTATTGTCATATTTATGCATCTAGCCATTTCTAAAGGGAAAGGGAAGAAGTGCTGCAAATGTTACAATTGGATATCTCATGGCAACATGAATAACAAAAAAACATGGGATGCATCAGGATCAATTGTAACATGATGTTGCATGTCAGGGAAACTTGAATGATAGACTTAAAATCAAAAGTATTAAGGTTTTTATTTTTCGAGAGCAGGAAGATGTAAAGATACCAAAATCCGAGGATGAGTTGAGTGGAAAGATCAGATTAGTTTCTTCAGTTTCATGGGAAAAGAAATAAAGAAACAGAGAATTACCAATGACCAGTATTGAAAATCAGAACATCATAGAAATCAGAAATGTTTGCCCAATCATCTGCTGGAATATCAACATCTACTCGATATATTCCTTTTACTCCATCTTGAGACTGTTTGGGCTGCCACCTTTGTTTAATCAGTTATAAGGAAGTAAGGTGCCGTATTCAAATTCAGACTAAATTTGCAAACATATCAGGGGTCAGAATAAATTATCTTCTAGCTCAAAGTACGAAATAAAACCAAGCAGGTTTATTCAACCACCTCCAACAACAAGCTCCATATCCTGAAACTGAATCAAAGGAAAAAGTACGTGCAAAAGATTTGAAGGACCATAATATTTTGTTTTATGATTCAAATCCAGTAAGAAGCAACTCGAGGAGATTTTCTGAGAATTTCAGCTTTGCAAGACTTATTTAACAGTTTGCCAATTTACTAAGACAGCTTGTAACTAACCATTTTATTCGGTGTCACAACAATATATATATATATATACATATGCTAATAGCAACCTCCCTCTCAATTGCTAAATACCCAACCAATTCAATTAGCTGACATCAGAAATGTTACAATACCATCATTTTTACACTAAAATAATCAAGAGAGCAGAGCAGTCATTACTTCAACAACCAAAATGTGATTTTGCAGCATTTTTTGAAGAACCAACATATTACTCTACAAACAACTACTCAAAATGGATCATCAAAACCATCAATTTAAAATAGTGAGATGATACAATAGGAAAGGATTCACATATCAGTGATTGAAATTATGGAAAGAGACATATCATCATAATATGACAGTGGGGCATTATCCAAAAACTCCTTCCATTTATGTCATTGTCTTGGCAAACACATTGTTAGTAGTTACTATTCTTCATAAACAGTTCTTTAATACGCCTGGTCCAGATACACAAAAAGGAAGTAAATTGCATTCTTTAATAGAGAGAGAAGAAGAAATAGATCAAGGTACTAACTGGTATTTTGACAGCAAAACAGCACGATGATAAGCCACGGTAACGTTAAATTTGGGAAAATATGCCCCTCTCCAAGCCCCTTTTCTCTTCCATTTCTTAGCACCAGTATCAGCCACTCTCAGAACACACAAAAAGGAAACCAAAAAGTTCTCATTCAAAGAGTCCCCCACAAACCCAATATTCTTATTCCTCATCCTACCCAGAAAACCATCCGGATCAACCCGGTGCAAATCACACTCTTCAGGCATCCATTTCCAAGAATTGATGCGATCCATATGATCCCTTTGATTTCTAATACAGTTCCAAGAATTTCTGTGAAACGGGCAGCTCTCATTGTAGATAGGCTTCCGGCCAGCGTCGTAAACCCAACGGCCTTTGAAGAGATTACACGACGGTTGGGATGAAATTTTGAGTTGAGATTCTGAAGAAGGTTCTGAAGGAGAGTAGAGAAGCGTGGTTGAATAGAGAAAGAGAAAGATGAAAGCTGGTAAGATCAGGCAAGTAAAGATCGTTGGAGTAGACTTGGACGCCATTGATAATCATTCTTGGAAGTTCATCTCTCAGCCAAACAGCAAAAAAATTTATCTGCGTAGTATCGGAGAAAGCGAGATTGAGCAAAACGATGTCGTAATTGCATTCCAAATTGCTATAGGGCTTCCTTTATAAAACGACCCCGCATTGCAAGGATGATTAAAGTGCTTCCGTTTTTAATTTTTATCTTTAAAAAAATATATATATTTGTATAAATATTTTAAAAAAATTTCCTACCAAAATTTAAATATATTATGAATATTTGTATGTCAATTACCTTCACTATCTCCATACCTAAATTACTTTCACTATCTTATACCTAATTACTTTCACTATTTTTATACCTAATTACTTTCACTATCTTCATACCTAATTACTTTCACTATCTTCATACCTAATTCCTTTCACTATCTTCATCCATTATTGTTATTATTTACATTATTTATTTTATTTCTACTACTTTTTCATCCCTATAAATAGAGGTGAAAATGTGTAGTTTTGAACACACAAGAATATATATGAAATATACAAGAAAGCTTCTCTCAAGAAAGCTTATCTTCCCTTTGATCTCAATCTTACATTTTGTGCTATATTTCTTTTAGTTGTGTTCTATATTTCTTTTAGTAACAATTTAGTAACAATAGTTTTATAACACGTTATCAGCACGAGTCTCTAACCAACCGAGACTAGCACGAAGCTCTACTACCGAGTTTATTTGAAGCATATTCAGGTACGTTATTTACTATTATGGCAAATCTCACTAAGCTTGACTTTGTGGCTCTTGATGTTACGGGAAAAAATTATTTATCATGGATATTAGATGCCGAGATGCATCTTGTTGCAATGGGTCTAGGAGACACCATTGTACAAAATAATGTCACAACAAAGACAAGATCGTGTCAAAGCTATGATTTTTTCTCCGTCATCATCTTCATGAGGATTTGAAAAATGAATATCTTACCGTGAAAAATCCCCTTATTTTGTGGGGAAATTTGAAAGATAGATTCGACCACCAGAAGATGGTCGTTCTCCCTAAAGCACGGTATGATTGGTTGCACTTGAGGTTGCAAGATTTCAAATCCGTAAGTAACTATAATTCTGCGATGTTTAAAATTGTTTCACAATTGAAATTATGTGGAGTTGATATAACCGATGATGATATGTTGGAGAAAACATTCTCTACTTTCCATGCCACTAATATTATCTTGCAACGACCAATATCGTGAAAAAGGCTTCAAGAAATATTCGAGTTAATTTCTTGTCTTCTTGTTGCGGAACAAAATAATGAATTATTGATGAAAAATCATGAAACTAGACCAACAGGCTCTACTCCATTCCCGGAAGTGAATGCTGTTAGAAAACATGATCCCGGAAGAGATCATGGTCGTGGCCGTGGTCGTGGTCGTTTCCGTGGTCGTGGTCGTACATATAATCATGGACAAACTCGTGATAAATTTGGCCCTTATACTCGTAATTCAGGTGCCAAAAATGATGACCATCCGAAATGGACAAAAAATAATGAAAAAAGAAATATTGTTCCGAAAAAATATGAAGATAAATGTTATCGATGTGGTATGAAAGGTCATTGGTCTCGTGTTTGTCATACGGCAAAACATCTTGTTGATTTATATCAAGCATCTATTGACAAGAATGGCAAAAATGTCGAAGTAAACTTTACTTCTCAAAATTCAACTTATTGAAGAAATAATGATGATGATGATGATGATGATCTTGAAAATATTGATGTGGCTCACCTGGATGTAGCTGACTTTTTCGAACATCCAGAAGGAAAAATTGATCATTTGATCGGGGATGGAAGTGTTCAAAAAAACTAGAATATGATATGATATGTAATATGTTATTTTTGTTATTTAATATTTTAATGTAATATGTTTCACCTTTTTAGAATTTTTTTTTAATTTTTATTATCTTATATTTAAAGTTTCTATTTATAAATATTTTGTTATTTTATTATTATTAATGAGTTTATTATTAACTCACAGCCTGAAGTTTGTGAGATTATTTGCTTAATTCACAACCCGAAGTTTGTGAGATTATTTGCTTAAATCACAACTAGAAGTTTGTGAGATTATTTACATTGAATATTATTATTTGTGAGATTACCAAATGGCTATAGTCCCCTTTTATGGGTTAAATGATGACATTGAAAGTGTGTGTCTAATTGACAGTGGAACGACGCACACCATACTCGAAATACGAGAAATTTTTTTCTCATTTGAATGTGGGAGAAACAAGTGTTACCACAATAAATGGTAGTGTAAAACTTATTGAAGGCTCCGGAAGAGCTAATATAATATTACCGGGAGGAACTATGATTGTTATTGATAAAACACTATTTTCCTCGAAGTCTCGAAGAAATCTATTGAGTTTTAAGGATATCCGACATAATGGATATCATATTGAGACTATGGAAGATAACGGTCATGAATATTTGGCTATTACGAAAATGACCTCCGGTAATAAACATTTGTTGGAAAAGCTACCATCTTTATCCTCCTGGCCTATATTATGCTAAAATTAATAACATTGAGGCGCATCATTTAGTAAACCGAAGTTTACTAATCCCGTTATTTTTAAAATTTGGCATGATCGTTTGGGTCATCCCGGATCAATTATGATGCGAAAAATTATCGAGACAACGCACGGTCATCCTTTGAAAAATCAAAGGGTTTTGACTGCTAATAAGCTTTCATGTGCTGCATGTTCCAAAGGGAAATTGATTATAAGGCCATCACTATTAAAGGTAGGAGCTGAAAGTCCTACATTTCTAGAACGGATTCATGGAGATATATGTGGACCGATTAGTCCACTTTGTGGGCAGTTTCGATATTTTATGGTTTTGATTGATGCATCGACCCGATGGTCACATGTTTGTTTATTATCTACTCGCAACCTTGGCGTTTGCGAGATTACTTGCCCTAATAATTCGCTTGAGAGCGCAATTTCCTGATTATCCTATTAAACGAATCCGTCTAGATAATGCTTTGGTGAATTTTCTCCGCATGCATTTGATTCTTATTGCATGTCGATTGGTATAATTGTAGAACATCCTGTAGCTCATGTTCACACACAAAATGGTCTAGCTGAATCATTTATCAAAAGACTACAGTTAATTGCTAGACCGTTATTGATGAAAACAAATCTCCCTACAACAGTCTGGGGGCATGCTATTTTACATGCTGCAAGCACTTGTGCGTTTAAGGCCATCGAGTTATCATAAATTTTCTCCACTACTGGTTGGCTTTTGGTTGAGCCTACTATTTCTTATTTGAGAATTTTTGGGTGTGCTTTGTATATGTTCCTATTGAACCAACCCAAAGAACAAAAATGAGTCCTCAAAGAAGATTGGGGATATATGTTGGGTATGACTCCCCGTCTATTATAAGGTATCTTGAACCTTTGACAGGGGACGTTTTTACAGCAAGATTTGCTGATTGCCATTTTGATGAGAATTTGTTTCCCAAATTAGGGGGAGAGAATAAATGACATAAAATTGAACTTGCGTGGACGCACAAATGTGAGTGAACTGGAAGTTCAAAAGATAATTCATTTGCAACAAATTGCAAATCAACTGCCAGATTCTTTTGCTGACTCCAGAAGAGTCACTAAATCGCATATTCCAGCTATAGATGCTCCTATACGAATAGTTCCTGAAGAACAAACAAGTAAATCCTATAGCTGTTGAATCAAAGGCACGCGAAAGCGTGGCGACGCCCCGTGTTCTAAAAATAAAAATCCTCGAAAGAAAAGAGGATTAAATGATCCAGAAGATCATGATGAAAACCAAGGGACAACCGATGAAAAGATTCCAACTATAAATGATGAAGAGAATTCGGAAATCTCTATTAATTATACAACTTCGAATAAAAGTTGGGATCGAAAGTAAAATTTCTATTGATAATGCTTTTGCATATAATGTAGCCCTTGATATTGTCAAGGATAATGAGGATTTAGATCCTTCATCGGTTGAAGAATGTCGGCATAGAATTGATTGGCCTCAATGGAAAGATGCGATTCAATCGGAATTAAATTCGCTTGCAAAGCGAGAAGTTTTTGGACCTGTAGTCCAAACGCCGGATGGTGTAAAACCCGTTGGTTATAAATGGGTGTTTGTGCGAAAACGAAATGAGAATAATGAAGTCGTAAGATATAAAGCACGACTCGTCGCATAAGGCTTTTCACAAAAGCCGGGAATTGATTATGATCAAACTTATTCACCCGTTATTGATGCTATTACACTCCGATATCTTATAAGTTTGGCGCTTCATGAAAAGATGGACATGCGTCTAATGGATGTTGTTACTGACTTATCTATATGGAAGCCTTGAAAAGGAAATTTATATGAAAATCCTGGAGGATTAAAATTACCAAAGGCTTCTAATGGCCCTCGTGAGAACTATTCTATAAAATTACAGAAATCATTATATGGGCTTAAACAATCTGGACGCATGTGGTACAATCGTCTTAGTGAATTCTTATTGAATTCGGGATATAAAAATAACCAAATCTGTCCATGCGTATTTATTAAAAAAATCGATTTTGGTTTTGTGATTCTTGCTATATATGTTGACGATATTAATCTCATCGGAACTCCAGAGAGCTCCGAGAAGCTATAGATTGCTTGAAGCGAGAATTTGAAGTTAAAGATTTTGGGAAAACCAAGTTTTGTCTTGGGCTTCAAATTGAACATGTGGAAGATGGAATTTTTGTTCATCAGTCAACATATACAACTAAAGTTTTGAAAAGATTTTTCATGGACAATGCATATCCATTAAGTATTCCAATGGTCGTGAGGTCACTGGATGTAAATAAGGATATTTTTAGACCTCGAGATAATGATGAAGAACTATTTGGTCCTGAAGTACCATATTTAAGTGCTATTGGTGCATTAATGTATCTAGCAAATAGCACTCGACCCGATATAGCATTTGCTATAAATCTATTGGCAAGATTTAGTTCTTCACCAACACGACGACATTGGAATGGTGTTAAACATGTCCTTAGATACCTCCAAGGAACTATTGACCTCGGATTATTTTATTCAAATAAAAATGATCCAATATTAATTGGGTATGCGGATGCCGGTTATCTTTCCGATCCGCATAAGGCACGTTCTCAAACTGGCTATTTATTTACATATGGCAATACTGCTATATCATGACGCTCTACAAAGCAAACTATAACAAAGAACTTCTTCTAATCATGCTTGAGATAATAGCCATTCATGAAGCAAGTCGAGAATGTGTATGGTTGAGGTCAATAATACATTATATTAGAGAGAATTGTGGTTTATCTCCTAGAAGTGAGATTCCAACTCCTCTATATGAAGATAATGCAGCTTGTATAGCTCAATTGAAAGGAGGGTATATCAAAGGAGATAGGACAAAACACATTTCACCCAAATTTTTCTTTACTCATGAACTTCAAAAGAAGGGTGATATTGATGTACTTCAAATCCGGTCATGTGATAATCTTGCGGATTATTCACTAAGGCTCTTTCGACTGCAACATTTGAGAAATTGAGATATAAAATTGGTTTGCGTCGGTTCAAAGATTTCAAGAGTTCATCTCAACATGGGGGGGTGTTGAGATTAATACCCGCCGATGTATGGATTCTTCATATTCCTCGAGAATGACCAATGAAGGAGGCGTAATTTCAAAATTACGGTTTCTCATCTGCGCATCGACGAAATTATTACTACAATCGAAAGTAGTTCGAATGTTCCTCTAGCAACAAGACTTATGTAGAAGTAAAATCTTCATTAAGATTCTTCTTGTGAAAGACAATAAAATTAATGTGATGGTAACGAAATCGATGATGAAGCAGTTGGATCACGACATAGAAGTCGTAAATAATGGAGTTGGAGTTGTGCGTACATAAAAGAATATTGTACTCTTTTTCCCTTAATCAGAATTTTTTCCCACTGGGTTTTTATCCGATAAGGTTTTTAACGAGGCATATTCTTTATGTAATGGATATCCAAGGAGAAGTGAACCCCGAAGATTCATCACATTGAATGGAAGTGATAAGGTTTTCATGAGACATATTTATTTACAATGGACATACAAAAAAGGGGGAGTATTATGAATATTTGTATGTCAATTACCTTCACTATCTCCATACCTAAATTATCTCAATTACCTTCACTATCTCCATACCTAAATTACTTTCACTATCTTCTACCTAATTACTTTCACTATTTTTATACCTAATTACTTTCACTATCTTCATACCTAATTACTTTCACTATCTTCATATCTAATTCCTTTCAATATCTTCATCCATTATTGTTATTATTTACATTATTTATTTTATCTCTACTACTTTTTCATCCCTATAAATAGAGGTGAAAATGTGTAGTTTTGAACACACAAGAATATATATGAAATATACAAAAAAGCTTCTCTCAAGAAAGCTTATCTTCCCTTTGATCTCAATCTTACATTTTGTGCTATATTTCTTTTAGTTGTGTTCTATATTTCTTTTGTAACAATTTAGTAACAATAATTTTATAACAAAATACAAATTATCGCCAAATTATCGCCAACTTGATAAGGAAATGTAATAAGAAATACGCCTCCAGATTTGGATATAGAAAAATAAAAAGAAAAAGAGAATTTCCCACTGTTTTAAAAATCTGATAAATATAAGGGGCACATTTCGCATGTCTATAATAAGCTCCACCATCACTATCAGCAGCAGCAGCTCCACGATTGGTGGCGGAAACGCCTCTTATAAATCGCCATTTTTTATCTCTTCCTATTCGTTGCTCAGATTCGGATTCCCTCTCGAAATTCAATCTCCTGCGGTGTCATTCTCTCTACATCGTTCATCTCTTAGCTGCGGTAAGTGGAATGCTTACAGGTTACGCACTACTTTCGTTTTTCTGCGAGGATGCTATGTTCTACCTTTTTTCTTTGATTCGGATGCATTTGATTAAAACGAACGATTATGTATGATTTTGTGTTGTTACACTTGGTTGTGTAATTTGGAGATCGAAGTATCTAGGATTCCTATCTTATTTTCCTCTCCTTTTCTTTTGGATTGAATTTTTGTAATTTTGTGAGGAAATGATCTGATGAGGCGAGGCAAAAGGAGGATGAAAGAGAAATTACCACGGGATATATGAGATGGACGAGAACTAACCAACTGATAACTCAGTAGGCTTTTGATACAGTCAGTGAACGATGGAGCTAAGAGAGATGTCGCTAAATGGTAGAAGTAGTGTTAAACTGAGAAAATAGTGTGAGATTTAATGTGTATTATGGATTATTATATGATATATGTTTTTTGCACGGAATGAATTGAAACAACTGCGTATTATTAGGTTATCAACTTTTCTATATAGCTGGAAGGAAGAAAAGTTAGCATGTTAGGGTGATATTCTATAGATTTTTCTGTGTGTGGGGAATTTGGTCAAACCATATGGTGTTTGTGGAAACCTTGCAAAATCTGTGGAATGATTTTTTGTTATGAAGATGTGGAAAACTCGTAGTCAATGTAGATAATTTTTTTCTCTCCATAGTCATTGGCCGATCATTTTCTTAAGATATACTAGGTAATGCAATTAAGCTATCGAGTATGAAAGTTTTTTTCCCTCTCCGTGGCAACATTGGATACAGGTGCAAGCATGGATGGTCTTGAAGCTCCTGGTTTGTACCCTCTGCATCGCAGCAAAACTATTCACCTGGTAGGAGCTATAAGCTTTGCCTCTGTATAAATGATATTTGAAGCTCTTGGGATTCAAGGTTGCTGTTTCTATAACATTGGTGCTTATATCTTCTTATGCATTTTAACATTGTTAAAATTTTACCTCCAGGTCAGGCATGCCCAAGGAATTCACAATGTGGAAGGAGATAAAAATTATAAATCATATATGTCTCCTGAATACTTTGATGCAGAACTTACACCGCTTGGTTGGCAACAGGTGAGAAATATCTAGGATATTTTTATAAGTGAATCTCTTTTAGTTATTTCACTTATTACTCTAGAAAAACTCTCTAAATGAAAATACAGTGACATGACAATCTTTTAGTTCTCATGTCAAGGTTGAAAATTTACGGAAGCATGTACAGTCAACTGGTCTTTTTCAGAAGATAGATCTGGTTGTCACATCTCCTTTGATGAGGTATTCTATCAGTTTTGGTTATTGGAAAACATTGTTGTAATTGTTTTACAGATTAATCTCTTACCCTTTCAGTTCCCGAACCAAACTTTGATGTTTCTTTTCTAACACTGTGAATACAAGTTTTCTTGGATGCCTCCCCACGACCATTCTCATATAGTGCCTTTGTTTAAAGTTCATTTTCTTTTCTTTTCTTTTTTTTCTTTTCTTTTTTTTTTTCATATTATGCTTGTTAACCATTTGTAGTTGAGTTGAATTAAGTTGGAAATTTATCTAACCTGTACTGTCAGTTCCAACGTGACATGAAACCAAATGCTATACTGCATCTCGCTGATAATTAAATTAGTGCTCACATGGCTTTGATTTGACTAACTAAGGCATCTTTCTCTGAGTTCCTCTTTTACATCCTGGATTCTCATGATTTTAGTATGATACTGCAGGACTATGCAAACGGCAGTTGGTGTATTTGGTGGAGATGGTTACACTGACAGGATGGATATATTACCACTAATGGTGGCAAATGCTGGAAATAGTAATCGTGCTGCAATTTCAAGTCTCAATTGCCCACCTATTCTTGCTGTAGAACTTTGTCGGGAGCACTTGGTAGGTCCCATGAAGTATTTTGGATCTACAGTTTGTAAATGTGTCATCCAAGATTTTTTCCCACAGCTTCAGAAAATACATTTTGATTCTAGACTTGGAGTACCCAATCTTTCTGTAACCATTATTCTTTTACTTGCTTTTCATATTTTCATTTTAGTCCTGACTTTTATTTAATTTTTACTGCGGTTGCAGGGTGTTCATCCATGTGATAAGAGGAGAAGCATCAGCGAATATCAATGCCTTTTTCCTGCAATTGATTTTTCATTGGCAAGTCCTCAAACATCTAGTACCAATTTATTGGATGGTTATAAAAATGTGCTGGCAGCTATAATTTTCATGACGAAAAAGATTCAAAATAATTTGTCCCTCATCCACCTGAATTCTTGATTTGTGTTTAGATAGAAACTGACGAGGACACTTTGTGGAAAGCAAATATCAGGGAGACAAAGGAAGAAGTTGCTGATAGGGGAATGAACTTCATGAAATGGTATTACTTTACTGCTATTAAACTAGAGTGACAGACTTCTTACACTTATATAAGCATCTATACAGTACACAAGCACACACACACAACGGCATTGATCCATGCTCATGAAACAGACTGGATTCAAGTGAAGAAATTCTTGGATATAGACTTCCCTCATCCTGCAAACCTGCTTCCTTGGACCTGTCACAACTGCCTTCATGTCTCTTACAAGATACACAGTCAAAACTCTTTTTTTTTTCTTCTTTCTATAACATTTAACTGTAGTTCTTTTAGGTACTTGTGTATATACTTGCGAATGTACTGAGTTGTGAGTGAACTTGAGGAAGACGTATTTGTATTGGTGTAAAATGTAGGTTTGTTTTGCTCAGGTAAATCATTGCTGCTCACTTGAAGCACCCTAGAATCATCCTTCTCAAAAAAAAAAATTGCTGTTTATGCAGGTTATGGACCCGAAAAGAGAAGGAGATAGCTATTGTGACTCATCGAGGATACTTGTCTCATACACTTAGAGCATTTGGCAATGATTGTCACCCTCTGGTGAAAAAGGAAATTTCAAAACCGTAAGTTCTGGTTAAACTCCATTTCTATGCTGAACTACGATGAAGATGATTAGGACTCATCACGTCCTGCTTGTTTCTTTCTTTAAAATATATTTTAAAAAAAATCGTTAGTTAAAAAGTCCATCCTATTGCCAAACCTTGAAAATGAAAGAGAAAATTAGTGCCAGATTCTGTTTATCCTGCTCTGTTTTAGATTTTGAGATTTTCCTCCTTTGTCCAGTAGTATAAAAGTAATGAATTATCTCCTTGGAAGAAAATTTCATGCTCAAACTTATACACCTTAAATCCTGAAACTTATATAAATTTTTGAGTTATAAAATACGTATGTAATCTACTGTAGTTGATTAGGTAAATGGAAACACTGAGCTATTCTAATATTTTGTTCATATGGAGTAAATAAAAGATGTTCACTCAATTTGTGTTTGCAGATTCACTAATTGTGAACTTCGGTCAATGGTCATTGTGGATAGAAGGTAAAGTTGTTCATCTTGGCCTGTTGTCTTCATAGTTTCCTTTTTCACTGATGATTTACATGACTTTTCAAAATTGGCCAGCATGATTGGTTCAGATTCTTCTGCAACTGACTACCCTGGAAGAATTCCATCTGGGCCAGATCTATCCAGTGATATTGCAGATGAAAAGGATCGAGAAGATGGTGGGAGTGGCTCGTTGCAAAAATGATTGATTCAAGTCATGGGAGCTTCACGGGTGAGCTTTAAGATTTTTTGTGTAGTAGCTGCACTTCTGAATTACTTATGACAGCAATATTATAACTTAATGATTTTTGTTTGTTTATACAATGCATATTCTTGAATCAAAACTTATGTTGTCATTTTGATATATTTAACCTGATAGCAATCCATTTATTTAAAATTCTAAGGGTTAAGAAAATAAATTTAACTCTCTCTATTAGTTTAAACTTTTAGAGTAGTTGGTAATTTATCTTTTCTTTTTAACATAGAGTGCAATAGCCACTTTTCTTTTCGCAGTTAAATCGATTCAGAAGATCCAATCAATTAGATTTTTCTGGTTTCTACCTTCAGTATTGCAAATTTTATTACTACGGTATTTAGTACCTTATTTGAGTCAAGCTGCAGAAAAATAAAATAAAATAAAATAAAATAAAAAAAAGAGAAAAATCCAGCTTATTATCTAGTTTTAAGTTTTTGCAATTTAGCTGCAAAAACACCTTTCTTTTGCTAGGGAGAAGAAAAAACATCTGCTTCTGGTTTGAAATTCTGCCTGCTTAATCATGAATTGTATTTTCATATCTTGATTTCTCAGTGCCCTTTCAACATATCATAGAATTGTACTGGTTTCTTCTTGTCCGGGCAAAGCTCCTAAGAAGAAAACAAAACGAAAAAAAAAATTACGATTTTGAATAGCAAATTTGACTATTTTAGAAGTTATAATCGACTTTTATTTGGATGGATGGATGGAACTGAATCTGGTACCTCAATAGCTGCGGCTAAACGTAAAATTGACGCTTCGCCCCAGGGGCGGCCCAGAAGTTGGAGTCCTATCGGTAGTCCTTGCTTATCATATCCCACCTACAATTCAACAATTCAACATTTTATTCCACTAGGAAATGGTATGAGAACTGAGGACGTCCTCAAAAGTGAGTCCATCGTGAAAAACATACTATGGGGCCTTTCTTTCACCAAATTCTAGGAAAGAAAAGTCATAATAAAGGAAAATCATACATTTATCCCAAATTGTTTCTTTTTCTCATGTTTAGTCTTTTTATCTTTATTTTTTCACCATTTTTCATCCCTCGATTTCTATTTGCTGCATATTAAGTCTTTTTGATGTGCATAATAGTTTTTAAGATAAGAAAAGAGCCTTCTAAAAACATCTTGTATGCGTTTAGTCGAAAAATACTGTAATGATAAAAAAAAATTAGATGTATAACTTGTGAAGAGTTAAAAGGATGCAAAATGTAGAGAAAAAGAAAAGGTTAAGGCATAAACATAAGTAAAAGAAATAGTTTGGGACGAAAATTGTGGATTTCCCCATATTAAGTTGAATAGTGAGATGGTTTGGTCTCTGCTTTTGTTTCTTCTTTTTTCTTTTTTTTTTCTTTTTTTTTCTTTTTTTCCCCTAAGATTTTCCTAATAAGTCGGGTAATTCGGAAATGATCTAAACCACTTACAGGAACAGTAATTGCTGGCAATCCAAGGAGGTTGGCTGGGACAATAAATCGCATGAGATTTCCTGAAAAAGGAAGTGTGCATGCGTTAATAACTGCTTCATGGTAGAAGCTTACAAAAAAAAGAAAAAAAAAAAAAACCGGCTTCATGGTTGAAGCAACGCAATTTTGTTAAGAACATAATGCACGTAAGGTATAAAATTTCCAGACGAAAACTATCAGAATATTATCATTACTCGAATGACAGCCTAGCGTACACCCAACAAACTGATCAATAATCATAAAACAAGCTCCTGCAGTAGACAGCTGGTTTAAGCATTTATCATTCATTTAACCCAGCAGTACAACACCCAAATGCTGAACTTTTGATCTCTTCTCAAAACATACAAAATCTACTGAAGTTATAGCCCCTAGTCAGGAGAAGGGAAGTCACAAATTGAATATAGTATGTTTCATGAACAAGCAAGCCCTTTTAAGCAAGCAAAATAAAAGAAATTCCGTTGATCAATATTTTGTCAAATTGATCATATATCATGCTCCATTTATATAAATTCTGTGCCTATGCCTGCGTGACAATATCGCATTTACCCAAAAAAAATACAATATGAAGACAATGTACAAGGTTGATTTCCCAGACCCATCGTCACAAAATCAAGATATACTAGTTACTTTTGGTTCCAAAAACTGCAGCCATATGCTTAAAAAAAAATTTAAAATAAAAATCCATATTCTAGGTACATTTCTATCAAAAAAGAGTATAGCCATTTCTAAATTAACACATGAGAATAAGCAAAATCAAGGCTAGAAGTTTAAAAAGAAATTGGTGAAAATAAAATAAGCGCTGCAGCAGTGATGAAACGAGTGGAAATACCTAAAAATTATTATTTCACGGGAAAAGATGAAATGATTGAAGGATATAATTCTAACCTGAGACTTTTAGATTTGTCTCTCCATATTTAAGGGCACTTGGAGGTATGAGTGGTGCTGTCATGCTGCAAGGTACCATATAGGCACAATGAATTAAGCACAGAAAAAAAAAATGAAAAAATGTGAGCATGCCGTCTACTACCTGACTCATACCCTAGGTATATAATATCATATTGAATATTTTTACGTACCATGTTGTGGGGGTCACAATAACATCCACCTTGTTAAAGATTTCCATATAGTAATACATTAACCTACGTCTGCATGTGAAATAAAGTTGAATGTTAAATGTCGAGGTACACAGCCGTGTAATTAAACAAGAAAATAACAAATATTTTATATCTGGAAAGGAAGGCCCATCTTGTATTGAGAGCATTTCATACCAAACAAAATGCATTCAATTAAAATATTTACTAATAAAAGACAATTGACATGAAGCAAGATTTGGAGGGGGGAAGAGAAAACCTTCTCATAATGTACTGAAATTTGACATAGAAGAATGAATATTTTTCATATGAATCCACGAATAACATAAAAGTGAAAAGAGAATAAATGAACTGGTGTAATTATAATCATGGCAATCCCAGAGTAAAGCGATAACTGGTCAGAAAAAATTACAGAAATTCTAACCATAACACAAGAAAATCTAGATTTTAAGAGTGCTTACCTAAGACACTGAGCAGCAACATAATCTGAACCTGAAAAAGATCGAAAAAGTGCCAGATTTGTCCGAGTGTCATACGAAAAGTACTGCCCTTTCCTGAACAAGAGGATGAAGAGTCAAACAAGGCAATCAGAACCATCAAAATAACCCTTAAGGTGCAAGAACTGCAACTGTAAATTATCTGAAAAGCACAATCACCATTACATAGATAGAGGAACTTTTGTACTCTTAATATCCTAAAGGTTAGAAAGCATACCCATCCTCAAAATCAGGAGTTAAAGAGGAAAGTGATTCAGAACCAATTGACACAATGTGAGCTGTGCGCATTTCTTCAAGTTCAGGAATAATAATCTCTTCCATCTTAATGAGGTGAGGAAGAATTAGAAGCATGAAACAGGAATCATTTTACGCATAACATTCACTCGCAGACAAATATCATTGCAAAAATTGTTAGTTTATGAAAATATAACTTACTTTGCATCCATGCTTTTCTGACAGTAGATTGAGAACTTCCTCACACTTTGCAGATATTTCAGTTGAAAATACGTCATTGAACCACTGCATGAGAAACCCCAGCTCATGATCTGACATTCAAGAGTGACTAAATAGCTACAATAAAAAGAAAAAATAGAAACAGCATTTACCTCTGTGTATTTCCCAAACCTTACGGATCCTAGGGCATCAAGATGCTCATTTGAAGATAAATTTGGCAAACAAGGGAGAGACTGCAAAAACATCCAAAAAAATTATACATGATAAATACTAGAATCAAAAAATTGAAAAATAAAAGTTCTGAGTTCTGAAATTCTTATAATAACATCACAGTGAACAACTAGATCATTTAGGCATGGATATAAGGTGAGCAGAAGCTAACTAGATTTGAGCTGTAGAAGTAAAACTGTAAAATGTTGCCATACTCTTTCAAGAGTGACTGCTTCCACAAACAATAATCTAATATTATCATAATGTTCAAGTACAGTTAAATGCTACACTGCTGTTAACAAGTACCTTCGAGATCAAGTAGCCTATAAACAGACAATTTTAATTTACAAAGGAAACTTAATTTGATAATCAATCCGACTATATGTATTAGAAAGCTCTGAAATTCTTGGTCACCCTAGCTTAAGTAGAGCAAAAGACAATTTCTTGCTACCCTGCACATGCTATTCTTAAATTTGCAGCATGGGGAAAGGAGTTCTTAAGAATAAGCATGCCTCTACTGTACCTCTTTTTCCTCCTGCACCCTCTTCCTCATCAAAAAATAAATAAATAAATAAAAAGGAGCTTGATGTACTTATGCATTTTGCAATTGCTTAATTTTGTTTCAACTTCACATAGTTAAGAATCACTTCAAAAGTTTTTGCATCAAAGTAGAAATCATTCTGTTAAGCACATTCCCGTATGCATGACATAAGGAAAGATACGAATCTAAGTTATTACTGGTCGCAAAGCAATTTGATTTGCATGAGAGGATCCCAAGATTGCTGCATACCTGAAAAATCATCAAAATCAAGAAATATCAGCTTCTGCATCAAGGTTATTATTTTGAATATCACAAAGGATTCTGTTCTCTTTGAAAGAAGAATACATACAAACAGGAAATAGTTAAAATCAATCATCTAAGGATTTCAAATCACCAGTTAAAGGTTAAGCTGAATTGCATTATCCATATCTAACTAGTTCCACGTTGAACACCGACATTCTAAAATGGAAAGGCTGTTGGAATTAAGTTAATTGTCACCACATATTTGTTCGGGATGGCTTCTAGGCATTGAACCGTGGTTTGGATAATTTAATACTCCAAACCTTATCTACTCACGGCTCCTGAGAATTCTAGAGCTTTTTTTACTTCACCCTGACAGTTTTTTGGCTTCCTTTATCCATATGCCTCGAAAGAGTTTCAATAGTCATGATGAGCATGTACGCCATGTTATACTGTTCATGAAACAAATGAAAAATGGAAGAGCAGCAACATCTAAGTAGGTATTGTGGAATTATACACACAAAAAGAACTTACACAAGTATAGAATCCTCAACTGTTGAAGTTATAGGACCAATAATTTCCACAGTCCCTGCATCACATAATGACCTGAAAAAGAAAATTGTCCACAAAAAATGTAAGAATGGTCCAAAAATAAATGACTATTTATAGTGATTTCAAAATTGATATGGTTTTGCCTTTTTTATCTTTTTCTCTTTTTTCTCATATGAGATTTTCTGCTTGAGATGACTATTTTGTTACACTTTTAAAATTCCTAAGAATTCTTAATAACCTTGAACCATATCTTGAGGCTTTGAGGCAATGAGGAAACAGGAAACAATCTTCCACATTCGTTGCAGTTTGTGCAAAGAAAGAAAAACTTAAAGAAATGTCGAAAGAACAATAATTCTTTTAACATGTGAAATATGCTAAATTCAGTGGTAGAGCATCATTTATCTCATCAAATAGAAAAACTCATAGGTTGCCACTTTGAAATGGCTTCCCCGAATAAGAACACTACTTAACTGCAGAAGGGGGAACGGAAAAAACAAGAGGAAGTTATCACATTGTAACTACTTTATCCTAATAAATGTATATATCCAACCTATCTCTATCAGTTAAGCTTTCACATAAGGTGGAAATTTAAAATACCCTTCCATATCAGTTCGTCCATATGTTGACTTCAGGCCAACCACACCACAAAGAGAAGAAGGAATACGAACTGAACCTGCCATTAGCATTAAACAAGAAATATTAGCCCAAGGTCACAAGAGCATAAAAATTAATCACAGGCCTCAAGAGTTCTTATTTTACAACCTCCACCATCTGTTCCTAATGCAGCAGAACACAGCCCAGAAGCAACAATTGCTGCGGAGCCTGATGAGGATCCCCCTGTATACCTATCTGGATCATGTGGATTTCTTGCAGTTCTGTATTTTTTACTAGCATGTCATGATAATGCAGAAAAAGGAACTTAAAGATCACATTATCAGATCCTAAATGATTATACCAACCAAATGTACATACTTATATTCATATAATAACAATATACACATGCACACACACATATATATATAACAGAAAACTAAATGTGAGAGGTATTTTGCTTAATCAAATCACTTCAATAGACTAAATGAGAAATTTTACATGTCTACTGAGATATTATTGCATGGGAAAAGAACAAAATTTCTAAATAACCAACGACATTAGCTTTTCCTATGAGTTATGAGATGTATTTGTCTTGTAGAGTTAGACATAATATAAGTTTTAATAGTATTCATGTGCCTAAAATCAAAAGTTTTGGCTGAGTTTGTAAAACCAGTGTTGTTATTAAGTTGAAGTAGAAAATTATCATGTGAACATAAAACCAAACTATTTGTCAATCATCGAGACCTGCTCCATAAAAATAGGCAACAAGTGAACATGAGAAAATTTATTATTCCTAAAACTGAAATCCAATGTTCAATTACTTTGTCACTTAAAAAGATTTCAAACTTTACCCATGATTTGGATTATTTCCTGTAGTCCCTAGGCCAAATTCATGCATATTGGCCTTTCCAACTAAAATCACTCCACAGCTTCTCAACCTTGATACAGATACAGCATCCGTCTCCACCTCATCCCCCTCATCAAACCATGTTGTTCCACCTTCCTTTCATAAAGAACCAGATAAGTTGGTTTACCCAATAAAATCTGATGCATGACTTGTAAATACATACCATTTGTTGGATAAGGATAACAAGCAATATCATCCTTAATAGCCATAAAAGTTCCATCCAGTATAGAAAGTGGCTTTCCTGCACAACCAACAAAGAAGAATTAATCTTGAGCTACTACAAGAAAATTAGACATATAAAATCACACAACTTAAATAGATGGAAGATCTCCAATTTCAGGTCTCACCAAGCTCTGCAGCATGTCATCTTTAAATTGTAATTATAAGTAAGACAATACCTTCCTCAAACCTTTGTGTTGAAGCTGCAGCTTGCTTTCTCACTTCTTCAGGGTCGTGAGCAATTAGTAATGGTGCTGGAGGCTTCTTACTGTTAAACTCTTCCATGGCTGCAATGAAGTGCTCAGCAACCTAGAAAAATTGATCATTAGGCATCAATACCATTTCATGAAATTCAGAGAAAAGAAAAAGGAAACTTAAAAATTGAAGCTGACTTACGATGGATGGGGTGGTAAGTTTAGCTCTATATGCATATGCATAATCACGAATCTTCCAGTAGCGGAAAGATGAACCAGGATCAGCAATCCAAGTCTTAGAAGGGTCATAATTTGGGAGACATTGAACTGCTAATTCAACCCTCTCTTCTGGTTTACCATTCTCTTTCAAGAGAACCACGCCAGATTCCATTTCTAAATCCAGAAATTAAAATATCTTGATTAATGCATGGAATATATAAGCCCGTTGACCTCAATCCAGGTTTCCAACCATAACAGTTATGTTTGATCAGGTTTATAAAAGGCTTTTATCAATCTAAAACACTTTCACTAGTTTCACTCGAGAAAAGTATGCAAAGCTAGGAATGATTCAACTGTAACAGTTCAAATATTAGGATTCCATACAATGGATGCCAGCAGAAATGAAAGAATGAAGACTGATGATCAACGTATCAGTCAACCTTGTTTCACTGTTAGCTGTATGGTAATGTGTATGTACTCAATTCTATCAAGGCGAATGGATGACTAGCTGGCAGTAATGTTGGTTTTTTCCTTTTTCATCAGTTCTTTCATTTCTGTGCTTTTTCAGTTCTTAGACTCGATGATAATGATATTTATAATAAATAATAATAATTCCTTCAAAAAAAAAAGGGAAATTCTAGCGTATAAAAGGACTACGAACAAGAAAGGCAGGAGAGCACTGCAACAAACATTAAACTATACTACATCAAATGAATGACAAATTCTGATGCTTCAATTCACCAAATTTGGCAATACTACAACTAAAACAGAAAATCACAAATACTTATAAGTGTGAGAATGCACCTTGAGGAGGAAACTCAGGTTTAAACATTGGAGTCTCGGGTATAGCTGTATTATTCAACATCTGTCAATTGTCAATCGCGTTAGTACTTAGTAGAAAATATAATTCATGATTTGAATTCTCATATTTTCAGAATTTAGACCAGTAAAATTTCTCTGCCCATACAATCACCAAAATCGAAACAACGAAATGAACAACAACGCATCCTGAAATACAAACCTCAATGACTTTGTTCTCCTTCTTCAGATTAGATATAATCAATGAACCAATAAGTGGTGTTTCGAGTATCTTCACGAAGAACTTCAACCAAAATCCAGTCAAATGCGGCGCTACATTAGAATTTAAAGCATAAATCATCATCAGAATCCGCAACCAAACAATACACCAAAACAATACTTCAAACATAATAAGAAGAGAAGGAGAACCTTCAACTTTTTCATACTGGTATTTCACCTCCGACGAGTCAACTTCACTAGCCGGCAACATCACTCGCTTCTTCCCCATCCTTTTCCAATACAAAACAACTTGAAAAATTCAACATATATATATATAGTATATACACAATCAAAATCAATTACTGGCGTGAATGCAATTGGAATTCGAATTTTGCTTTTTACATACCTTTGATTGAGTTCCTCGAAGGAGTTCCGGATAGAGAGAGATAGATGTACACCGAAGATTCGGCAAACGTTTAAATGTATATAGCCTACCGATATAGTAGTTTGTCTCTGTATTTATAATAGTTAAGAGGTGCAGTAATGCAGGAGGTTGAGAATGGAATAGGTGGGTGAAGACCGGAGTCTGTAATATATATATAGTATTATAGTATAGTCCAAAGAGAAAGCATTGGGAGATCAGCTACTCTAACTCCCTAAGCGCATGACGTTGAACTGTTTAATGATGATTTAGACTTGGCCAGCTGCTCTCTTTGTTTTTTTTCCCCAAAAACTAATTTTGTGTATCCAAACTTCTGAACCAAAACTAATTAAATTATATTTTTATATATTACGTGAGAAAAAAGAGAAGAAAAGTAAAATTATTTTAAAATTTTCAGAAATTAAATTGTCAATCCTTCTAGAAAGAAAAATTAATGTGTTTAGTCTTAAATTATTTATGATATAAAAAAAATCAAGAAAATAAATTCATCCTCTATCTTTTTATTTGCTGAATGTTTAATTTTTTATCTAAAATAATAAAATAATAGATCACATTAGTTAAATATAAATAATTTAAAGACAAAATACATAACCCGGTAGCTTGGGGAGTTGATGCGTTGACTCCTAATACTTCCTCTAGGAAAGCTTCTGCATTTACAAGGTCTCGAACCCGAGAACTATTTAAAAGGAATCAAACTGCTTACCATTTGAACTAATCTCGTTGGTACGTCGGACCATTATTATGGAACTCTAAACTTATTTTTTCTTAGATAATATTCGAACTCGATATTTGTATGATATGTTAATTTGGACAATATCCTGAAGAATGGTTGTTTTCTTAATTTGGACAGGCCCAAATAGAGTATTGGATTCTTCTATTAAGATCCAACTATGCAGCCTAATAGCAATACATCAGTTCAGGGATCAGGCAAGATCCAAAAGTTAAGTGATTATTTGGACAAGCATTATATTTTTTAAAAAAAAACATTGTATTTAAATCAAGTAATTGGTGAATTTTTAGTACTAAATAAATTTATATTTAGTAAGTTTAGTTTTAATTTTTTTTTTAATGTCCCAAACTTTTTTATGTAAGAAAATTAAGGTCATTTTTCATAAATTTTGTCAAAATTTTTTAAAATTTAACGGTTTGTGTGGTTTATTGAATTAAAAAAAAAAGTAATCAAGTTATTTTATATGAAATATATATTTATATATATCGTTTTACTCTTTCAAGAATATTTTGTGAACGAGTGTTGCAACATTTTTACTCTAATTTTGTAGATATTTCATGTAAAGTAACTTAATTATCATTTCTTTAATAGATTAAAATCACACAAATCGTTAAATTTAAAAAAAAAAGATTGATAAAATTTTTGAAAAAGAACCTTAGTTGTCTTACGTTAAAAAAATTTTTGACTTTAAAAGTAAAAAAAAAAAAATTAGGACTAAGTTTGTCAAACATAAATTTGTTTAGAACTAAATTCATCAATTACTCATTTAAATATTATCAAAAAATTAAAATAATTTTATTATTAATTAACAATTAAAAAATTTTACTTTTTAAAAAGTAACTTAGTACAAATTTAATCATACCACTTCACTAATTAAGGGAGCTCTTTACCAGTTAATTTGTACTTATTTGTACTTTAGAGTTAAAGAAATTTAGTTTCTCTTAAATAAGGTATCGAGTTTTTAACCCAAGGCATAAGTGAGTTAATAAGGAGCTTAAGCGAGGTTGGGAGTTTGAACCCCTACTTACGTGTACATCTATTTAAAACTTAGGGTTAAAACTTCCTCTTGTAAAGGATCAACCCGACTCGAACGAAGATTAATTTGAATATAACTTTGACTTAATGGTAACCTCTTATCGATTGATATCCTTCTAAAACATCTTGTAATCTTAGCGCAAAAAAAAAAAAGGTATCAAGTTTTTAAACTTATATATGAGTTTAAAGATAATGTGTGGTCTTGAAAATATTTATTATTTCTTCTTTTTTTAGTGCTGTTATAAAATTTGAGTTCCATCCGTTCCACTATTAAATGTATAATATATATATATATATATATATATATATATATATATATATATATATATATATATAATATATACCCCATATGTTATGGGTTGACATGATTGATAAAAAAAAAATAATAATAAGGGAAGGAAGGAAGGAATATATCATTATTGGAGGAAAGAGAGAACATGAAGAGAGGAGTTTTGACAATTGAATGAAAGCATGTTCTTTTTCTTTTTTTTCTTCTAATTATTCTCGGAGATTTCGTCGCCGATAATGGTGTCTACTACCATTCCATAACAACTAACTTATTCCCGGGTAAGTCTTCCTTCCATGACCGAATATATATATATATATATATTATTGAATTTTAAGGTATTGCTTCAATCACGATTTTTCATTATGTCAAATCAAAAACTTTATTTATTATTCTCGTCGTTATGTCGGGATATTTTATCTATTTATCCATTTAAGGAAATGTATATCTCCAGAAAATTCCATTTTTTTTTTTTTCTCTCCACTTGGACCAACCCGCCTACCCGGCTTCTTAGATTTAAAGTAATTTGTGTATCTACCCCAATACTATTGTTCTGTACCATTATGGAAGAAGATCCAGGTAAAATATGAACTTCATTGGGAATAAAAAAAAATCGATCTACTTTCATTTGGTATTTTGGCCTAAATTCCTTGACTCCTCGATACTCAATCGAATCTTCCTTTTTAAGGATTGAATGCTATAATTGAACTATCAATCTCATATAATATTTACTGTGACTTTTCTTATTATGTCAAATTAAGACTTTATATATTATTCTATCTTGTATGTGATATTTATGACTATTTTCTTTATTTGTAGCAAATAAAAATATAGTTTTTAAAATATATATATATATATATATATAATGATATGATTATGTATTTTTAATTAAAAAGACTAAAATAATTTTTATCTTTATTAATTATGAAAAAGTAAAATTGAAAAAATATCATTAAATATCAAAAAATTTTCGCTACAAATTTACAAGTTCAAATCATAATGATTAATTTAGACTAATTGTATTTTGTTTGACTTAATGGAACGTGTGCCTTAAGGGATTACCCGTCCCAAATGTGATTTCTCCGAGGTGGAATTGGTCAAATACGTAATTAATTTGTTAATAATTATAAGTTTTTTTTTTTTTTGCTAAGTTATAAGTTAGTTACAGTTCTTCTGACTTTTAAAGACAGTAAAGTTCGAATGTTGCAGCTAAATCCTCGAAACAATTTATAAATAAAAAAAGCAAAAAAATAAAATAAAAGGAAAAACAGTTGAAAGATTCTCCGGCGCTTTTTTTTTATACTCATTTGGAGCGCCTGGTGTTCCCACCTTATTTGGTGAGACTAATCGGGACTCGGCCTGCGAAGTGCTCGCAGAGTTCTACTCTTACTCGAGGGTGAGGGTCTGGGCCGGACCTTTTTTAAGCTGGCGCTAACCACTCCAGGGGAATTCGAAACCTCGATCATCCACCTTGGATGAAGCATTAGGAGTCCACGCACAACTCCCCCAAGCTACCGGGTTATTCTCCGGCTGTTTTATAGTTTTTTTTTCTTTTTCTTTTACGTTTTCCAGAACCCTTCCAGGTTGGGGAAAATGTTTCTTAAAGATAGTAGAGTTGAATATAAATTGCTATTGGTGTTACCAAAAAAATTACAGTATTGATCTGGGAATGATTTTTCGGTTCTACCATGTAAGATGAGGGGCTCTAATTTATGTTGAATGTCTTGGAAATAAGGCCAAGTGTTGAGGGTGTAATCCGGCGTTGGTTCTCCGATGATTAAGTCGGTAATTGAATCTAAAAGATTCTCGGGAACAAAGGGAAAAATGATATCTTTTTTATTCTCTTTAGGGAAAGTAACAGAACATTTAGAATAAATTGTAATATTTGGCTTTCATTGAATGTGTGTGGTGTCTAAGTTACCGTTATATTTGAAGTCTTGGTCAACGAGAGAATTACACCCGAATTGTGTACCTGCCCGACAGACTGAATTGGTGGTTACAATAGTATTTGTCGGATCATATGCATTTAATGCTTTGTACTGAGGGTATCTTTTTATGTTAGAGATCATATCATCCGTGTGGTACTTGTAATCGCTCATCGGCTAGATAGAGCCTATCTTGGACCCAGTCGGCCTGTCGTGTGGCATCCACCTATGATCCTTTGACTTGCGTGGACTTTGCTACACTTCAGTGTCTCTCAAGTATATACGAGATTGATATTTCAACATTCATTGAGAATATCATATAAGAGCTTAAGACTTTTCAAGTAAGAGTTGAACTCTACAGTGTAACAAAGTCGAATTTGAATTAATTAAAGTCATGATAACTTTAAAAGTCAAATCAACTAATGAAAAAAAAAAAAAATGTAGTACAATACAGTGCACCATCAATCATTTCCTCAAAACAAATTTATTATTGCAAACATTCTAAAAATAATAGAATGGTGAATTCGGATTGCTTCTTAACTTATTTTCTGCTCTAGAGGGACTCAAATCAATAAGAAAAATGGATAAAAATAATTAATAGAATTTATAAGGGTATCGATTAAAAAATATTAATAAAATTGGACTTTAAAATATATATATATATATATATATATATATATATATATATTGAAGGAGAGAATATTTAAATAAAAAATTATATTCACACTGTTTCCAATGTTCGAAACGCATGACACACACAGTACATAACAATCATGGTAAACTCGGTAGTTGAAATCATCAATGTTTCTTGCCCCACCATTTTTTCTTCCCATGCCTTTCTTTCAACCAATAAATTGTGTCAATTTAAAATAGGAACTTTTTATCATCTAAGACTCAATTATTTAGGAGAATAGTTTGTATTTTTGGATTGAATTTATAAATTTTTTACTAAAAAGATAATTGGACTTTCATTACAATACTCATTGGGTATGATTTTCTAAGGTGTCACATAAGACGAATATGAGTTTTACTGAATTGTCGATACGTACAAAAAGTTATGTGATAAGGGTGATATTTTTTGACTTTAACCTTATAAAGATTAAGTTAGTAAATATTTTTAGAATTCTCCTCAAAGTATGAGGAACCAAGAGAATAACTTTAGAAGGTTATCTTAAATGCTATGAGGAGTGCATAATATATTCTCAAACTTAACTTTACAAGAATATGAAAATTGGATAACTTAGTTGTCTATTATGCATGTTTTACTGTATATATGTGGGAGTGACCAATAGCGAGGATGCACCCGTAAAATGGGCATTGTGTATTAGTTTGATTTGTGGGCGTGTACCGTACTTTTTCTCAATCTAATTTAATTCTCTTGTACTTGGAGGTGTAAGTCTCTTAGTGGCTGATGCCATTTACATGACTCTTTATACCGCTAGTCGACATCAAACTACTATCCAATCTATATAATAGTTAAATTTACCTCGATACCTTTCAAATACAATATAAGATTATACTTAAAATGAATCCAACTTTAAAAAAAATGACATATTTATTTGATAATACAATATCTTGAGATATTTTCATGAATGGCATGATAGATACGCAATTTAATTTAACTTAGTATTTACGATATAATTGGTGGAATTTGAAATCAAAAGAGTGGATTTGGATTTGGACACAATAAAACGCAAATTCTATTATAAAAAACACACTGACAAACAATCTATAACAGAAAATACTTTTGGATGTCAGTCATTTCATGGATCACGGGCTACACAAGTTACCTGCCCAAATTTTCTTCTTCCACTAATAACATTATTATTTAATTTGTTATAATGATATGACCATAATTATGATAATAGAAAGTGAGTCGAAAATAATAAACGATATAGAAAATAACATAATAAATATTCTATATAGATATTCAATATTCGAATTTTCAATTGCAAACTCATTTGCAAGTTCAATTTCACATTCTTCTTTCATTTACAACCTAATCTATTGTGGACGTATAAATTTTTTTTATAAAATGTCTAAAAATGAGACAAAAATAAAATAAATTGTCCATTTTTCTTTCCTTTTAACAAAAATAAATAAATAAATCTCACTTTTACATTTCTTAGATTTTTTAAGTGAATAAGATAATAAATTTAATTGCTTTAATTTATCTTACTTAAGTGTCTTATCCGAGTACTTGAGTTCGGCACATATTAAATGTTTTATGTCATAATTTTAAGTCTCGCTCCTACAAATTTCTCTCAAATTAATCGATAAGAATATCGGGTCAATAAAAAATTATAGGAAATTTGTTTATAACATTCACAATTATATTTTAAAATTTATTTAGGATTATTAATATTAGTTTGGATTTGGCAAGACTCACACATGGAAAGCCAAGACTGTTCACTATTTCAAAATCAGTCAACACTGATGACTCATCGACATTGCTCTTCTTCTTCTCTTCATCAATCAACAACACAAAGCACAAACTTCTTCGTGGATCCCACCCATTTTCCCCCACAGTTTATCACTAATCTCACCCGCCCTCTCCCCCTGCGGTCCCATGACCTTCCCTTTCTATCCCGCCACCTCAACTAAAAGGTCCCTGGTTGCACACAAATATCCGTACCTCCCTGGAATTACTATCATACCCCAACTACCAAAATAAAGTCATCGTTTTCTTACTCCTTTTTTTTCTCTCTTCTCTAACTGTCTCTCCGATCTCTACAACCCCTCCAATAAAATCAAGTTCCTTTCTCCGACGAATTCCTTCTCCGGCCATGGATAACTACGCTTACCAGCCTTCGTATCCGGAATCTGGGGATTCTTCCCCGCGTTCTAGAGAAATTGATTTTGAAAACCCACCTCCATGGGAGGATTCTCAGAACCCATCACCCAATTATAAGGTGAAATTCATGTGTAGTTATGGTGGGAAAATTCAGCCTCGTCCACATGATAATCAGCTTTCTTATATGGGCGGTGAGACTAAAATCTTAGCCGTTGATCGGAATATTAAGTTTGCTTCGCTTATTGCTAAGCTCTCGGCCGTTTGTGACGGTGAAGGCGTTTCGTTTAAGTATCAGTTGCCCGGAGAGGATCTCGATGCTTTGATATCGGTTACTAATGATGATGATCTAGAACATATGATGGGCGAGTATGATCGGCTCTACAGAGCTTCCCTAAAACCTGCCCGGCTTAGATTGTTTCTGTTTCCGGCGACTCCTCCGCCGCAGCAGACTACTGTTCCCACTGTGGTGAGCACTAGGAGTTTTGGTTCAGAGGAAACGATCAAGTCGGAGAAGGAGAGGTTTGTGGAGGCTCTGAATTCCGGTCCTATTAATACTATTACTCCTCCCTCAGCCGTGGCGCCACCTCCGGCTCAGGCTGGAAATGTTGATTTCTTGTTCGGATTGGATAAGGGAATGGCTCCCCCGCAACTACAGCAACAACAACAGCCGCCGCCGCCTGTCATGGCTGCGAAATTGAGAGATCCGATTTCTGATCCTTCTGTGCATGACCATGAATTCCCTGTTCCGGGTTTGGATGAAAGGATGATGGCTTCGGATGCCATTCAAAAGCACATCCAGGATCTTCAGAGGCTAAGACTTGAAGAACAGCAAGGTATATACCGGAGGAAGAGCGACGATAATCTCGCTGGAGGGTTTCCGGTAAGTGCCGGCGGTGAATATTACGCTCATAAGGTTCCAGAAAAAGTCTCCCAGGTTCCCGTCCAGGGTACAGTCGGAGTACCAACAACAGGATACTGGCAGGAAAAGCAAGTCGCGGGAGGGGTATTTCCGACAAGTAGTTTAGGTACTGATCAGCAAGTATACATGATCCCAGCTCCAGGAGGTGGATACCACGCGCCAATGGTTAGACCCATGACCGGACCCACAACTCAAGGTTACTACACGGTTCAGAGGATGGCGCCGGAGGTTTATCGAGAACAGCAGATGTACAATGTAATGCAGAACGTTCCGTCGGCCGTGCCTTCGGTCGGTGCAGCTCCTCCTAGCTTACCTGCCCAAGGTCAGCAGCACAAGGTGGCTGCATATTCAGACGGTTATGGAATGGTGAGATCTGCAACTACAGGGATTGTAGAGAACCCTAACTACGCGCCTATGGCGTACGATAATGGAGTTGGAAGACAGATGTATTACGCTGCACAGGGCGGAGTAATGGCGGCCCCACCACAACAACAGCCGCAACAAGGACAAGCGCAGTTTCATGGAATGGCCGGAGTTGGCTCTGATGTGAAAGTTACGCTAAATCAGGAGGCGGTAAAGTTGGTTCCAAAGGCTTCTACATAAGCTTCAGTGTGAATAAAGGTTTAAGAGTTCCGATCAACAATAAAAAAAAAATTACCGAGTTTAAAAAAAAAGGAAAAAAATTCATCCCCATCATTTTTACTGCTACTATATATATATATATATTCTCTCACCTTTTAATTTTTGCATATGTTTACCCATGTTTGAGAAAAATGTTTACTATTTTACCTTTGATTTACCTATCTACCCTTTAGGTTTTTCTTAGTGTAATTTACCGTGCTCTCTTTGTATATTGAAGTGGGAATGATATCAGTTAAAGAATTTGCTTTTTTTTTTTTTTTGTAATACCTTTTGAAATTCGGAGACAAATCAGGTGGACAGTTATATATATATATTTTTTTTTATCGACTAATTTAAATTCAAATTTAAATTTAATTATATCTGTAAATGATTTTTACATAGTACTCGTAATGAAGGTAAACTCTCGATTTTATGTAATTTTATAATAAGTTTTTTCATTATTTTAAGTCAACTTAAGGCTAAATCGGAGAATCTTTAGTATTCTCCATTTTGTTTGCCACTTTGAGAAAGAGAGAGAAAAGAAGAACGAAGTATATTTAATAGAGAGAGGAATTTGACTGGAATCTTGTGAATGGAATATAAAATAACTGTTGAACAAGAAAAACGATGGTGATTAAGCGAAGAATATTTTGATCCATGAGAATTTAACGGTGAGGATCTAAAGTAAGAAGTTGTGCAGCATTCCTTGAATTTCGTTTATGTAGGATTTACATAATTATATTCACAAAAAAAAAAAAAAAAGTATTTACATAATTATATATATATGTATGTATATATATTACGCGTAATACACTGTGTGATCATCATGCGTAGGATAACGGCAGGCCAATGAGGAAGAAAGGCGTGGAATCTCGATTCCTCCATTTATTATTATTATTATTATTTTGATACATTGGGATGGGGGTGTCGAACTCCCGTCTGTAAATAGTTTTGCTAACTACTTCACAAATAACCGACCAATTCTTCCATTTGATAAGCATGTAATAAAATTTTAGAATATTTTTAATTATTTATTATTAATTTTTCTCAAAAAGAAAAAATTATAGCAAGTGATTTTACATTAATAATCATACCTAAGATTTGATTCATTTTCCATTCAGGCATATATATATATATATATATATATATATATATATATATATAACCTGGGATTATGGGAATAATATGGATCTCAAGTGGGAAGATATTATTATGAAAAAAGAAGGGGCATTATTATTATTAGTAGTAGTAATTAATGAAGGAGTAGAGAGATAATATTATAACAATGGGTCCCACAGTGTTGTTTAATTTCCACATCTTGGGTAAGGGCACTTAGCTTAGCCAGAATTGGCTGCAGTTGTCGCTGTCCTAATGACGACTTCTCCAGATAGCGTGGCGCCTCTTCTTGTGGAAACTCTCTTTATCTTTTGCTCATTTTCTCTCCCACATATATATATATATATATATATATATATTTTTTTCTCTCTTTGATGAATATGGATAAATTATATTATCTATTTTAATAGATATGTATTATTAAATAAAAAACAAACTCTTAAATCTTATTAGTTAAGTGAAAGATATAAAAATTCTATTGATGGATAGTAACTAATATATAAGAAATTTAGTTAGTCAAAATATGCAAGTTAAAGTGAATAAATTGATGAATTTTCACTTAATACGCAAAAGTCAAAGAATGTGAATTTAAGGGAAATAAAATAAAAATAATAAATATACAATTTCAAAGTTAAGGTATTCAAATAATTCACAGGTTGAAAAGAAATATATATTTATAATTTGGTTTTGTGTGATACTCACTCGTCAGGTATGCATCTTCTTTCAAGTGTACAAACATACTCACTCGTGTACAAATATTACATGTTCTTTCAAGAAATTTAAAGAATGTTGGATTTAAATTTCTCTACTTCTATCTAATAATAATAATAATAATTGCTTATCAAAAAAAAATAATAATAATAATAATAATAATAATTAAAAATAAAAAATAAAAAATCTTGCCAACACCCCATCATGGTATGCATCCTTAAAGGCAAGTTAAAATGGTGACCTACCAATTATTGGTTGATTTAGTGGCGCATGGAGGTTGAGCTTGGTAGGGAAACCACGGTTCGATCCCCTACAATCACGATTGGGAGGAGTTTAAAACCGTAATCCCTGGAACCGCTCCGAATCCGAATTAGTCGACTCGTGTGGGTTTGGATACTGGATCCTTATGAAAAAAAAAATGGTGACCTAACTTGCCAAGTGAGAGACTTGAGTTCGACACATGTCAAAAATGATTTTATGTTGTAATTTTAGCTATATATTATAATCTTGGGTCTCTTTCCACGAATTTCTCTCAAATTAATCGAATGAAAATACTAAATCACCAAAGAGGCAAGTTAAAATGGTCAGGTTTTATAAAGAAAAAAATTGGTAGAAAGATGTGAAAATCATGAAATCCAAAGGGGGAAAAATAAAATCGAACCCTGTATGATATTTTCTAATGTTTGTAACACTTCTAAAAATAGAAAAAATAAATGTTGAAGAAATCTTAATATTACTACAGAGGAGGAATTTTTTTTTAGATGGTATCTCAGACCCTTTCAGCTAAGACTAATTCATTCAAGAAGGCCTAGCAGTGAGGGTATACCAAAGCACTTGTGAATATATCTCGAACTGTGGAACCCCGAGTGAAGTTTAAACTCTTAACCTCTTGATAAGTCATGAGGTAAGAGATAAACTCTTAGACCATTAGGTCGGGAGAGATTCAAACCCTCAACCTTTTGGTTGAAGAAGAAACTCTAAACTATTAGGCCAGAAAAGTAACTTTATTTAAGTAGTCAAGAAAGACTTTGGAATGGGAGAATTTCCTCATTGATTACTGAGGATTTGAATTTGATGCCATAGATAGAGATGTAACTTTTATATTATTAATACAATGATGAAAAAATAAAATAAAATAAAATAGTGTGAAAAAAGAAGGGTCTTTTTTGGCTTCAACCACTGTTGACAATTACAACTTGGGAGTAATTGGCTGAAAATGACTACACTTTTTTTCTTTGCTTACTACAAACGCATTGGTTAACATGGTAAACGAATCCTAACTCAAAAAATATATTTGTTAATTTCATTTCATAAACAAATTTCCTGATTTATACAAAATATTTATGATACTAATTATATTAAGAAAAAGGCGATGATGTTTGGTAGATATCTAAATATCTATTTTTTATTTTTTATTTTTTTAAAAGGGCATTATGGTAGATATCATAATATTTATTATTTCTTATATTATATTTATATCATGATATTTAGATAACATAATATTTATATTTTATATTATATTTATCATAATTAACAATAGATATCTCAATATCTCCATATATCTAGGTATTCAAAGATTACAAAGTTCCTTAATCATTTAGAAGTCTATTTTTAGCGGGTAATCATAAATTATTATAAATACAAATTAAACGACAAGAATGGTAAGTGGGATTATTCTCTAAAAACCCTAGTCGCTTTTCCTCTCATTTTGTTTCCGACTTAAACATGAGTTTTAGTGAGCAATTTCCGTTTTAACTTTGTTTCTGACAGGAACGAAGATTGGAGGCCACATCAATGTTATTATTATTATTATTATTTTGTTTGGTACAAGGTTTCTTGGATCAGTCTCAAATTATAGTAGGACATCTCTAAGCCAATCTACATTCGGATTAATCCATATTTGAGCCAGGTTGGTTCCTTGTCGGAGGAAGCTCTGGCCCCGTTTTAAACAATCTCGTATCCGTGGGAGAGACTCTCAAATTGTGAAATTGCAGTATAATGTCTCTCTCATTTGGTAGGTTAAATAAGACATCTAAATAAAACAACTCAAAACCAATTAAATTATCACCTTTTTTTCACATTTTTTTTCACATTTTTTACGAATTAATGCAATGAAAGTGTTAAAAAAAGGAAAAAAAGCATGGAACAACATAATGCAAAGCCCAAACATATTGGTCCAAATTTAATATTAAATTACTTCTACTAGAAAAAATTGATTGGTTATCAATGGGCTTATGGTCCAATCTGCATCTTCTTTGATCGGCCCTTTTATGCTTTTCTCCATCAATTGAAGATGGATTAGTTTGAAAGTGGCAAAACTTTCTAGTAGAATTAACTTTGAAGTTGAGTTGAAAAACTTTCTTATAAGGTTTGAATTTTAATTTTACCTATAGTGAGACAGATGTAGGGAAGGTTACTCCTAATAAGGTTTGAAAGTTCAAACCTTTATTTATTTAAACAAAACAGATATATGGAGAGCTTTCTCCCAATAGGAGTTTTGACGGGCCCGATTCGATTTAGTTGGGTTGAAAGTGTCTTTCGAGCAAAAAATTGCCAAAAAAATAAGAAATTTGAAGTCAAAACCCATAATTCGCTGGTTAATGGAAGAAATTTGAACTTTGTGTACATAATAATGGATGTTTGGGAGAATTTCTTGGGAAAGAAGTTTGACATGACTCCTTAGTCTAAGTGGAGAGAGTTTAGTTTTTATTAAACAAGTTTTCGGATTCAAATCTTGTGTATGAAGACATAAGTATTAAAAATTTTTTCTCAAAAAATAATCCAAATAAGACTAGATTCAAAATTTATTGGAATTCAAAATAGCTACTAAATAACCCGGTAGTTTAGGGGAGTTGGTAAGCGGATTCCTAATGTTTTTTCCAAGGCGGATGATCGAGGTTTTGAATCCCCTGGGGTGGTTAGCACATGTTAAAAAGCTCTGGGTCAGTCCCTAACCCTCGAGTAAGAGTTGAACTTTGCGAGTGCTCCGCAGGTGAGTCCGGATTAGTCTCATTGAAAAGATGGAGACACCGGGTGCCCCAAATAGATAAAAAAAAAGCTACTAAATACCGGATAAACTATCTATTAAAAAGGTGATTGGTGACAAATATGCATGACATATTGAAATGCAAGTATAGATTAAAAATTATTTATTTGAACAAAAAAAAGTTATAAACTAAAATGAATGGTGGTATTTGCTTTTTCACTGATTAATTTAGGACAAACATGCAGTAATAAAAGCAAACATTTGATTCAAAGGCGAGAAAAGAGAGTAAAGGAAAAGATACAATTCAACTTGTTAATTTACTTTCTTCTTTTGCTAAAAACTTATTAAAATTCTTTCTCTTTTTATTAATTTATTTCCCAAAGAATAATTCTATACTTTTCCGGATGGCGTGTGGGGTAGAAAACCGTGTGCATCATTTAAAGTTTGGCTGTCTCTCATTACCCTTATTTATTCCTTCTCAAAAAGAATCTATTTATTTAATTAAGGCGCATATGAATTAGTAAGGAACTATATTGTATTAACTAAGGTTAAAGATTCAAATTTCGATTTATGTATGTAACTGTTTAAAATTTAGAGTTAGAATTTCTTTTTGCAACGGATCAACTCGGCTCGAATTAGATTAATTTAGATGTTGATTTGGTTAAAAGGTGCTTTGTCATAGTTTGAAACTCATCTAAAACACCTCGTATCATTCGAATAAAGAAAAATTCATTTATACCCTCTCATTGAGGGCATAAGGCCTACTTAATAACCCTCAGTCAATCTTCTAATCGAGCGATATAAGACTTCAAGGGACCACCCGGCTTGAACGAGATTAGTTTGGATGTATATTTGGCTAAAAGGTACTCTCTCATAGTTTGATACTCATCTAAGACATTTTATGATCTTAGAAAAAAAAGAATCCATTTATACCCTCCCATTGAGGACATAATACCTACCTAATAACCGCTCAATCAATCTTCTAATCAAGCATTTAGGATTTCTTTTTTTTTTTTTTTTTTTGATAGTCGAACATGTAAGATTTTAATCACAATATTTATATTATTATTATTATTTAACCTTCTATATTATGTGCCATATCTTTTAAAATATTATATAAAATATCGATAAAAATATATTCTATGCAGTTTAATTTATTTCTCTTAACAAGATATTTTCTTAATATGTGTTTTCCTATTAATAAAATTCAAACTTAAAGTTTTATTTAAAAAAAAAATCAATTGGTGCATTTATATTTACCAATATCTTATTTATAGATATATATATATATATATATTATAATAATTGGTCATGTGTACTTGAGTTTTATCTACTCGTGTGCTTGGTGGGACTAGGGTGACCAAGTTGAGCTTAGTCTCAGCGAACTGTAACCCTTATACAACGAACGGAGCATTCCCTAGCAGTTGGATTTCCTTAGTTGAGATAGTCACTTTAGATCTTGTACCTGACCCAATTTTTTTTTTTTTTTACCAAAAAAAAATATATATAATAATTGAAAAGAAAGAGAGGAGATGAACTGCAGGTTGCTTGTCAAAATATCCTGTGACGAACTTTTTCTGTTTGTTGGGTAATAACTGACACGTTAAAGAGGAAATCAATGATTTGAAATTGTGAATCCAGCAATGGGAAATCTGAAAAAAGAATAAAAAATTGTATTATAAAGTTGTAACTGAGTGGAAAAATAAATAATGCTTCAACTTTTTACCCAATGAACTTTCACGCCAAAAAAAATCAATAAATTCATCATTAAACAAAATTCTACAGCCACAACGCATTTGGAAAACACGTAATAAAAGAAAAAATGTTCCAACAAATATTGGTCTAAGTAGAAAGAATATGATTCATCATTTGTAAGATTTCAAATTTAAACTTTACAGATAAATAAATGTAGAAAGAATTTTCCTCTAATAGAGGTTCGACTTCGGTTTAATTAAGACCAAAGTGGTTATTGAACAAAAATAAATTTAAAAAAAAGAAAAAAAAGGGAGAAGAATAGAGCTGTCTAGATCTTTCATCAGTTCCCATTATAAAAGTCATTCTCTGTTTACTTCTTGACAAAGAATCCGATTCTCCACTTCTCTCCTGTGTTATATATATATATATATATGTGTATGTATATTTACTCCGAATGCCTTTGCCACAATAACAACTTATTATTCATCCTTTTCTTCAAATTCCATTCAATCCTCTCCTCTCTGTATTGGTGGCTTTTTCTTATCTCTCTCTCTATATATTTCTTTATTTGAAATTCATTAATTCCATTAAAAATGAATGAACCACCAAAGTATGCTTATCCATACCCACCTCAAGGTAATAATAATTCTCTAATTCATTTCAAATTTTCTTTTTTTTTTAGGTTCTGGGAAATTTTAAATCAGTTTCTTCCAATATTGTTTGCTTCATGCAGGGTATTATCAGGGACCTCCAGTGATGGCACCGCCGCAGTACGGCGGTCCTCCACCGCCTCCTCAATTCAGTGCTGCTCCACCGCCTAAGAAAGAACATAGCTTTCTCAAAGGATGGTATGTATATATGTTCATCAATTTCCAAGTTTCTATAATGGAAAAAAAGATTTCATTGAAGGTTTTTTTTTTTCTGAATTGACCTTTTTTTTTTTTTTGCAGTCTAGCAGCTCTGTGTTGTTGTTGTCTTCTTGATGAGTGTTGCTGTGATCCTTCTATTGTGTTAGTTGGTTAGAACTTAGAATTTAGAAACCCACAGGTGGTTTCTAGAACATTCTTGATTCTCCCTCCCTCAGATTGTTATTTGTACCTTGCAATTACACACAAATACTTTTGTACTCCCTATATAGTTTTACAATATTTCTCCCAATAAATCTTAGATTCTTGTTTTTTTCTTTCCCAACATATCTCGAATTATATTATATATATATATATATATATATATATATATATAATATATGTAATAATATATAAAAATGAGTTTAAATACTGTTAATCAATAATTCAATTACCCATTTTTACCCTTCCATTGGAAGCAGCCTGAATGGAGTCACGAGAGCATTTGCAGATGAGGGTGACCGATGATTGGGGGTTTAATGTTCATATGGTCACAAGAACCAAGCCGAGTTCCAATGAACCTTTTTTTTTTTCTTCTCCTGAGTCCTGAGTAAATTACCGGCTTTTTCGAGTTCGCTTTATTTATAGTTTAACGGCAGGGAACTGGGAAGATGGCCAAAATGAGCTTCACGGGATGGCGGTAACAGAGTTCGTAAGGAGAAAAATTATTAAAAAAAAAATAAAAAATAAAATATTTCTGGGAATTTGTTCTTGAAAAAAAAAAATATATATATACATACTATAAATGGAAGAACAAATTATTCAATATATATATATAAAAAATAAAGTTCGGAAAAAGTGTACAGAACGTGAGTGACGATCCTCTAAGAAGAAGAAAATATCCAAATAATAAATTAGAACTTTAATCAGAAGATTAGTAGCCAATTCTTTTGTGGGCAACGGCCACGTGTCCGTGGCCGCCCCAGGTGTCCTTTCTACATGTGAGGAAAAAGCAAATTTCTCCAGCCTGTTCTTCTCGGAACCGACCATTCTTTTTATTTTCTTCTTTAAGAAAAATAAAATTTTAAGCAAAGTTGGAACCAGCTTTGCTTCTGTTTTTTTTATATATATATATATGTATATATTTTTAAATTAAAAAACAAATATTTGTAGAGAAATCTGCGTTTCTGAATTCTGATAATCATGGAAAAAGCAAAATATGGATATCCTTATCCACCACAAGGTTTTGTTAATATTTTGCAATCCCTACAGAATTGTGTAAAAAATTTTGGAATTTTTGTTTTGAAATTTCTTTCTTTGTTAATCTAATCTGGAGAACGAACAGGTTATTATGAAGGACCTCCGGTGATGGCGCCTCCTCCTATGTACGCCTGCTCCGCCGCGCCGGCGAGAAACAGGTTTTCTCGAAGCCTGGTGAGTTTAATTTCCTAATTTCTTCAGTTTTCCGAGTCGGCACAGAAAAATTAATTAATTCTAGGGTTTAATTTTGATTTTGTGGTTTCAAAAATACTGTAGCCTCGCAACATTGTGCTGCTGTTGCTTACTGGATGCTTGCTGTGATCCTTTATTGTTTTGGCCTGTTTTCTGAACTCTTTCTTCTTCTTCTTCTTCATGTTATTATATATATATATATATATATATCGGTAGTATGTATGTATAAAAATGGTTTATGAAACTGCCCAACCCATGGTTTTTTCTCTGGATCTGAGATTTTGCAGTTTCTGATCTCATTTTCTAATGTTACTCTTGTCTTCTTTGACAAGTAGATGCAACTCAGTTACTGAGTCAGCCAACTACTGGGTAAACTCAGTAGGTATGGTCAAAAGCTTCACATCTAGTTCACCGCCATCAACAACCCAACTAGCAGCAAGAAGAACAACAGCTTCGTATGTGTATTTCTTTTTTTAATTAGGCCATTGATTTCTCTAGCCAACAAACCAGAAAATTTTCAGAAAAAAGAATTCCCAACAACCATGAACCATCCCATCTCAAGAAGAGAAAGAAGAAGCCACTGCAAAATACATGAAAAAGGGCTAACTAACAGTACATGCCTTGAAATTCAAACTAGTAACTCATCAGTATATACATATATATATATCTCTATATAAATGAATGAATGAATCTACTACATGGGTGGTTGGGAGCCAAAATTGAAAACAAGAAGGGAATTAAAGAACAGAAGAAATGAAAGGTATCCTCATAACCTAGATGATGAATCAATGAAGATGCAGAAACCCAGAATTTCAAGGGGAGAAGAATATATATATATATATGTGGGAAATTAAAAGACTAGATTCAAAGAAAGAGAGAGAAATGATGATTGGGAATTTGTCAAATCAAAAATAACAAAAAATGTGTGGGTGCGTATAAAAGGTTTGGGGGAGAAGGGCTTTTTATAACGCACCAAATGGATCGTATCCCCACACACACATTTGATCCATCAGATTTTTTATTTTTTAAAATTTAATATGCTTTTTTCTATGTTAAATTGAGAGATGCCACCTACAACCTTAGCTAGCTCATTTACGTTGTCAACTGTCAACTATGACCCCACATTTTTTGCCCTTTCTTACTTTCTCTCTCTCCCTCTCTCTTAGTAATTTCCTAATTTGCCCTCCAAAACAATATAATTTCCTCTACATTTTTTTTTAATTAATTATAATTTATTTTTTGTCATGTGTGATAGATTATTAATTAATCATTAGATGGTAATTATTGTGATTAAAGTTTTACATCCTTTGTCAAGAAGACGTCGTTTCTCAGTTTTTTTTTTTTTTTTTTTTATAAAAAATTCACATAGTCACTTACAATATTGACTGTGATTTAATAAAAATGAGCTTGAAATTTTATATATTTTAAATTTATAAAATGTGATCAAAATTGATAATATTATTGAATGATATATAATAATAATTAATTTTTTTTGTTATTTATTAATTAATTAAATAATAGATAGAATTAAAAAATTTCCATATAAACTAATTAATTATTAAAAAAATACAAAGGAGAAGGAGAAGTAAAAGGAAGCTTCTGAGGGTAAAATAGACATTTAAAACTACCACATTTGGCTCTGACAATTATATGCGAATTACCAAAGATACCCCTGTTCTAGACATGATCGATCTTCCGCCCTGACACGTCCTCACTTTCCCACATGGCATTGCGCGTTTTGCTTATATTTCACGTCTTTACCCTCATCCACGTCACCAACCTCCCTTTTTGGGGCCCACTACCCTAAACACACCGAAAAAAAAAAAAAAAAACCTAATTACTGGACACATGCTACCCGAATTTTTTACTTTCATATCTCGGAAACTCCTTAAAACCATCTCACAACTATTCCCCCCTCCTTTCCAGGAAACACTTCCATCTAATGCCTAGAATTCATCCACGTGTCCAATACATTAAATCTCCACCGCCCGTGCCAGATATCTCGGTCAGCTTCTTCGGACAGCGAACAAATCGACCATAACCGTTGGATCAGCAGCGTCATTAATATCAACGTCTTGGAAACTGCCCGTAATTAAAACGGGTAGATCTCATCGCCTTTAAGAAGCCATTGGCTCCCCCTTTCATTCCTCGCTCAATCCACCCAAACCCTAACCTAACCTTACCCTTCGTACGCCTTCTTCTTTGTGTTCATCGTTTTGTTCGTGCTTTCCATAATCCAGTGTTTCAATATCATATAATAAGAGATAGAGCGAGATTGCCTCCGGGTGACGGAGACTTTTTAGAATTCCCCGGCAGGCGCGTGGAGCTTACGCTCTCGGTGATACATGATTTTCCATATACTCGAAAAGGATCGAATCGGCCGGAGATTTGTCGTACGCCGGTGTAGTATATGGCGTCCGCCGTCCTAGCAAGCGGTAATGAAACAAGCTGGGCGCAATCTGGTGGCGGATACATGGGCAAAATACCTTATCTGAACCCTAACCCTAACCCTAACCCAAAAAAGAAGCAGAAGCAATTTCATCACACGGCCAACGGCGGTGGTCGTCAAAAGAAGGACGATTCGTCGGCCTTTACGCAGACGGCATCTGATGACGCTTACTCGTTTATTCAGAAGCCAGCCGAAATCAACCGCAACGGATTCAATCACGGCGGATATTTGACGTTTAACGTTTCGTCGTGTTCTAAAAATGAAGTTCATGAGCTACGGAAACGGTTATCCTCCGAGCTTGAACAGATCCGGAACTTGCGGGAACGAATTGAGTCCGGTCAATTCAACGGCAACGGATTCAATCCCAAATCTCTCGGAAAGACGAAGAAATTGTCTGGTAATAAAAGGCCCATCCCTTTCCGATCCGACAAGGATCCAAAGAGATATTCCAATGGGTTCGATAATGGCCCCATTGGAAGTGCCGTATGTCCCATGGATGAGGCTATGTTGAAGCAATGCAGGCAGATATTGACAAAGCTTATGAAAAACAAAAATGGTTGGATATTTAATACTCCCGTGGACGCCGAGGGCCTGGGTCTCCATGATTATCATCAGATTGTGAAGAGACCTATGGATTTGGGAACCGTGAAATCTAATTTGGCCACTAATTTTTATCATACTGCTGCTGATTTTGCAGCCGATGTAAGGTTGACTTTTAACAATGCTTTGTTATATAACCCTAAGACAGATCAAGTCAATGGTTGGGCTGAGATGCTGCTTTCTAGGTTTGAAGAATTATTTAGACCAATCCAAGAAAGAATTGATAATGAAAGGAGAGAATATTTTGGTAGTGGCAGCAGTGGCGGTGGTTTGGCTGAGGAGTTGCAGGGGAGTTCTTGGAATCACATCCCCACTCCAGAAAGGCCTAAGAAGCCCAAATCTAGTCCTGTTCCGAAGAAACCAGAGAGAATGCAGACCCATTCAAGTGCTTCAACACCGTCCAATCCACCACCACCTGCGATCCCTCCCAAAGCTCAGTCTCCTGTGCGCACTCCCTCCCCAATGATGGTACCCCCTGTGAAGCCTCAGGCCTCCCAAGTCCAACAGATGGTTGCTAGAACTTCTGTACCGAAGCAACCGAAGCCGAGGGCCAAGGATCCAAATAAGAGAGAGATGAGCATGGAGGAGAAGCATAAGCTTGGAGTTGGGTTACAGAGTTTGCCCCAGGAGAAAATGCCTCAGTTAGTGCAAATAATAAGAAAGAGGAATGAGCATTTGGCTCAAGAAGGTGATGAGATTGAGCTTGACATTGAGGCACTAGATACTGAGACTCTCTGGGAACTTGATAGATTTGTTACTAATTGGAAAAAGATGGTCAGTAAAACTAAGAGACAGGCGTTGATGATGAATAACAGCAATGTCGTTGCTGCTCCAAATAATTCAACCGCTGAAATGGACATGGTAATGCACCACATACAATTTGCTAGTATATATAGCTTACACTGCTACAATTATATCATTTATTGATGATACTCTTATCTGATGTTACAGGGTACTACAAGTGAAAGAAATGATTCGGGTAAGAAGGCCAAAAAGGGTGAAGCTGGAGATGAGGATGTTGACATAGATGACGATATGCCAGCTACAAACTTCCCTCCAGTGGAAATAGAGAAGGATGATGTCGCGGCCCCGGATCATGGCAATGCTACTAGTAGTTCCAGCAGTTCGAGCGGCGGCTCAAGTAGTGATTCTTCATCTTCCAGTGGTAATGATGAGCGCTCTCTTGACCAAGTTGCTGCTAAAAAGAGAATTGTTTTTAGTATACTCATCTTTCTCTATATGTTACAGATTCAGATTCTGGTAGTTCTTCTGGGAGCGAATCAGATGCAGATGAGGCTCATTCTGAAAAGGTGCTGACTTGAGAATTTGTATACCTCGCTGGTTTCCTCCAAATTCGGTGGCCTTTTGTGATGTATCATGAGCAACCCTCCACTGTTGGCTTTTGCATTCTGGAGCCCGTATTGGGTTTTGGGCATTGAAGGTTGAACATTGGATGAAAGTAGTTTGCAGGGCCTGGAGTATCAATATATTTTGGTTGCAGCCTGAGGTCTGGGGCACTACGAAGGACCTTCAGTAAGGTCGAGGTGGAGCCTGAGGTAGATTGGGGACTTCGTGGAAAATTGTAGGTATAATGTCTGTTTTGTCCTCTCCCTCACCCCTCCACTTAGTTAGGACAGGCAAATTGAGGGATGTAGATATAGATGAGAAAGCCATCTTCGCTGTACAGTGTTAGTGCACTAATACTTTAGTTCAATTGATTTTATATATATATATATTTTTCCTGGAGTATTCCTTGTTTCTCTTGATTGAAACTTCGTGAGTGCAAATTGCACTGGGCAGCAAGAAAGAGAGCACATTGAACATCATCTGGCCTGTCCCTTTTGAAGAGAAAAGAGAAGACGGAAATCTTACATACCAGAAAAAGATTGATGGAGGCTTGAGCTTTCGGTAAGAGAAATGGAATGGAAACTAAAGCGCAGGTTTGGCCTCCTTGGCTGGCTGGCTTTTTGTAAGCAAATCTGCAACAAACGACAGTAGAATTTGTTACTGGTTTCGGTGATCTTGGTGCTGGTGGGGCGTTGCCGTGGGATTCTTGGCTTGTGCTCTTATCCATAATTTACATCCGAACACAAGGCTCTGAGAGGGGAACAGCCAAAGGATTTCTCACTGTGCTCTTAACTCTTTACTTACATCCAAGCAAGTAGTTAAGCGAGAAGAGAGTTTAGAAAAACAAACAATGGTTAGGTCGGTTTGCCTCTGTATTTTGGTTGGGGGACTACTAGTCTACATACAAAATCTTGCCTCTTTATAATTAAACCTCTCGTTCCATACCTGTGTTAGTAGTAGAATTATGTTGTGGTTATCTGTACTTTGTGCTTCTTTTGATGAAATTGAAAATGAAAACTTTTTTGAATTAGCTGAAGTCCCACAGCGCACGACGAAATTGAGTTTTTGCATTTTTGAGGATACAATTGTTAGTGCAGTTGAATGGTCTTCGCCCTGGTGTAGAAATGTCAATTTGCAGGAAGCTTCTTCACCACCAGAAAAGTTGGGTGGTTTAAAATGGTAATAAATAAAGATCATTATAATATAAGAATATTATAACATAATATATCCAACATAAATCCTGCTCCCCTTGAAAATGATTGTTTCGTTTCAAGTATGTTCCCTATCTTTCTCTTCGAGGTAAAAATGAATGGGTCAAGGAAGAAAAGTCGCCTTACTTTTTCTCAACTTTGATTGGATTGGAATCACATACAACTATGTTTTCGTTGACTCTCTAGAACCAAAAATTGAGTTTGTTAGAACTTTCGAATGCCACATTACATAAGTCTTTGCAATCGTGTGTGTCAGTTTCTTCAAATCTTCTATTATTTGATCTTGATCTATCAGAGCAACCAGCATCTTCACCTTTTTCGTCTCTTTATGGATCAAATATGCATATCATTTTAAAACTTATGGTGATATTTTGTCCTTTTGTTCAATGTTATCTAAAATAAGAAAATACTTGCACATGGCAAAGATAAGAAGAAATTTTGATAACACTAAAGATACACGACATTTCCAAAATTGAATGGTCTTATAGGACCATGACGACCAAACAACTACAATTATAAGTAATGGAAATAACCCAATAAGTTAGGTTCATAATGGCAAAACTAGATTTGAGAACAGCGGGTCTTTAGTATTACATCCTCTGTGTGTGAGCTGAATTACTTTGCTTCCTTTTCCAAAGCAAGAAATGCATCACCAAGCTGAGCTTTGCAACCAGCCCTTTCCTCAGGTTCAAACTCCTTAAGAAATGACGAAGTGAGGTTCTGGTTCGTTATAATCTGAGATACCTTGCCACAAAACTTACGAACATCTGCTCGCCTTGACTGCTTTTGAGGAATATTTAGTACCACCTTTTTAATCAGTTGGCACAACAAAGGAAGATGTTTCTTCAACATTTTCTTCGAATCGAGCCCATCTTTATCAGCATTAGAGGCAACAATTGATTTTAGCACTTCGGCAATCAGATCTAGAGCCTCTATTTGACGAAATTGCAACTTTGCATTAGCACATTTCTCCAACACAAACCCCAACAAGTTGCGTCCGATCCATGGCCGTCTTCTCAATATTTCTTTCAAAAACTCAACTTTCATTTGAGTATTTTTGCTATCAAAATAAGAAACAAAGACTACCTTGAAGATCTCTAGAACCTTCTCCAGATCGGTGTGAGAGAAGTTCCTTGCATCAATGACTTTCAGTATCCAAAATGTTGCATTTTGAGCAAGTGAATTTAGCATCTTGTGTCGATTCAATGCTGACTGTTTCTTACTTGATGTGTTTGAAGTAGACTTCTTTTTCTTGAATGGTTTTGCTGCTAACTTCAAGTTCTTTTCTAAAAGAGTCTCAAGTATAGGCAGCTGCAAAGACTCATCTCTTGGATAATCCTTTGCCTTGAATATTTTCTTTTGCAAAATCCCCCAGATACGCTGTGCAAGTTGCTCGCTACCCTCTGTTGTATGTGGGTTTACAAATGCCTGAGACAGGCTTGACAATATCTTCAACACCTGAGGTTTACCTGCAAAAATGTGGCCAGAATAATGAATCAAATTTAGTATCCAAAATTAAAAAGAAGAATTAAGGAGCAATAGCCGAGAAAAAAGGCACAAAAGGGTGAAAAGATCATGCACTGAAAGTTTCACATTTGGTGTTTGATGGATTCTCAAAGTGAAACCCTTAGTGATGAACAAGCCAAGAACAGGTAATCTTACTCAAGATACATGCTAATACTCCGCAAAGAAATAATTTAAAAACAGAAAACTTGCCTGGATTCTCATGGAGGTAGATCTCCAGCAACGAGAGAACACGAAGCTTGAAAAGTACAAGCTGCGATTGAGCAGTTTCACCTCCAGCTTGGTTCTTCCGTTCCTGAAAAATCCTTGCCAAGTACATGTCCATTCTGAACATTGCATCATCATCCATTCCACTATCAGAATCATCATCAGAAGCTTCAGGAAGTTCAGTGCTTATAGTTTTCATTCCACCAACTGCTTCAGAATCATCTGTTTGCTCATCACTCTCAGCTGTTTCACCGGTTTCTGCTTCATCTGATTCCTCTGCCTCCTCAATTCCAAGAAAATCATCCTCATCCTCATCTTCATCATCAGTTCCAGCTTCATGATGTCTAGCTGGCTTCAGTTCTTTCTTTATGACTCGTAACATCCGAGTTAAACCATCTTCAGTAATATCATTGGAGAAACATTTGAAAACCTAAAAACAAAAGATAAGCCAAAATAAGTTGGATGAAATTAAATACAATAGTAGCATATAGAATATGTAATGCATCCCTCAGAACTTTGGCACAAATTGGAATCATTAACCTAAACTAGCTGTGTGATTGATTTACCTTGCAACACTTATGATTTCTGTTCCACAAAAAAAGAAGTTTACCTTTTTGTTTAATATTTTATGTGAATCAAACAAATTTCAAGAGAAACACAGATCATTCACCATCCTATCAACCGAAGTAATAATACCAGTTAAATAATCGTTAATGGCCCATCAAGATGTTTCCAAAATGAAAAAAATAACAGGGAAAAAGATGGAAGAATATTTAACCACTCACCCGCTCTATTGCAGAGCGTAGAGGAGCTGATGACTGAGGTAGCAGTGAAAGCATGGTATCAACAAGGACATCCATATTGTGAAGTGTGCCATCCACACTTGACTCATCTTCTCCAGAAGAGTCAAGAAGATCAGTACTGCCAAAGGCTCTCTTACAGCAAATATTAAGTTCAGCTGCAGCCTCAGAAAATTCGCCTGGTCGAAGTAGTATCTGAAGCAACAATTGGATGAGCAAGTGCCTCAGAGCATGTAATTTATCAGCATCCTTGCTTACTCCCCAGTTCCTTTCCTGCAATCATTTTGTCAAATAGCAGAAAAGAAGCAAAATAAACATTTCAGTCAGGCTTTAAAAGTGTGATGCAGATATTGATGCACAGAAACCAAAAAGCATAAAATCAGAACAGAGAGGCAGAAATTGCAGTAATGTGTAAAAGCACTCAAAGAAGATCACTGAAAACCACTTTGCCACAAAATAGCACCCTTAAGGGGGATTATTAAGCAAAATATCTTCTTATGTGGTTTACTTTTGGGGAATGGAGAGGAAAGAGAGGAAGAGCCTACAGCGAGTAAGCATTTAAAAGTGCATGGACAAGTACAAGCAATGAAGAGAAAATTTGGTGCTTAAAACAACTTAGTGATTGAGCTGTAGAATAAAGATAAAAGGCATACTTCTCTTGATAGCTGAGCTTCCATAGCCTGCAATTTCTTGAATGCCTTATCATCATCATCACTCAAAACTCTAAACAGGGAAACCGAAGGGATATTGCACAAAGTACCAAGGAACCGGATAAAGTAAGATCCAAGATCACATGTGTCAAGGCCACTTGGCAGAGCACGATAAATGTCTTCTTTTTGAGCATTTGAAAGCAAAATTTCTAGCTGCTCAATACACATTCTGCGAAGAGAACTTGAAATAGCTGATTTCGGCCATCTAAATTTTTCCTCTAGTTCGAAGGAAGTCACTTCAGTCCCAAGAGAAGAAAAGAAGAGACCTTGAACAGCAAGAAACTTTAAGATTTCTTTTTGGACTTCGAATCGAGATTCTGGCTCTAGTTTTGAATGCTTTAGAACACACTGAAGCGATTCTACAACCCAACTTTTAAGAAAGTCATTAAAGCCTGCTGGTCCAATAGAATCCTTATCTTCTATAGAACCTATCTCTGAGTTATCATCTGTTGTTTGACTCTGATCTGATGGTTCCTCCGAGGCCTGACCTTCGTCGAAAAACATGCTTATTAAGTTTTGGATAAACAATGTACATCCAGATCCGGTCTTGAACTCTGACATAAAATTCTTTACCGTCTTGGTTCTAGTTATGCAGTCAAATTTCCCACTACTATGCTTCTGTAGAGCAATGATAACTGCAACTCTTCTGACATCATCATTCTTCACCCACTCTGATAGTTCTTTCAGAAAAAACTGAGCCACTTTATAAAGCCAAGAATCTTTTGTAGAGAGTACATCCATGAGGCACTGGATAAGTTTGTAAGATAATACTATTTCAACACATGAAGCAGGAAGCTTTGGGAAAAGCAGAAGTAAAATATCAAAAGCTAAGTGTTTACGATCATGAGAAGATGTTAAAAGTGACCCGTCAATGATACTATCACAAAAAGATCGAAGATTCCTCTCAATATCTTCTTCAAGTGAGCTTCCTTTGCGATTCTTTTTATGTTTCTTTGTTCCCTGCATGCTTGAAGCTGAATCCATATCTTGTGAAACCATATCAGGTAAGAGAATATTTATCAAATTAAGCCAGATACTATGAACACGAGGCTGACAGAATGTGGACTCCTGCAAAATAGCACAAAATAAGTGTATCACAACAACTCCCATTTCACAAGGTTATTTCTGGAAGGATTGATAATCACAATCACCTTTAAACAATTGGCAAGAGTGGATAGACGGTCAGCAGCAAAGAGTTTGCTTGGTCTATAGTCAGGTAAAATCTTGCCAAATGCTCTATGATCAATGCCAATTTTTTCTCGCACCTTCAGTGCTAGAAGCAATGCATCAGGATTCCCAATTTCAGTTGCACCGTCAAACCAGTCCTGAACTCCTGGGGCTTCAAGTAATTCAGCTAATATGATATCAACAGGTAACTGAAATGTAAGGAAAAGGTATAGTTAGGGCAAACAAATGACAATGAAAAGTGAGGAGGATTATAAGGAAGTCTAAAAAGGAAATATTAGATGGTCAATACAATCTGCAGCAAGGAACGAGTGAACAGAGCGAGACACAACAAAAGAGGAACATCACAAATCCTACCAAGCACAAGCATATATATAGCACCAGTATATTAGGTGGTTGTAGAAGGGAAATGTCTCATTACATCTTATATCTCAGATGTACATCTTTAAGCAAGATATTCCCACTTGAACAATTTTAACTATCATTACTCATACCAAAGCTAAAAGGTTCTCTACTTAAGCCCTAAGAAATTTCAGTATCTAGAGCATAATTTTCAATCTTCTGTTCCCTTTTATTTGACATAGGTCCTGCCCTCTAATAAAATGAAAATACTACAGTATTACTTATTTGGGATAAGTCAGCTGGTAGGACAGAGGAATGAAAATCTTCAAGTAACCAATTCAAAGAATATCCATTAGTATAATTTGTGTCTTATATTCCACCCACTCAATTTTATTCAACCTCTAGTGATAAATAACTAAGCAACCGATTGTCAAATAAACAGTCTCTACTGCTTAAATTTGCTTTTAATCATTCTTGTTCATAGGAACCTATATTATAATGAAACCAAAATATTATGTAGTGAATTGAGATAATTATTGTGATATTGTTAATAAAAATGAGTGAGGTTGAAAATGTATGGCCCTAACCAAAAAGGTCTAATTCCAAATCCATAATTAAGGCTCTAGGCAAAGAAACCAATGCCTTTAATAATCAGAATGCACAAATCTCCAGTTCAAACCATGACAGTGCCTTAATATATACATATCTGTTCATTTTAGATTTTCAGTCATGAAAACAATGTGCTGATCTTATTTTGTGAGCAACCAAAAGCAGTCAGGATACATGAAAGCTTTAACATTAAAAACAGGAAAAAAAATCTCTAGTTATATTGTTAACGTATCATGTATACTTTACCCTAGATTTCACAAGGGTACAAGTTTGCTTACTGAAAATAGAATGGTAAAAATTTTCCATCCTGTCATGGAATGAAGTACCTTTTCAATCAATTCCAAAAGAACTGAGACAGCAGGCTCTTGTAAGTATCTCTTTTTCGATGCAAGGGAAATAACAGCACTAGTAAATTCATTTATGCCTGTTGTATTCTCTTTTAAATCCCAATCTTCGGTCAATCTTCCTGATCTTGCAAGAGCACCGTAAGCAAACAGCCGTCCAAGAAGACAGTCTCTTGCTTCCTGTATGCCGGTTCATGTTACAAGTCAAAAACACACAAGGTGGAAATAAAAAAAAAATGAAAACCTCATTCACCTACCTGACCCTTCATTGAAGAATTGGTCTCCAATAAGTTAACAATTAGCTTCAACAATGAATCCACTTTAATTTTAGGAACCACACCTACTAAAAGAGTCAAACCTAACGCAAATCCTTGTCTTGCACACTGCCAATGAAAAACCATAGAAAGGTATAAGCACTTTTGTCAGCAAAAGTGCAATGCAGGTAAATCTGTAAAAGTACAGTAGCAAAGCTTCAGCAATATGTATATAAGCACAGGAAGTGATGGGATGCAATACACACAAGACAGAATCATTCCCCAACCTTCAGTCACTATCCTTTTATTAGTCAAGAGAGCACAGGACTTATCAACAGTGGTCCCAAATGCAAAGCTTTCTTATACAGGATCTCTCTCATGTTGGGCAAAGGTAAACATTTGCAGTAACATTTTATGAATTCTCAATATTATAGGATTAGCTTTGTGTCCCCACTACGTGATCTAGTACCAAGTCTACTTATGTATACACAGTTGACATCTACAAAAACTTTCCCCATGGAAAGCAGGGAAAGAATAAAAAGTTTGGTAAGCCATAGCAACTGTAACATTCTTGAACGATGTCAGAAACCCAATGCCTTAACTGACTCACAAACTTCTGGGGACAAGAGCAACATGAGAAAAGAACTGCTAAACCAATTCATGCAATAACTACAGAGAAGTCTTGGCTTTTAATGCCAAGCTAACGGTGAAGAGAAGTGAAATCTAGAGGTCACATCCACCCATAAAATTTTAAGCTTCAACATAAAAATTCTTTATCATATTTTCTTAGTTTAAGAAACCTTTAAGGTACTCTTGGAATTATGGTTCTCCAAACACATATTGCAAGCATATCCTTCAGCACAAAACCATCACCACAAACAGATGTCTACATCAAGAAATGGAAATTGCAAGTAAATTATAAAAATGAAGCAGTTTCCCAGTAAGACCTTTTTTTTATCTTTTCGTAACTTCCCAGACAACTAACCTACCACAAATGGCAGCATGTACCCCATCTTTAAGGAATGGACGATATTGGGAAATATAATTAAAATAACATACTCCAACCAGGATGCTTCTACATTTTTAAATGAAAATGTTAGTTCATGAACAGGTGATAAAAATGTCCAATTGCAAGATTCCCTAGTTTTCAACTCTATAACCAAACCAAAAGTGCAAGCTTAGCACAGTAGCAGTGCCTAGGATAGATATATGCATATGAAGAGGCAGCTTCTGTTTAAAAAAAGCACAACCTTGTGGACCAGAAAAGAACAACAGACACTACTGTCTCGCATTTCAAACAATACAAGATTTGAGTTAAAATGGATAGGCAGTGCAACCAAATACAATGGAAAATATAAACACAGAAATGGGTCAAAAAGAATTGAATTGCAATGAATATGGCAATAAATTATTTTTTGGCTATCTATCTGCAATAGCCCAAAGTTGAAACAGCGACAAGGTACACAGTAAAAAAAAAGTTCCACCTCTCTTGATGAAGAGACACCACGAATAAGTCTACGAACGGCATATCTCACAGATGGGGCACAGTTATCCAAACCATCATCCTTCTCCGCTTCCAGTTTCACAGGACCCAAAACAGCCTCCTTGTTCTCAAGATTATCATATGCTTTCTGGACTTCTCTGAGCTCTGTAACCAATACCTCTGCAGCAGATTTTCTAATGCTTGCATCAGCTGAAGCCAGGTCCTTAAATACTCCAATGTGGAATTCAGGCAACACACTAGTAACACTTGCAGATGACAGTTCCACCTTATCTGTAGCGTGATTCTCCTTCAACTCTACATCCATTGGTTTTGGCTTGTCGCCCTCTGCCTCAGCCCTGCGTCTCTCTTTGTCATGTGCTTTCTTTAGCTTTTTCCTCTCCATTGGTTGTACAGGAGTTTCCTTACTAATATTCGAGGTAGATTGATCATCAACATCATTTTCTATCTCAGTTGCTGATTCTCGTTCCTTTTTCTCCATCTTCAATTTCTTCTTTGTATGTTCTATGATAACTTTATCATCAGTTCTAAGATTAGCTGGTTTACCAACCGCTTCCTCTCCTTCGGCGGCACTGGAAAGCCTTTTCTTACTCCCCATTTTGTGGTCTGCTGAATAGAACAATCAAAAAATCCATTAAGACACAAAAACATATCTAAAGTGGACTTTCAAAATCCACTACAAATTTATTAATTTCATATGCCCTAGTACAATCCAAATACGCTTCGAGCTTCATACTACCATAGTTGCTGAAAATTATATCAACTTTTACTAATTTCATAAATGTCATAAAAACAGTTAGTAAATCAGAATCAGAATGTTCCAATGTTCAACTCGACATAATCGAGTTGCTATAATACATAGTTTCCTTACATTCTTACTAATAATCAGGTCCTCCAACAATCAAAAGAGTCCAATATCTTCCAGTAATCCCCCCACCTCCCCCCAAAAAATAACGGATTGAACAAGATAAATAACATCGGAAATAAAGAAAAAGCACGAACTTCAACCGAGTAATCCACATACAAAACATTAGCAGCTATGAAACAAGAGCAGGAAAAATTTTTTTCTCCACCTTAACAAAATAATTATCGAGTAAAGCTTTAGCTCCTTGCAAAGAAGAAGAAAGCGGAAGAGGTAGAGTAAGGTTGAAAAAGTAGTGGTGGAGAAGCGTGGTCGGCGATGGCTGTGGAAATCAACTTCCGACGCGGCGCGCGAGCTTAGGGCTTATTAGAAGAGTTCTGCTTTATACCAGATTTCAGCAAAAAAAAAAAAAAAAAAAAAAAAGAAGAGGTTCTGCTTTTAATGAATTTCTGCACTTCACAAATATTGGTTCGCCAATTGAGGCCCAACCTTCTGGAAAGAGTAGTGGAATGGACAACCTTTTATACCCCTTTTTGTTTGTTTAAAAATAGGTAAATTGGTAAAATTTTTATATAATTACATCTTTATTTTTTTAATTTTTTTAGTTTTTTTTTTTTTTTTTTTTTTTTTTTTTATTATATTATTTTTAATTTTTTTTTTAGTATTTTTTTTTTTTTTTTTTTTTTTTTTTCTGTAGAACCCCCCCCCCCGGAGGTTTGGGGGACCTTTTTGTCACACACTTTTTTAAAAAAATATATATATATATATTTGAAAGAGTAAAAATGTCTTTATTTTCTTTACTTCCTTTTCAAATATTCTACTTAATAAAAAAAAAAAAAAAAAAAAAAATGTGACAGTCAATAAAATTAAAATAAAGATGAAACTTACAAAAAAATTATAAAGATAAAGGATGAAATTATATAAAAATTTTAAAGAAATAAAATTACAAAAATTATATAACTTAATGATAAAATTTACCAATTTTCCCTTAAAATTATTAAAATAATATAATAATTTGCCAATTTGATCCTTAATTACATAAGTTTATTCAATTGAGTCCCTTAATTATATAAGTCTAAATTTTAAGAAGTTAAAGAATCATTAAAAGGCTTCAGAGTTTGATTTTCAAAATCTACTTTAATAACCGCTCAACAGAATTTTGATTAAAAAACGTTTTGTTTGATATAATTTTATCACATTCCTTGGTGGATAAATTATAATGTTTTTACTTATATCACTTTGGAACTTAGTTGTTCATTAAGATAATCAATCAAGAAAAGAGAGAATAGAAAGATGTGTTATCAGATAACAGGAAAAAAATATCTAAGGTTTATTCAAACTAAAATCCCTTAGAGGCTTTTCTATTCAACCTGTTTCGGCAGAAGAGTAGCACAAAAATTCCGTTTCAACCATCTACTTAAAAAGGAGTTCAGGATTTGTTCCCCAAAGATCTCAATTAATACAGCCGAAAAACAGTAGGGAATTTAAATACAAAACTGTTAAAACGAACTACTAATGAAGTATTGCTGATATCAAATAAGAAAAATGTTTTGATAGAGGAATAGTATGGTAGTAATCATCTACTTCTTCACTTCTTCGTATTCTGCATCTGGAGCCTGGTCACCACTGCCACCAGAAGAGCTGCTGCCGCCACTTGAACCGCCAGAACTGGACATGTGTTCACCTATTTTTGATACAGCACGGTTTGCAGCCTCCAGCTTAGCCTTGATGTCATCTATATTCTCGTTCTGCATTGCTGCTCTCAAGTCTGACACAGCCGACTCAATCTGAGATACCACTTCTGCAGGTACCTTTTCCTTGTACTCACTCACGCTCTTCTCAATGCTGTATATGGTGGTGTCCGCACTGTTTCTAAGATCAATCAGTTCCTTCCTCAACTTATCTTTCTCGGCGTGCAACTCGGAATCCTTGACCATCTTCTCAATTTCATCTTCTGATAAGCCACCAGAAGATCTGATAGTGATCTGCTGTTCTTTGCTAGTAGCCTTGTCCTTGGCAGAAACAGTGACAATGCCATTAGCATCAATATCAAAAGTGACTTCTATCTGAGGCATACCCCTAGGTGCAGGTGGGATGCCTACAAGATCAAACTCTCCCAAAAGTTTATTGTCACTAGCCATCTCACGTTCACCTTGTAGCACTTTAATGCCAACTTGAGTCTGGTTGTCGGCAGCTGTTGAGAAGACCTGCAATGCCAGAGCCAAAAGTGATCACTAAATAATGTTGTAATGGGATTAACTACAATTCCAGACACATACAAGATCAGGAAACAAAATATAGTCAGAAAAAGAAGACAAGACCAACCTGACTTTTCTTTGATGGGATGGTAGTATTTCTATTGATCAATCTGGTAAAGATACCTCCCAGAGTTTCAATACCAAGTGAAAGAGGGGTCACATCCAGAAGGAGCAACTCTTTCACATCACCACGAAGGATACCTCCCTGAATTGCAGCTCCCATTGCCACTGCCTCATCAGGATTTACACCTTTGCTTGGATTCTTGCCAAATATCTCTGTAACAACTTCTTGAACTTTGGGCACACGTGTCATTCCACCAACAAGAAGGACCTCATTAACCTCCTTAGCAGATAAACCAGCATCTTTCAGGCAATTCTTACAAGGCTGCTTTGTTTTCTCGATCAAGTGGTTTACCAAAGTCTCAAACTTTGATCTTGTTAAAACAATGTTCAAATGCTTTGGTCCAGTGGAATCAGCCGTAATGAATGGTAAGCTAATATCAGTCTGAGAGGTTGATGAAAGCTCTATTTTAGCCTTTTCAGCCGCCTCTCGTAGTCTTTGCAAGGCAAGCCTATCTTTCGACAGATCAACACCTTCAGCTTTTTTGAATTCACTGACCAAAAATTCTAGCAAAGCATTATCAAAATCCTCTCCTCCCAAAAAGGTGTCACCATTGGTGGCTTTTACCTATAAGAAACTGAATAATCAACACAATGATAGCAGAAAAAAAAAAAAAAAAGGATGCTCAAAAGGCCGAAAGATTTCACATACCTCAAAAACACCATTTGATATCTCAAGGATAGAAACATCGAAAGTACCACCCCCCAGATCAAAGACTGCAACAAGGCCCTCTTTGTTGTTCATGCCATATGACAGGGCAGCAGCAGTAGGCTCGTTTATAATTCTTTGCACATCAAGCCCTGCAATCCGCCCAGCATCTTTCGTTGCCTGCCGCTGAGCATCATTAAAATAAGCTGGGACTGTAATCACAGCTTTGGATACTGTTTTCCCAAGGAAGGCCTCAGCAGTTTCCTTCATCTTAGTTAAAACAAAAGCTCCAATCTGGCTAGGAGAGTACCGCTGTCCATTGGCTTCGACCCATGCATCACCGTTAGGAGCCTTCACTATCTTGTACGGAACCATTTTCATTTCCTTCTGAGTCTGTTGGTCATCAAATCTTCTACCTATCAAACGCTTGGTTCCAAAAAGAGTATTGGTAGGGTTTGTGACAGCTTGCCGTTTTGCTGGTGTACCAACAAGTAATTCTCCTTTATTATTGAAGGCAACAACTGATGGAGTTGTACGAGACCCTTCAGAATTTTCAATCACTCTAGGATTCTGCAGTAAACCATCAAGAGAAACATAAGTCAAGATGATCTACCCACATTTATGGCTAAGGAAGATCAAATAAGCTGCAGTAACATGACGGAAAACTACAGCCCATGCCAATATGTTGGTGCTTGAAGCAAAAAAAATATGTTTTACCTTGCCTTCCATAACAGCAACACATGAATTTGTTGTACCCAAATCAATACCTATGACTTCATTAGCAGCAGGCCTTGAGCTGCATGGTAAAACAGAGAAAAAGGAAAGAGATAAACTATGTATCAATACAGGTGAACGAAAAAATAACCATGAACGAATGAGTTAATCACAGAAAAGGCTATTACCAAAATGGTCTAGCAAGGGCAGCCCATTTGGAGCCCAAGTAGGGTGCACCCATTGAGGACTTGGCATGTCCAGCCAGCTGCAAAGTTAAACACAAACTCATAAGATTTAATTTCAGTACACATGAAAAATCCAAACAATATACAATCATTCGGCAAAGATAAAGAGTGCTTAGGACCGTTAATATTTAAAAACAAATAGAAAAACAAAATGAGAGCATATTGTTACGTTCAGTAAGCTGTAAGGGCAGAAATCGTCATTTACTAAATTGATCAGGTGGAAAATTTCCTCGAAGAAGTTAAAAACTCATTGACATAAAATTAGACATTTCATCAATTGAAAAATAAATATTAGAAGACATCAGGCAACTATATATATGAATTTCGCAACTAAAAAACTTTTTAAAAATTAAAATAAATCAATTATTTAATAGACCACCTCCATTACAAAATCTTCGCAAACAAATTGTACACGGCTCTGCCACCAGGTTCAACCGAACAAAAAAGCTAAGCTTAATATAGTCATATTAAATCAGATTTATGGAGCACAAAGTCGATAGATATGCTAAATTTTCTTCAGTGTTGAAACTCTTCGAAAATATAAACCAAAAAAAAAAGCACCAAATGAAACAAAGCTCGGAGAAAATTAAGACAAATATGTTAACCAATAAAAGGACGGAAATCATAACTCATCTGCAAGTTGATAGATATGCTAAATTTTCGTCACCGTTGAAACTCTTCGACAAAATAAACCACCAAAAGCACCAAAAGAAACAAAACTCGGAAGAAAATAAATAATCACTGACAAAAGAACGGAAATCATAAATCATCTACAAGTTATTGATATGCTAAATCTTCTTCACTGTTGAAACTCTTCGAAAAATATAAACCAAAAAACGCACAGAAATGAAACAAAAGCTCAGCAGAAAAAAAATTGAAAAATAAAAAATCACCGAGAAATGAACAGAAATTTGATATGGCAAGAGAGACTTACAGTTTTGTAAGCAGAAAGAGAACCGGAAGCAAGATCCCGGCGGCGAAGAGATCTGAGCAATACAGAGGTTGCCATTGCAGAAAAGGAAATGAACAGAAGACTTGTCTATGTATCAAAAGTTCGCTCGGGTTTCTCCTCTACAGAAGCGGAGGATTATGGTTGCCTCTTTTCTAGGGTTTAGGGTTTATGAATGGAGGAGAAAGAAGGTCTAGAATTTTCTACTGAAAAGTAACAAAAACCAGGAATATAAATGAGGGATGAATTGGTCTGAACCGGGTATATATATATATATACATATATATATATAATATTAATTTTTAATAAAAAAAATTATATATAATTTGTCATTAATTTATTTATTTTATAAAAAATTAAACATTATTACCTATATTATCATCATCTAAATATTTATTATAAAATAAAATAAACATATAATTAGAAGGGACGTGGTAATAGTAATTTGCTAATGTCAGAAGAACTATGGCGAAGGAAGATTCTAGGAATTAGGAATTATATAAAAGTCTGAATAAAAGGTAAAAAAGGAAAAATATGAAAAGCCAAGCAACCCTTCAAATTTAATGAATATATTCTAAAATATTGAACAAATTTTAATCAAAAACATCAATTTAAAAATAATTAAAAATAAATTATTTAGAATTGTTTTTCTAATAAAAAAATCTCTATACAAACATTTAAAAAAAAAAAAAAAAAGTTCAATGACAAATTTGCCTAAACTGACATAAAAAAGACATCCAATATTTGTCATATTTTTTTTTTTTTTTTTTACTAAGCACCAGGAATCCGGGTCAAGTTTAACTAAGAACACACATCGACTAATCCTAGGGGTACACAAGCTATCGACAAAGAGTTTCCCACAAGTGTACCTCAGATAATTCAAGGGATTAACTCAAAGTCCGAAGGCCCCGAGAGAGATTGGTGTCAGGATTCAATCCCTATGTCATTTACAAACTTCAATTTTTTTTGCCTCACTAAATTAAATGGGCAAAATGCCAAACCAATTCTTCAAATCCTCCACATTTTGTTTTCATTTTTTCATCTCAAACCAGCCGTTGGTAGCCTCCTCTTTCCTTTGGTTCACTGATCGGCAACGTCTTTTGAAGGAAGTATTTTCCGAGCAGCCAGTTCAGCCAGTTTTTTCTCCCGGTGACTGATTTTTGCCGCCAACTCATTACTCGAGACAGAAAAAGGAAGCACAACAGAACAAAAACCACCGTAGCAAAACATATTAGCATTACGTTGATGAAACCATCCTTTAATTCTGGTCTATCTTGCCCTGACCAAGGAACTCCTCCCACATTCATTCCAAAAACTGTACAAAAAAAACATATTTAAATCTCTCGAAAACAAAATTTGAATAATGAAAAAAATGAAAACTGTATGTCGAAAAATCAAAATCTTACCTCCAGTGATTATTGATAGTGGAAGAAATATGATTGAGAGGAAGGAAAGATAATAGAGTTTCCTGTTTATCTGCTCCGACTGCCAACTATCCAGACCTGCTTGAATTGTTGTGACTCGATTTGCTAGGAAGCCGACGCTCTCTTTCAGTCTCCTAAGACGACCAATCTGCTCCTCGAGACCATTAATATCTTCACTAGCAAACCAATCTTTGGAAGAACATTTCTCCTTCACGCTTGGAAATACTTGCTCACCATTAGCGATTACCTGCAGTTTCCGATTAACAAAGACACATATATGTAAGGAAACATGAACTCAAACACGAACACGAACTTATATAAATATATCATAAGTTTTCAAAATTGCATACTTACCTGTAGGAGGCGCTGCAAATCAAGATTCATTTTAGAAAATCTTCTATCAGCAAGCAAATTTTTCTTCAAATCATAATCACCTGGAGTTGATTGAAACATTTTTTTTAAGTATTTTTAAACAATCAATCAAATATACATTAATGAAGATAAAGATCTATGATACACATGAACACAAATTAGTGTAAAACAAGGAGATGACATAAGTTAGAAACAATGAAACCGAAGAGATCTTTCGCTTGCATATTCCACGGACAAGCATGAAAAGTTATTTCGCCATATATAAACTTCTAAACTGACAACTATAACTTCATGTATCATTTCTTTTCTTTTCTTTCAACTGGCCGAGAAACTATAATTATCATGAAAGAGATAAATACGCATACACAATAAGCAAAAACAAAGTTGGCTAAGTGCAGAGATGCTCAGATATGCAAGACAAGAACAACTTCTCATGAAACAATTCTAGTGTCAACAAAAATATTTAGTAATACGTACCTCTATCCAATTCAAACTCCACTGCATCCAACTCAATTTCAAAATTCGTTACAACATCCTGTAGTTGATCAACATGAGTATCAATAATGTGAACCACGAGGTTCGATATAGAATGTGGCACAGGATTATCAGCTCCTTCTGAATGGTTCATTGTCAAGAGAGAAACAAGTACATGTTCCATGATAACATTCCCATGTCTCTCGTTTGTTTTACCTTTGTTATGATTAGAACTCTCCACAACAGGAACTTCATAAAGAAGAGATTCACTTTTACGCGAAAAACCCAATCTAGGAACACGGCCTAATGAGACAGTAATAACAGAATTCTCAGTAACTCTTGCTGCAATCTTGAATGTAAATTTACTTGAGGCAGGACCAGGAGAATTTGCCCTAAACACAAGCGCCCCGTCTACGTGCCCACAAAATGGTCCATTGCTAATCAATGATAATATATCTCGAAGCTTTAAAGGAGGACAAAGTACATCAATAAGATGCTGTGCTGATTGAGATAGGTTTAGATTTCCTTTAGAAAGTTCTACATGGTACCAACAAAACTCTTTCCCTTTACCCTCTGAAAGATCCCATTCTTTGTTTTCGAAATTTCCTTCTCCATCAAATATGTAAGCATTCCTTCTAACCAATGATTCTGTATTCATATCTGAATCCCCATGCCCATTATTGAATTTTTCCCTCCTTCCCTCCATCATTAATCAATTTCAAATATCAGTTTGAACAAACTTAAAATCCCTCTTCCTGAACTTCAATGCCTGCAGATTTCAATAAATTTCACTAGTTCAACACCAAAGTCCAAAGCAAAAACAAAACACTATTTCACTCCTAGTAAAGTTTAATCACAGAACTAACCAAAGTCATAGAAATCTAGTGCTAAAACAATAAATAACATTGAACATTATCAATATTCCATTATCACAGTCCTTAACCAAATAAAAATATATGTGTATATATATATTATATCTACTTTAATTACCACAAATTAATGTCATTCCCGTGAATCAGGAACAAAGTCCCACAAACAAAACAAAACCCTCCCTCCCCCACCATCCCACCTGGTAAAAGAAAAAGAAAAACGAGCTGCATGTGTAAAGATTAAAGAAAGAGACTTTACCTCAAAAGGAACAAGATTGAAAGCCGACCCAAGAAATTTCTGCAATGATAGCCCGGAAAGCAGTTTAATTTAATTCCCACCTATATTTAGACCTCTGTTATTCTTTACAGTACCCACTATTTACGAGAGAACCAGGAAAAAAAAAAAAAAAAACACAGATTCAAGACTGTCGTTTCATGTGAAAACACCCGGTTCCAAGGAAAGAAACAGTATTCTTCTGAAAAACAAACGCCATTCTTGAATTTGGGGATCTTATGTAGGTGTTTTTTTTCTGTCTTTCTTAATTAATCCTAAACCATGTTTGATTAGGAAAAGCTATAATTTAATTTAAAATAGAATAAAAAGAAAAGAAAAACCGATGAGAACGAGGAAGTTAGATCAAGATGAGACCAATTCGGTTCAACGATTTCTGGCTTCAGAAGTTTCTGGGAAACTTCTACTATCCACACAAGAAAACCCAAATTTTTTTTTTTTTTTTTTTTTTTTTATTTTGAATCTGAATATTATTTAAATGATAGTCTGGTTTTTGGTGATGATCAAGAAAAATTATTCAAATAATAATTCTTCTATTATTATAATTGAGGAATACGAGATGAATGTATTATCTGCTTTGTTTCTAACACAAATCTTGCCTTTGCTTTTTGTATAAGAGAAAACACAAGCCGGCAAGCCCACTATCAAGCACGTCTATAAAAGGAATTATAATTAGTATTCCGAGTAAGAGTTGAATTTTGTAGACCTAATTTAGATTAAATTTGAATTATTTGAAGTGTGATGGCTCCGAAAATCGGATGATCTTAAAAAAATTTATTATTTGTTATTTGTTGCTCTAACTGAAGTACAACTTGTGCTAAATTTAGATTAGTCTGAGTGTGATGGCTTTGAAAATCAAATGGTTTATAAAAAAAATTATTATTTGTAAAAATGGTGGAATGCCAACTCAATTCTGAATTAATGGCCCATGAGATAGCATATTCATATAAAATTTAACATATCATGAATTTGTGATGGATAAAAATATCTTAAACTTTTTTTTTATAAAAAAAACTATTTTAATATTTTTAATAGGAAAAAAAATTGAATATTTAAGTATAAAAATTTATGTTGTGATAAGGAAATAAATATATATTTTTTTGGCTTGAGGAAAATAAAGAAATTGGAAAATTATGTAACTAATAATAATAATTATAAAACGGTGAGTTGATAAGAAGTTATTCTAGCTTAAGTGATGTTAAAGATTTAAACTCCGATTCATGTATGAAGCTGTTTAAAATTTGATGTCGGAGCTTCTTCCCGTAAGAGACCAACCCAATTCAAATGGAAATTAGTCAAATTGTGATGAATTGACTTAAAAATGTTCTTTCATAATTTAGACCATTTAAGACACATTGTGCCGTAAGATAATAAAAAATAAAAAATAAATAATAGTAAAGGCAACCTATAACATGGCAGGGGATCATAATCGCTTAATGGCCCATGAACTAAAAGATGGATGTCGGATCTAAGAAAACGAAATAGAAACAAAATTGATAGAGATTTTAAATCTAGTTGATAAAACAATTCGGGCCGGGCCTACTTCAAATTATCGACCCATGTTTTTTGTGACTCTAACAAGCCCACAATAACCACAAATAACTTTGGCTCGAGCAATTTTTTTTTTTTAGGGCACGAGGTGTTATACATATTCAAATTAATTTTCATTTGAGTCGGATTGGTCCATTGCAAAAGGAAGCTTTGATTTCAAGGTTCGAACCTTTGACATCACTTAAGTCAGTAGAGCTCCATTACCGGTTCACCTACATATTGGGGTTGTGGCTCAAGCATTTTTAAATAAATTGATTTTTTATAATTTTATAATTTTTTATTCAAATTGATCATTTAATTAAAATTGGCCAATATCAACTCAAGACGCAGTTAAGATTCAAACTCATATTCATGTATGTCTGGTTTAAAATACAAGGTCCGAACCCCAACTCCATGGATAATAAAATTCTGACACTTAATATATATATATATATATATATAATATAAACTTGTCACTTGACAATATTTTACATTTTTTAATAAAATAATAAAATAAAGATATATTTTAGTTAAAGAACTATAACATCTTTTAATTTTACAATCAAATGAAAATTACTAACATTAATTTTTTAATGCTAATTCTATTAATTTTTTAAAATTATTTTTATAAAGTTATAACTTTTTAACTAACATTAATGTTTTTTTAACAAGTCTTTAACTTATTTGTTAAGGTCTTATTATAATATTTTAATTTGATAAAAAAAAAGACTAAAAATTTATTCAAAAATAGCATAAAATAATATCAGAATCAGAACTGTGAAATATCAACGAATATTTCATTTATTTTACAGAAAAAAAATATTATACCAAGGAAGCGTAGAAAATTTTGAACGGAAGAAATCTTATGGGCGCGGGATTCAATATAATATATATAATATATATATATATATATATATATATATATATTCAACTAGTATTTACGTCAACGATTTTGGATTCCAATCTTAATATTTTGAATATCAGAAATTCAAATCTAAGTAAATGGGGTAGTAAGGGGGTTTTTTTTTTTTTTTTTGGGGGGGGGGGGGGGGGGGGGGGGCCCGGGGGGGGGGGGGGGGGGGGGAGGGGGGGGGGGGGGGGCCTTTTTCCGGGGGGGGGGGCGGGGGGTGGGGGGGGGGGGCGGTTCTTTTTTTTAATTTGGGGGGGGGGTTGGGTTGGTTTTTAAAAAAAAAAACAGAAATTCAGGGACTGTTTTTGTTTCTATTTTCCCATTCCTTTGTCAGATTAATCAACTTCTTTAAAAGTAATGGAAAAAATGGAAAGAAAAGTCCAAAAAAAAGAAGGATGGGGTAGACACAACAGTATTCAATAGTTCACCCATATCTATCCATTTGATATATATACACTTGATCTGATATATACCAAACCCTAAAATCATTTTATTGGTGTTGAATTTCACAGATCTAAGTGGTGCAGATTAAATTCTTATTTATAATCCATATTCATTATATATATATATATATATATATTATAGAAAAAATAAACCAATATAGAGTACTTGAATAGAAAAATATTGAATTTTTGTGTTTAATCTATTCGTAAAATAAAAAAAATTTTGTCCCAAGGCGCAAAAGTGAGTTGGTAAGGAAGGGTTTGAACCTCACAATTGTTTAAAATTTTGGAGTAAGATTTTCCTCCCCAACGGACCATGCCAGCTCGAACAGATAATTTGTGTCCTTAGAAAAAAAAATAATAATAATTTATTAAATTTTCAATCATTTTCAAAAAATATTACAATTGCATGTGGCATTTTAACTTTTTTCTTTATATATATATATATATATATATATATATAATATTACTGATAAATTGACTTTTTATGATCTATTAGATAAAATTTGTTAGATATTGGTTAAGTATATTTAGGTTACATTTGAGCACCAACTCAATTAATTATCAGTTGTATCTTTATTATATTTTAATTATAAATGAATTATCAATCACAATAATATTAGTTCTAAAAAAAAAAAATCACAATAATATTAAAAATAATAAAGTATTTGTCAAACCAAATAAATTAGAGAAAAACATCCTTAATCACTGCTAAAAACTAAAATACATATTTTATTACTTACAAAAAAAAAGCATATTGTACATGCATAAAATTTCTTAGTGATAATCTCATTTAAAACACCATATATATTTTTTATTAATTAATCAATTAGATATGTATCAATTTCATAACCTCCATTATATATATATATTATATTATATACATATATTTCAACTTGGAAGTTGCAACTTGGTAATGGCGGATAATTCAGCTCTTAATTTGTGGAGAACAACGTGTAATTGTCGTAAATAACTTTTAACTTAAGAAATCAACTTGAGTTGCCATTAATATAGAATACACATTTTAAACTTTTTTTTTTAAATACGTAAATTAGTTGTATATCTTGAATATTATATATATATATATATATATATTTTTTTTTTTTTAAGAAAATATTTTTGTTTTTTTAATTTTTTTAAAAAATATTTTTGTTTACTTTTAAAAAATAATAGTGGGTTAAGAATAAGAAATCTGATAATATCTTGGATTAAAAACACTATTTTAATATATTATTTTTTTAGGACGCATTATTTCTTAGTACGTCTCAAACAGTATCTAATATATAAATAATAAAAATAAAACACATTTATACATATATATTTTTTTGAGAGAATACATATCATATATATATATTATAAAGTTTTCTCCAGCCAAACACAAATTGTTATTGTTGGAGCAATAATTATTTATATCATAAATAATATTAATAATTATTTATGTTTTTTTTTAAAAAAAATTTCTTTTTAACAAAATGAGATTTTCTACATGATATTCTCCAATTTTCATGAAATCAGTTTCAATAATTAATTTTTTTTCATACTATATGGGGTATATATAGATTTTTTTTGTACGTAGACACACAAATTGTGCTTTATCAAATTTACCCCCAAATATATATATACACACATATATATGAGCTATATATATATATATATATATATATATATATATATATATATAGATATATATAGTCAATTTGTAGTACATGCATTATTGAGTACACATTAAATAGGCAAAATCAATAACAAAGAACTAATTGTAAAATCTTACCTATTTCTTCTCCTCCAATGGTGGGAACTTTAGAAGTAGAAGCTCCAACTGACAACCACTACAAGAACGACGCCGTTTTCAAAGCCGACGATGACGACTACTCTCCGATCGAAGAAGTCAGACTAACCGTCTCAAACGACGACGATCCATCTCTACCGATATGGACATTTCGGATGTGGTTTTTAGGTTTGTTTTCCTGTTGCCTATTATCGTTCCTAAACCAATTCTTCTCCTACAGAACCGAACCGCTGGTTGTAACACAAATAACCGTCCAAGTAGCGGTTCTACCCATCGGTCATTTCATGGCGGCAGTTTTACCGACGAAGCAGTTTCGAATTCCTGGATTCGGTTCGGATCGGTTGTTTTCTTTTAATCCCGGACCTTTTAACATGAAGGAGCACGTGCTTATCACCATATTTGCTAACGCCGGATGTGCGTTCGGAAATGGCTCGGCTTACGGCGTTGGCATTGTTACTATTATTATAGCTTTTTATCGGCGCGGCATTTCTTTTTTGGCTGGTTGGCTCCTTACTATCACCACTCAGGTAACTCTTCATATATATATATATATATTTTTTTTTTTTTTTAATTTTATGCGATTTGCTAAATGTCTGCGTAATGTCTGCGTAAATTCTTAGTATGAAATTTTTTCTTTAAATTTATTTTTTCTTCTTAAATAATGTTAGAATTCGAAACCTAACATACAAACACCTTATATATGGTAATGAAACAATTAATTGCAGGTGTTAGGTTATGGTTGGGCGGGATTACTGAGGAGATATGTGGTGGAACCGGCACACATGTGGTGGCCAAGCACTCTTGTACAAGTTTCACTTTTCCGGTAAGTTTACCCGACTTCTGACGTCAGCTCCCGGTTTAATATATATATATATATATTCTATTGAACGGGGTTGCGGCGGAACAGTACTTTTTTTTGGTTTGGGGTGGGTAAATCTTCATGAGTTTTTCATTTCATTTTACTAATATAAATGAGTGAATTATTATTTTATATTAATGATGATTTTATACACGTAGGAATATAATAATTATCACATTTTAATCTCACACGAATCTACTTAATTTATTTAATAAATTGAAGTAGTAAAATGGTCTAATTTGAAAAATATAGATAGTTCTGTTGATTAATAACACTATCATCTGATTTTATTATTCTCTAATAATATTTATTATTATTTTTAAAATTGAAGTATCTTTTACTTCTTATGTGAATCCAACTTGTAACTTTTTGGTTCTAAGTTAAGGGTTTTTTTTTTTTTTAATAAAACAAAAAAAATAATTTTTCCTTTTTCCTTTCTTTTTTTTTTTTTTTTGGGGGGGTGTTGGGGTTGTGGTCATGAATCTCTGCCAAATAATGTGAAAAATTGTTGCTTTGTCAATAAAATCCTTTTTAAACTGTGTGCCATGGTTGACAGCTACTACTACTAAAGTAACTATCAAACAATCTAAAGAAGAAAAAGAAAAAAGAAGAGTATATATATATATATATATATATTAGTCTACTTAACCATATTTAATTTATTTTTTAAAAAATTAATTATATATATATATTCTAGATTCTAGATAATCTTGACTATTTCATGAGAAAATTTTGGGGAGGTAGTTTGAAATTGTTATATATTTTAAAATATATTAAATATCACATGCTGATGCACTTAGGTATGCCAAAATTAAAAATAAATTTGTGAAAATTACAATAGGAATGGTGAGAAAAAAGGGAAATTTTTTTTTTTTTTTACTTTATTTGTTTGTATAATAATTTGGATTAGGAGGAGCAGATCCATCACTTAAGGATCCAAAGTCACATGCTAATCTTACAGCTCACTCCCAACTTGCAACTTTAAATTTGGATAAAAATTTCAACCTTTTTTTTTTTTTTTTTTTTTCTTCTTTTTCTTTCTGTTCTTCTAATTCAGTTGCCATTTTAAATATGATTAACATAAAATCAAATCCTCTCAATACTTTTAAATAATAATATAATTTTAATTTTTGAAAAAACTAAAATGAAATAAAGTCATGCATGGACAAACGTGAAACACATAGCATGATGATATTGATAGCTACGGTACAATAATGGACTTTAAGTGCAAGAAAATGATGGAAGCAATCTTTGGATAAATATGTAATTTAGAGAAGTAGTTGGATATAAAAATCCTTTGTGGGCACAATTCATCTACCCTTAATGGGACTACTAGACAAAACAAACAAACCATCACATCATATAATAATTGTTCTGAATAAAATTCTTATGTCAGTTCAACTAAAAGATCTTTTTTTCTTTGCAGGGCTTTACATGAGAAAGATGAACAGAGAATGTCAAGAGCAAAGTTCTTCATAATTGCATTAGTTTGTAGCTTTTCATGGTACCTAATTCCAGGATACTTCTTCACAACACTCACAAGCATCTCATGGCTGTGTTGGGCATTTCCCAAATCAATAACTGCACAGCAAATTGGTTCAGGAATGAAGGGTCTTGGCATTGGAGCATTAACACTGGACTGGTCAGCAGTTGCTTCATTCCTATTCAGTCCTCTAATAAGTCCTTTCTTTTCCATAGTCAATGTTTTCGCAGGGTTTGTTATGATAGTCTACATTGTTATTCCTACGGTGTACTGGGGTGTTGACTGGTATGGAGCTCGTAGATTTCCCATATTGTCCTCACACTTGTTTACAGCTCAAGGTCAACATTACAACATAACTGCAATAGTAAATGACAATTTTGAGATAGATATGGGGAAATATGAGGAGCAAGGACGTATACATCTAAGCATGTTCTTTGCTTTGACTTATGGATTTGGTTTTGCCACAATTGCTTCCACTCTTACACACGTGGCTTTATTCTATGGAAGGTAATTATTATAATATTTTCTTTTTCCTCTCGTCATTTTAGTATCTATTTTGTTTTTTTTTTTGATGATTTTGGTAATCGTTCTGATCTTTTTATCATATTTTTGACTAATTTTTGATTAAGTTAGAACTCCAAAATATGATTAAAAGAATCTAAACGATCACCCAAAAATAAAGGACCAAACTTGTAGAAAACTAATAAAATATGGACTGGACAGACTAAATAATAACTCAAATGCAAATTGTCTGTTATCTACAGGGAGATATATGGCAGATTCCGAGTCTCATATAAGGAAAAGGAGGACATACATACAAGATTGATGAGAAAATATAAGGACATACCTTCATGGTGGTTCTATGTCTTGCTTGCCATTACATTTGTAGTCTCTCTATTTCTTTGCATTTTCTTGCATAAACAAGTTCAGATGCCATGGTGGGGACTTCTCTTTGCAAGTGCCATTGCCTTTGTATTTACACTTCCCGTCAGCATCATAACTGCCACAACAAACCAGGTATAGTGGAGACAAAGAAAATTGATTATTTCAGTCCTTGTTTTATTATTATTATTATTATTATTTAAAACTTTTTTTTAGTCCTTTTTCTATTTTTGTCTTTTTTGGTTTTTATACTATTTTTTTGTAACCCTTTGTTATTTTTGATTGTATTTTGACTAATTTTCGATCAGTCCTAACTTATCTCATCAAGTTAGAACATATATGGACTAATTATAAGATCCTAATTTGATCGAAAATTAACTAAAATATGATTAGGATGACAAACATAGTCACTCAAAATAATATAAGGACCAAAACCGTAAAATATTAATAAAAATAAAGACTAAACTGACTAAATACATACAACTTCCTTCTGAAATCTTGATGAAAGAAGCATGTTAAAGTATCATTTTCCTTGAGAGTCTCTCTCTTCCAAATATTTCTCAATCAGGCTGATAGATACTAAATGGTTCTTTTTGTTTTCTTTGTTTTTTTACCAGACACCAGGCTTGAACATTATCACAGAGTACATAATGGGAATCATATATCCAGGAAGGCCAATAGCTAATGTATGCTTTAAAGTGTATGGTTACATGAGCATGTCTCAGGCTGTTTCTTTCCTCAGTGATTTCAAGTTAGGCCATTACATGAAGATTCCCCCACGATCGATGTTTTTAGTTCAGGTAAAGTATTATCTTTTATCCATGTACAGTTAGTCCTATTAACTAAACAGCAAGTCAAGAACTAATAAATATAATGGCATTAATATAAAGCACACATTTAACTACTTACATTATGAATTTTCAGTTCATAGGAACACTTGTAGCTGGCACCATCAACTTGCTCGTGGCTTGGTGGTTGCTCCACTCTATAGAGAACATATGCCAGGATGATCTCCTTCCCCCTGATAGTCCATGGACGTGCCCGGGACAGAGAGTCTTCTTCGATGCATCTGTCATATGGGGTTTAGCAGGACCTAAAAGGATATTTGGAAGTTTAGGAAACTACAGTGCCATAAATTGGTTCTTTCTTGGAGGAGCAATTGGACCTATAATAGTTTGGCTCTTTCACAAGGCATATCCACAAAAAACATGGATTCCCCTGATTAACCTTCCAGTACTATTGGGAGCTACAGGTTCTATGCCACCAGCAACACCACTAAACTACAATGCTTGGATCATAATTGGTACAATTTTCAACTTTTTCATATTCAGGTACCGGAAAAAGTGGTGGCAAAGGTACAACTACATTCTATCAGCAGCTTTGGATGCTGGGGTAGCATTCATGGCAGTGTTGTTGTACCTTTCAGTGGGATTGGAGAAGAAGGGAGTGATGTGGTGGGGTACAAATGGGGAACACTGTGAATTGGCATCTTGTCCAACTGCAAAAGGAATAGAAGTTGATGGATGTCCAGTTCACTAGCTAGATGTATTACGACAGACTTTCTATTTGTAGTTTGAAAAATCTTACAGATTTTAGAGTCAACAAATCTCATGTCACTGTATTCAATATTAACCAGAAAACACTAATAGCCCACTAAAAACAAAAAGAGAAAAACTTTCATAAGTGCCAGAAAACTTTTCATCCTGCCCATACACCCCCTCCCCCACAAAAATGAAAAAGAGATTCCATTGCCAATAAGTTATAACTTAAATCACTGCACTATTTGCAATTGTCTTCAACAATTGAAATACCCATCCTGCCCATCCATCGGAATGAATTTATCCTCAAAACATACTAACTCTCTCACTTATGGATCCAACATAAATTTTTATAATGATACCCGACATTTTAAATCGAGTTAGATTTCAACTAACAATAGAGAAATTAAATCCTTTTAACAAAGTGTACGTTTGGGCACAAGGGAGGAAGAAAGAACACAAATCAATGGGAACAGAAAAGCAATTTCAAACCGTTGCTTTTTCCCTACATACATTTGCATACAAAACAGAGTATTATTTATTTATTTTTTTTCGTTTTTTGAGATCCTTTTTCCATGTAATAGTTTGTACCTAAAAATTCAGAACAGTGAAATCCACTATCTATCATATTTCATATGGACTATCAAGCGTCTACAAAGTATTTAACAAAATGGGTTTATGAAAGGCCAAAATACTTGGATTCACAACCAAACCAACAAAATAAATGACATCTAACATAGAAATTGAGAAACAGTAAAATAAGAAGAAAAAAGTAACCAGAAACCTGCTCGTAGATGGGGGGCATTAATTAAGAATGCAGTTCAACAAATGCTTTACTTTTTTTCCAGTGATCTCCTCCATCCTAATTCGAAGATTTCCCATTTCAATCTCCACAATCTCTAGCTCCGTCATAGTATACCCCCATTTATACAAATAACTTGTAACATATACATACATATATATATATATAAAAAGAGGTAAGGATTCGGAATTATTGACAAGAAAAATGGGGAAATCGAAAGAAAATTTACGAAAGTTTCGAATCCAACCTGGGAGTTCCATTTCCAGAATGTAAAGAAGGAAAAATATTCTTTCTCAAGGTTTCCATCAGACTCTTTTTACCGATGATCAAAACCAAGCTCAAGTTAGTAACAAAACCCAGATGAAAAAGAAAAGCGGAGGAGATTTACACTGGAAGAACGCATTGGTTCAATGGAATATTAAGAAAACGCACTTTCGAAAATTGACAATGTGGATTGTAGAAATCAATGTTTTGTTTTATGTGGTTTGTAGAAGATAACATATATCAATGCTTTTTTTGTCTGATCAACTCAATTTGAACAGATTAGTTTAGATGTAATATAATTTAAAGGTTTACAATGTTCTCCCATCATACCTTAAGATAACATGTATTGAATTGAAAACACGTTTTATTGAGTAAAATGTTTCAAATTTTTGTTTAATAAGTGTTCAAAACTGTTGGGCCCGTTTCTCATCGGGTTGGGCTGCAACCTCACCTAACTCCACATTAGCATGATATTGTCCGCTTTGGACCTAAGCCTCACTGTCCTCGGTGTTTTGTTCTTGGGACTTTCCCAAAAGGCCTCTAGAACTCGCCGTCCGACCTTCAACATTGTTGTTGTTGACTTTCGACACACAAGACACCATAATCGTTGGGCATCAACATTGAGAGAGCTTCCTCCACACCGAACATGCAACCCACTTAACATTGGGCTCTAATACCACTTGTTAGGCCCGTTTCTCATCGGGTTGGGCTACCACCTCACCTAACTCTACATTAGTATAATATTGTCCGCTTTGGGCCTAAGCTCTCATAGTTTTGTTCTTGGGACTTTCCCAAAAGACCTCATTACTAATAGAGTATGTGAGAATTACTTATATGTAGACAATCCTTTTGCTTATTTTCTCCATATGGGACTTTGTGTTGAAATCCAACCCCAACAAAAACCGTCTAATTCAAATATGCAAACTCTTATTAATTTCTACAAATATTACGACCGTACGTAGTAAATTAATTTACATTTAGCTAGTCTCATTCAAGAGATTAGCATCCAACCATACAAATTTTTTTTTTCTCCAATCCCATCATACAAGAATTTAATTATCTGTAATTAATAAACTTAATCAACGTGCATCTCTCTTTCTGTGTCTCCATATTATCATGATTCTGCTGTTCAGGGAAGTTGTAGCCTGTCATATATACATACATACATACATATATATATATATATATATATATATATATATATATATATAACAGTCTTCAATCAGTAATTTAAATTAAAAAAAAAAAATTCAAAGGGTTGGTTGGCTTTATCGTACGTACCCTAAGTCCACGGTTTTTGCTGTTGTCTTGTTATGGATTTGATGAACTTTCAGCTGATTTATCTGAAAATTGATATTTCCATTTGATATGCATCCAGTACTGTTTTTTCCAAGTTCATCAAATAAGCTCCCCGGAAAAGAGATCTGTAATATACACATATATATATAGAGAGAGAGAGAGAAAACTTTGCTTAACACATATATATATAGAGAGAGAGAATCAGCATTGTGTATGTATTTATTAATTAGTATTAATTACCTTTTTCTGTAATTCTATGTTCTCTTGCTCAATATGGTTTATTTCCTTGTGCAGTTCAATATTTTCTTGATGCATGATCTTTCCCTGCAATTAATTATATATATATATATATCCAGGCATGAGAATACTGACTGTCTCATCTTTATAATTATTATAAATTGGCAAGCACTAATATATAGTAAAATAAACTGGAATTCTGACGTCTTTCCTAGAAATAATATATATATAAATATAAACCTTCTGATTTAGTTCTTTGATTTCATATGTTAGAACTTGCTCCTGCAATAGAATAAAAATTTTGGAAGTTATCAACAAAAAACCTACAAATACATACATACATATATATATATATAAAAGCATAAATAAGTGATCATCTATATTACATATATATATATATATATATGTATGTATAAAGATATTACCTTTTTGGTGCGGATACCTTTCAAACTCACTTCCAGTTGGTTTTCTATATTCTGAAGCTCCTTAAAGCTCAGTCCACCAAGTTTTTCTCCCAAAAGCTGCCTGCATCCATCATCATCATCAGTCTGTTCACTTTTTCATCTAAAATATATATTATTGTTAATAATTAGTTTTTCTCCTCCTACGAACCAACTAATATATATATATATATATATATATGTAGTGTAATATAGAAGAAATGAAAACTTGCCTGTGGCTTTCTTTCAAGAAATGCAGTTGTTGTTTCAGCCTTTCTGTTTCTGTCTGCCATAACTAATCAAGAACAGAACTTGCAAATTATATATATTAATCATTTTCAATTTCACATAAAAGTTCAAATTAACTCAACAAAGATATATTATATATATATATAATGTGTATATATATATATCGTACCCTTATTTCAGAAGCAGGACTTAGTATTTCATTTTTCTCTTCGTTTGTTTTCTGGAATCTTTCAATAGTCGAGCTCATGCTGACCCAAGAAATAACAAAAACAACATAAATTCACAAATATAAGAATAAAAAAAGCATAAATAAAAGTATGAGTTCGAATAGCCAAAAAAAGCTTTTTACCAATTTACTTATATCTTAAAGTTTATATTATATCGTATCTATTATCTATATATAATTAGTTCACTTGTCATATATTATATATATATATATATATATATATATATATATATATATATCAATTGCTTCCTTTATTAGTGTGTACTTAAGATTCCTTGCGGACAATTAGTATATCATATAATATTATTTATTTTAAAATTGATATTTTTTTAATAAAAGTTAAATTTAATATTTCAACATTAATATATATATATATATTTATATAAATCCTCTTTTTAGACTGCCAGAAAGAATGTACTAATCAAAGGAAGGCTCATTTAGGCAAAAAAAGGTTCAGTAAGATCTTCAAATTCCAGCATTTAGTAAATGATTAACCACATGCTAAACTCAAAAGACTAAAGAGGAAATGATATATATATATATATATAGCTCATCACCTTAATTAGCTCAAAAAACGATATATATATATATATATATATTCTCCTTCATCCCAGCAAATATATATTCATTCTTGAAGATCATGAGATGCATGCATTATATTATATATATATATATATGTTTGTGGAGTTGTGGACCAGTTGATATACATGTATATATATATAAATTAAGATCACAGGTTTCATCTAATGGAGAGCCCCCCTCCCTCCCCCACAAGCCTACCTTCCTCACAAATAAAAGGTAACAGGCTTATCTCACTACACCTATATATGTATATATATACATATAGATTGTAATGCTTATAAAACTCTCTCCATATATATATTATCAAATAAATGTTTAGCCGATATTTCTTATATAGTAGGTAAAAAAAAAGACAATAATTGATCAAGAATTGGCCCAAGAAATAAGGAAAAAAAATTCAAGATTTAATTCAGAAAAAAAAAAAGGATAATACACATATATACATACATATATATATCATATAAATTCTTGAATTTTAAAGGGAGAAACGGGTGTTGACTGTTGAGAGAGTTTATCTTACAAAGTTCTGATCCAACTTAATTCCATATTAATCCAGGTCGAAAGTTGCTACTATTAGAAGTTTATTACCAATATATATATGTATGTATATCTGACCTTGTGCTTGCAAATTCATATAGGCGACCAGTGCTGGAGAAGATAATCAATCCCAGTTCAGCTTCACAGAGAATTGAAAGTTCCTTTGCCTTCTTCAACAACCCATTTCTTCTCTTTGAGAAAGTCACTTGCCTGCTTGTTGAATTATCGATTCTCTTTATCACAATCTTCCCTCTCCCCATTCTTTAATTTTCTTCCTTTCTTTTAACAATAAACTTTTAGGAACTTTCCAAAAAAATAAAAAACACTATTTTCTAGGGTTTCCTCGTCCTCACTTCTACAACTACTACTACAGTACTACTTACTAATCTGCACAGATAAAAACAAGTCAAAATGAAACAAAGTCAGCAGATTATTCATTTACAGAAACAAAACCCACATCTATAATTAGAAACCCCAGCTTTCCAAATTAAGCAGGTAATAATATAAAGAATCATTCATACACTCTTTCGGCAAAATCGTCAACAAAAAAAAAATAAAATAAAAAAGCTTACTAATTCAAGATTTTCGAAAGAAGTCTACAGAGAGCGGAAAAAAAAATGGGATCTTTGTCGATCCACTCTTTTTCTGGAAAGAAAGAAACAAACAAATGGTTTTGGGTTTCTTTTGTTTTACCTTTTATCGCAAATTTAAGAATAGGTGGAAAGCGGTTTTCGTTTCTACAAAACCTGGAGCGAATGCAGAAACTCGAAAACCGCTTTACTTAAGGAATACTCGCACGAGTAGGAGAAAATGTTTCCACTCGCTCTTAGTAACTGACAAGTGTCGAGAGAAGATCAGATGTGATCTTTTTTAAACCTTAAAAAAATATAAGAGTATCCTGAAAGCTGTCAGTGTGGACCCGGGGTAGTGCGTGAACAAGTGTCGCGTTTAGATTGTACTGAGACTGTACTTCTTGACCTGAAGGGTAACCTCGGAATCTCAGAGGAAAATGATTTGATTGGGTAAAAGAACATGGAATCGTTGATGTGTCTGTCTGTATTGGGATTTATTTATTTATTTATCTATTTTCCTTTTTTATTTTTTAAAATATGGGAAAATTAAATTAAGTAAATTTCTCCTCCTCATTATTTAAATTAAAATCATATTTTTATTTATTTTATAAATATAAAAATAAATTCATTAATTTTTTTTTTTTTGAAGTTCTTCTGTCTAATAGTTTAAGAATCTCTCCCTCAACCAAAAAAAAATTGAGGGTTTAAATATCTCATGGCCATTGATCTATGAATGTCTCACTTACCTCCTCTGGCTTGTCAAGAGGGGCCTTCCTGGGTGGAGTCGGGAAGGGTTGAATACCACCTAAAAAAAATTAAAAAAAACTTTTTAAAAAACTATTGATTTGTTTGTAGCTTTACTCTTCGTTAGTGCAATTTGCCGTATAAAAGAGGGACTGAAATAAGAGGCTATATAGAGGACTTCATTGCGACTTCTCCGGCAGTCCCGTCTTGTCTTCGGCGGTGGATTTGTTCAGTTCTGCCTCGAGGATACAGTTGCTTTGGATTTCAGAGATGCTGTCCGTGTCGAATTGCTATTGCATTATCGGTCTAAAGGAGGTTGGTTCCAAATTTCAATTACTTTTCTCTGTAATTTTGACGAAAAATGCTTGTAGTTGTAGCACAATACGTTTCTTCGAGTACGAATATGAGAAATTTTAGGTTAGAACTATACTTCTTTTTTGGTGCCTTCTATGGCTTCCATTCCGAAAATGGAAGTGATCGTGTTCTTCAGACATTACATGATTAAAAATTTTACTGCAAGTTTTTTATCTCGAGGCTGCCAATTGATCTCGTGTGATGATTCAGTACGTACTAGGAAAATCTAAGAAATTTGACATCTTAATGTTTAATTTTGCCTTTATTCACCTTGCAGTCTGTAATGTATATTTGTTCATGTGTTGAAAGATTACCATATTAGTGGATTTCGAGTTTTGGTTCTGGTTGAGTGGCATCTTTATAATGCACAAACCTCGGTTAAGAAAGTGATATTAATAATATGGATGCTTATGATATTCTCTTGAGTTGAAATATTGTATGTTTAACTATATGCTTTTGAAAATGCTTTCTATTTGTCTGGTCAGGTCTTGGTATTATTAAGTGAAAAGTTTCACCAAGATGATCTATTAACTGAGTTACTCCAAGGAAAAAATTGATGCAGAGTAGAAAAGACAATTCAGCAGAAGGGGTGTCTGAATCAAGAATCTTAGGCAGAAGGAGATGCATATTGCAGAGATTTATAGATCCCAATGAAGTTGAAGATCATACTTCTAGGGTCCATGACCAAATTTTGGATGAAGAAACACGTTCCCTTCATTTCTTATAACAAAGTTCCGATATAGCTTCTAATACTAATGGAGCTGGAAGGCCTGTGCTGGCAGACTTGTTGAACCTTCTAGATGCTGTCCAAGAAACTGAGACCAAAGAAGGTTGAGATGTCGGCACTAAACCATCTGATGTCTACACATGTCTTGCAGCAGGAGCAGGCTCTTCAAAAATAAGCCTTTTATGAGCAGGTTAGTATATTTTTTTCTACATATGATGTTACATTTGCTGTCTGCGATAACAACTAATCCCATCTTTTGATGAAAATGTTGCAAAATATAATGTAATTAAGTGAATCAGTTCACAAATGTTAGAATTCCCCAATCAAGCTGCCATTTTGGTGAGATCTGTTCACAAAGTTTGAAGCTATAAAAGAAAAAATTCCTGTTCATTACAAAATAATTTCACTGTTGGGAAGAGTTTCTTATATGTTCATCAATTCTATTCTCTACTATAATCATGTATATGACAGTCAGTCTCATCTCTTGATCTTGTCTCATCACCATATTTCATGCATCACTGTTATTATCTTCAGTATATATATATATGCCAAGGAAATCTATGTCTAGAATAACTCACAAGTGCCAAGGTGCCTCCTCAAGATGGGAATGATTAATATTCAACAATTGTATAATGAATTTCTTTAAGTATATGGAATTAACAGTACAAAATGAGTGAATTAAACCTCAATTAGCTAATAAAATTGAGATCTATTTTGTGATTGGAACTAGTCTTACAACAATATAAATACATTAAATCTAAAGCTCCTATTTATATGCCTATCTACATACAATACAAATCCTTTTTGGGCTCTCTGCCCCTCATATATTCTACAAAAAAATGTTCTTCTACAGTGTTGTTTGGGTGAGAAACAAATTCTTCACCTACACACATTCTTGTTTGATCACACCATATATATATTTAAATTGGTGATCTGCAGTTCTGCGCAGATACAACCATCTTTTACCTCTATTTGCTTCAATTCGGCTGACAGGTTTCCTCTGCTATTGTTACTCAGGTTAGTTTTCACAAATGCAACCTGGCAAAGGATTTGCGTAGAAGGTCTGCTCAAGCTTTGGAGAATCTCTGACTACTCTATAAGACGGGCCTCCTATTCTATTCTTGTGTAAGTTCTTGATCTGGGTTGAAAATTCCTCCCAAGTTAGTAATCCCTGGTCTAGTTGATCAATAAGTCTCACAAATCTCTGCCTGCAATATTGAAAACATATACATTTGCTAAAATTGCCATCTTTTAGATCATTTAACTTACTAGTTATCTATCGAATATCTAATGTATAATTTTCTCAAAAAACACGTAATAATTAGAAATTTTAAAAAGCTAGTGTGTGTCATGGATTTCACTTACTTGTCAGGGTCAATAGTTTTCATATAGCCTTCAAATGACCGATGACCACGAACAGCCTTAGCCATATGTCCATCATAGGTATAGATAAATACATCACTATCTATTGACACCATGTAGTCTAATGCAGCAAGCATGTTCTGCCTTTGTCGAAATGGTTTCAACTCTTCCTCCAATGCTAAAGTGGAGTGAAAATACGTGTTTGGATACTTAGTTACAAAATCTTTCAACCCATTTCGGCCATAGATTTCCCCAGAAGCAATGTAGATTGTAGAGTTGGTTGGGAACCCCAATGCTTCAAGAAACACAGCTGCTTCTCTTGGTGTCATAGGACATACTCCTTGAAGTCTTCTGTCTGTACTGTTCATCCTTTTCTCCTTCCAATGCCCAGTTCTGTAACGTAGCTTCCGGAGATCCTCAGTCTCATTTTTAGTGAGGTTGTGGTTACATCCAGTAAAGGCAAGCATGTCCTTTTCATATCTAAAATTGCAACAAATTAAGAACTTTTGTAGCTAGGGATCATATATATATATATATATATAGGTAGTATAGACAATTGGGTTTTTCATCTTGGGAAAATTATAGATATATGTATACCTCAAATGAAGAGCAACATAATGATTATCCATGATTCTAAGTCTGCTTACTAACTTCTTTCCTAATTCTTCAATTTCCTTAGTGAATCGAAGTGCTTCATACATGGCATGACACCGTAGCTTCTGGATTGTGCTCGGGACGCCATTGTTAGACAGGCGAGAATCAGTGTGCGTAAACTCTATGACTTTATACTTCTTTAATAAAGAAAACATGTCTCTGTTGTAGTACCTGGGCTGCACATAAAAGATATCACATCATAATCGAACCAGCAATATATAGATATAAAATCATCGATCGAGAATATACTGAAGAAAGACATAATTAAAATGACTTGCCTTTGACCAAGAAACAGGCGCCTTCTTGAGAGGCTTCACATTTGCTACGCCCGGTGGAAGAGATTCTAGTACTACAATATCATCTTTTAGTGCTTCTACGAAATGCTCCCAGTCAAATATATCTTTGAAATCACTGTGACATGTAATTTATTTATTTAAAATTTTAAAAACAAACAGTTAGTGCAAGATCTCCTTTTCTTCACTTGGGGGTTAAAAATGGATACAAAATCTTTACCTCGAATCTGTCCAATAAGATCTGTGATCTAAAGAAGGAAGAACCATAGTTGCGTTCATTAGCTTTGCTATGGCAACCATATCACTTATCTGCACAAAATACACTTTATATTTTTTACACAGCTATGAAAGAATATATATATATATATATATATATATATATATGATTTTATGTAAATGCTAATTTTTTAAGAAATGTTAAAGTAGCTAGGTAGGTGAGATTTCTTGATTGGTGTGTCTAAAAGGTTACGTGCAAGTCGGCTGGTAGTTTTCATGCAAAATTTTGTTCAAGAAAGACAAGATAATTAAGCTTAATTAATTACCCCAGTTTTCATTTGATTCAATCCACCATTTGCATGGATAAGAATGTAGCCAGTTCCTCCAGTTGTGTTGTTGCCTAACACGATAAATAAATAAAAAAGCATAAATAAATAAATCTATAGAATGAATAACAAGATATATGACTGTTTAGGTTGGTGATTTAAAAAAAGAAAAAAAAAAAAAGAAAAAAAAACCTTTTCGGTGTTTGGGTCTTGGCATGCATTTATCGAAATTGTTGCTTCGGGGTTTTCTCCATATTTCTGGAATCTGCTAGAGAGAAGAAACTAATGTAAATATCATGAAAATGATGATGATACAGTTAGTTTGCAGAGAAAATTTAGATCGGCGCCGGGCGAGCTGCCCACCTGTTGATGTTGATGCAAGGTCAAGGAACGAGTTTTCTCCTCCGACAACAAAACCTCGGAGCCGGCGGAGGAGGTCTCCAACAATAACTGTTGCTGACGTCTCAAAAAATCATTGGAAACCGTATTGGAATGGAGTTTAAGGAAGGAATTCATGAGCATTATCTTGAAAACAACGGTGGAAACAGCTAAAAGCGTCAAAAGAAGAGAAATCCACCGGCTGAGATTCTTTCTTGGACGCAAACATTTCATGATGAACAACAAGTTTAATCTCCTACTACTACTACTATTACGTAACATAGTCCAAAAACCAACCCTATATTGGTTGACATAATTATAATCATGACCGGTATTAATATCTTCTTCTTCTGTATTGTAATTATCGGCAGCGGCGGCGGTGGAATCCAAAGCTCTTCTTCTTGTTTTTGCGACGGATGAGGTGATTACTAACATAGATTCATCATGATGATCAGCTGTGGGCGACATTTATTATTTAATTGATGATATTGATTAATTACAGGGAGAGGGGGAAGAAGAAGAATAAGAAGAAGGAAGTTGGTGTTAAGGAGGATCCGGAGATCCATGAAGAAGAAGAACATGTTGGTTTCGTTTGTGTCGTTTGCCCACTTTCTCAGTTGGTTGGTTTCTTTTAAGGTAATGGCTCCGATACATAAGCTTATACATCAATTCTCTTTCTCTCTCTCTCTTCCACTCCCCCATCTCTATATATATATATTTGAAGTATTATTATTAATTATAAAAGAAATCAACATTTTGAAAAAGTTAATTTTAGTATGTTATAGTTATTTTGTAAATTTTGATAATTGTTAGAGCCCACTTTAGAATATAGTGTGGTCTTATGATTTCGTGTTAATAAAATATTATAAATATTTTTTTCGTTTTAGACTAGCTTTCTTGAGTACTATGGGAGATTCATGCTCATAACTATAATTAATTATTAACTTTATATATGTATATAATAATTCTTGGCCAAAATTGACTAATCCAGTCACACATTTACTTGTTGGTTACGAATTTTGATGGAGAAAGAAGCTATGGTGTGTGTTGGACCCACAGCTTTTGGGCGTTGCCATTTGTTTGCTAAACTTGTTGATTCGCAGTATTGTCGAAACCTCCGGAACCCAACAAAATATTTTCTTCTTTCACTCCGCTTTGTTCTTTTCTTTTCTTTCTTTGATTCTCTGCGTATCTCTTCGCGTCTAAAAGTCATAATAATAATAATCACAGAAGATCAGTCTCCATGGCTTTTTAATTTGCTTCCGAGACTCCATACATAACACCAGGAAGAAAACACAACAAAAGGTTTGCTTCTTCTTTTTTAAAAGTTCTTTTTTTTTTTTTTTTTTGTTCATACTTTTCGTATTGTAACTGGAGAAATGTGATTTCTGCAGTCATTTCATGTACGGATGGTTGGTATTTGGTTGCTGTGGTTTATCGTGCATCACAGTCACCGATTTTTTTTTTTTTTTTTTTTTTTTTTCTTCTCATATTGACTGTGTTCACCTTTATTAGTGTGTTCTCGCGTGGTTGATCCAATCCAATAGTGTTATCTTAGTATTAAGCTTTAGATTACTGATTTTTTTTTTTATATATAACTTTATGATGGATCTTGATTTAGGCCACACTTCTAGGTTGACACAAGATGTTGTTGGGATTAATATATTATGTTTTAACAATTTGTCGTTTAGATTTACTTGTTAAAGATTGACGAATTTCTAAAATATAGAGTTTTATTGAATGATTTATTGCTAATATTCATTTTTGTTTTTATATAGAAGAACACGAATTTAAAAAGATATATAATTTTAAATGTAAAAACTTGTTTTAGGGAATCTTTTATCTTTCACATAAATTAGGTTGTTTAGGCATCTATAAAATCATTTTGCTGGTTTCTTGTGTTTTTTTGTGGGACATTTTTGTTTTTTTTTCTTTTTCCAGTTATATTTTCTGGTTATTGAAAATTATCTGCTTAGTCTCTGTGACTGTAAATAAGTCTCTGCTGGATGTGCATGGAAGTGGAGATTCTTGATTTACATCCCTTCTTATTTATCATTTCTTTACAAGATTCTCTTTTATGATACAAAATTCTCCTTCCATTTAGTTGTTGTGGATAATGTCTAGATTAATTCTTGAAATTTGGGCCCTTTTTCTTATTGGGACTCCATGATCCAGTAATATATATATATATATTATCTTCTGAGCTATTTAATGGAGTCATGTTCTTGATAAATTTCCTTTGAGTATTTGATGCTACTGTTAGCATTTTCTGAACAATTCAACACCTTCACATAACACGAGTCAAGCAAGCAAGCTTAGTTGCCATGATTTTTACAGGGATTAATATCCCTTTAAGTTTAGCAACAAGAAATCTTGCACATCCCTGTCTTAACCTTCTAGACTTTATTTTTGGTGTTACATCACATGCACGTACTGTATTGTGCATACTCAATTAATATACAACAATGTTATAGCTGTTCTTATCCTTGGATGCAAATCTGGAGATGGTCGTTATCATACTTAATATATCTTTATCTTCTTTGATGATGGCAGTTTTAACTGAATCCTCAGAGCTATAGTCCTGCTTGCTAGTTGCTAGGGAAGCTTCAGCCTGTTCCATTATTCACATTATGTTAGTGAAAACAATAGGGAGAATCAAAAAACAAATTTTCTGTTCAAAGTGTATAAAATATTCTCACCCAAGTTTCATTAGATTTTCGGGGGTTTTCTTCCTTTGTGTCTCAGGCTGGCAAAGTTCAAGATTGATTGGTTCATGTAATTCATTTACATGATTTATTCCATTCAGAGTCTCTGTAATTTTGTCTGCTTCTTTTGTGCATCCTGGGCCATAAACCTGGAAAGATAGTTTTATTTAGGCTCACATTGTGTACAGGATTTAGATAATAAACAAGTATAAGAGCTAGAATTGTCAAGAGAGTTGTCTGATGCAGCAGTTACCTTTTTCTGCAGATGTATATTCTCTTGATGGATGATGTTTACCTTCTTATACAGTTCAGTATTTTCATGATGAAGGAAATTTCCCTGCAATGAGATTGAAGTTACATGATGCATAGTATAATTTAATTAGAAATTGGAACCTGGATTTTGTTAAACCTTTTGCTGCAGTTCTTTGATTTGTTCAGTTAGAGCTTGTTCCTGGAAGAAAATATCATTTGCAGGATGTCAAATGGGAAAAAAAAAAAAAAAAAAAAAAAGTTATGGCATGCTATGGATACTGTAGAACAGGATTTCCCCCCACCCGAGTATTAGTGCTTATTACCTTTTTAAGTCGAACACCTCTCAAACTTGATTCTAGCTGATTTTCCAGATTTTCTAGATCTTTAACACTGAGTCCCGACAATTCTTCTCCCAGAAGCTGCCTGCAATTATTTGGACAAATTAAGCAATGATCTAATATGTTTTATGGAAGAATGTCCAATATGTGCTCTTTTCGTCTACCATGTGCTGCACTTCCAATATTTTATCCAGTTCCTTTTCATCTTAATGTTTACAGTTTCTAAAATGCTGGAAGGTTATTATACTATGCAAAATCTGCATCTCAAGTGGGACAGTTCAATGGAAAAATTACACAAAAGAGATAATGCATTACTTTCTTTAAATAATGAACAAGAATGCTTCCTGTTTCTTTAAATTCCTTCGCATTCCAGGCTGACCTGACAAATAATGTCCTTGTTTCTAGCACATAAGGTTTCACTATTTACTATGTGCACAATAGTATCTGAATGTCAGAATTTTCTTCATAATGATACATGCAAGTTAGTATGAGTATTTATTAAGCCCTTAAACTTATTGGAAATGAAACAACAAGTGTTATATATGATTTTTCAAATATTATTCAGCTGCATGAGATGCTAGACTCCTGTTTAAATTAATCTCAAATTTTGACTCTAGCTTCAATATGACAAAGATATTGGATTGCAGTATCTAATTTGGGAAAATCTGAAAGCTTTCTTATTGATTTTTTTTTGAGTGCAGAGAGAGTTTGGAATCTAAGACGGAAAACATGATTTACATCTTGGTATCCATTTGAGAGAACTAAGAACATGGTAATTGAACTAAAGTAATCACTTCAAGATGTAGGTTATCTAGTAGAAGTATACAGTAAATTCAGATCTTTGACTCACAGGAAACTTGAACCATCATTGTTTACCCCACAAATTTTCATTAATTGCTCACACTGAAAGTTCTACATTATGATCTCAAATATGAATTAACCTACTGATACATCAGATTTGATGCAAAAGGAAAAAAAAGAAAGAAAAGAAGATGATATCTAAACATTGGTCAGTTTCTATTCTCTTTTGGTGTTGTAATTGCTCCATCCTCCTTACATTCTTTATTATTGTTATTATTATCATTAAATTTTAATTTAATTTTCTTTGTTTTCTTTCTCTTGGCGTCATAGAGATTATGTGGCCTAACCTTTATGATAAATTTCCTATGACTATTATGGCAAACATATTTTATTGAGAAAATACACTTATGCTTAATCTTTCCCTTGGATGCATTCAATGGGTGTATGTCTTCCTATATTATAGAGTTGGATATATAAAAAGTTTTCTTGCAGGGTACTTTGAGAAAACTGTGGCTTACCTGTGGCTTTCGTGCAAGAACTGCAGCTGCTGTCTCAAGCTTGCAACTTCCCTTTGCCAAAACTGCCAAAGAAAAAAACAAAACAAAAGATAAGTATGAATAACTATTATCTGATAAGACCTTTCTTGAATATGTTTTTGAGATTTAAAAGTTATTTAATTTTCAGATGTTGTCCCTCTGGTTTCTTTATTTTCAAATATGGAAGGGCTAATTTTGTCTTCTTAAAAAAAAGAAACACAATGGAAATCATCATTCACACTTTTGTATAGTATTAAATATTAGATTAGAAAGATTAAATTAGATTGATCAGCCAGTAGCATAAACATCCTTATTCCACCACCACAGCCTAGTCATCATCTGCTACACCCATAAATAAACTGTTCATCCTACGCCTCTAACTACTTTTATCCTACTCAGTAAATGAAAGACGAATTAGAGAGGAGGGAAATCAGGGTTTACCCTAGCTTTAGAAAGAAACTTGTGAGCCTACATCATCTCTGGTGAATTTTGTTGAAGTTGAATTGTTCTTGGAGCTCTGCTTTGTTCAGCAAGAATATAAGGAGCTCCTGGAATAGGAATTCACATTGAGAAGAGTAAATGAAGCATAAAAGGATGAAGCTTTAGGTAGATGGAAGACTAAACTTGGAAGAGAAAATAGGGATGTAGTTTAGGAAGAACATTTCTTACAAGCTATGACAGTTATGTATGTGATGTAAAGTGTAGTCATTGTTTCTGGGAGAGTATATATCGTTTTAAAACTGATAAAAATTGAAATTTGGGCTTTTGATTTGATCGGAGTGCCCACTACTGTGATTTATGGCTCTATCAAGTTTTCCCTAGTAGCAATGTTATGACATGTACATTTCCAGAACCTATTCTCGCTCTCGATATGTAATTAAAAATTATTCAGCAGAAATCAGTCATCAGACATAACCTAAACTATTGAAGGGAACAAGAGCTAGATCAATCAGTAGAAAGGAAATGAAGTGTAATAACAGTCTTATTTGATAAATTAAGAAATTGATTTTGTTGCTGTTCATATTGAGCTTGCACTACAAAGATATCTTTGAACAAAAAATTTGGATCTTTGTTGATCTGAAAATGTGCACTTTATGATCTTCTGAATTCATGTTGCACCACCCCCCCCCTTTTTTTTTAAAATAATAATAATTATTTGGAATAAGGGATCTGAAAATAAAAAGGAAAAGTAGGAGTTAGTGAAATGTTTTGAAATTGAGGAATTAAATTGCTTTACTTGAAAGGGAAAATAGTTGCTATCGAAGACCACGTTGTCATCCTTGAAAGAGGATGTAGACTCAAAAGAGATGCTGATAGGGTTTCAAAACATGTTCCATTGTTGGTATAGGTAGAATTTTTCCCTTAATGGCAACCTACCTAAGTTTACATGACTCTGTTTAGGTTACTTGTTCCACACTTAACTTGGTTGGGTTTCCTGGTTCTAAGTTGCATTGTATTTCTCTAATAGTTTAAGTCCTTATAGATGTTTTTTCTGTTTTTAGGATTGAACTAAATAAAGATCTGTATAATCCCTTGTCTCCCTGAAAATGAAATAGGTTCTACGCAATCGGTCCTAAAATATTGTCAAAAATATTTTATTTTTGTTGTCTCAAAATACTTGTCAATCTCTTAAAACAATGTACATTTATTACTCCCTCTGCACCAAAAATCTTGTCAATTGTTTCTATTTCTTTTATCCCAAAAATATTGTCAATCTTTCATACATTGCTATATTTTTCAAGCTACCTTTATTTAATATATTGTATCATTCATTCTCAATAAGTTATTAAATGTTTTTTAGGGTATGCTAGCTAATTTTGTATTATACTCTATAGATTTCTACTATTCCTTAGTTCATGTGTAATGTCAAACAATGACAAGATTTCGTGTTAGAATTTTCATTTATAATAGTTAGGGGAATATTGAATTCCACAACAATAACTTTTGGTATCATACTAATCTTCTGTAGTTTCATTGTCAATTCAATTTTGAAGTCATGAGGTACCAAAATTGTTTCACATGACCTTTTCTTTTAACAACGGTATCTTATAAGCTTCTGAAAGATACAAATATTTGAACATGTTGGCATGTGTGCTAATTTACAATATAATATATGCCGGTTGAATGTTTTTCCTACCTTGTGCTAATTTCATGATTTCAATTATCCGTGTTGTTTGATTCATTAATCTATGCTTGTCGTTACATGATCTTTATTTTGGGTATCTATATGACATCTGTTTAATATATCCCTCTAGTCATTTCCTGGATAATTTGATCTAGGATATTGTCTCAGTAATTTACTCATGGAACAGTTTCCATGAGATTTATGCTTCTAGATGAGGTTCTATGTTAACTACTATGAAAGCTTAGAAGTTATGTGCATCTATCAGATCTTGCTCCTATGCTCTTACCAATTTTGAATGAAAAACCCTTCTCTCATCCTCTTTCACTTTCCTTCTCCCCTCTTCCAAACCAAAATGTAGCAACACATCATCTATACTTATCATCTATGCCAAAAGCTAATAATGTAATTATTTCCTTTTGCGTGTCAAAAGATTATGCCTTAACTATCATTCAAATTCATGAAAGATGTCTTCTTCATCTATACATGATTAGATCGCGAAGGTATATATTGGTATGAGTTCATTAATTGACTGTGAATGAGTCTCTGGAGTTTGATTCCTAGTGTGTGGATCTCATGGTAGTCCCTTTCAGGAGGATTTCCTAATTCTTGAGAAATGATTATTCATTTTCCTCCAAATTTGCATCCATTGAGCATCTTTTCTTTGTTTTATAGACTTTGGATCAAAGATGTGTTTCTTTGCCATGCCCATATTGATTTTCGATGTTTTATGCTTAAACGATAGCCTATGTGAAAGGGATCCTGTAATACACATCTGGAACGAATAGCTTTTTTGTTTCCCTAGAGTGGATTGAATATCCCTAGTTGCTGCCTCCATACAGGCATAAGGCCCCATATAGATACAAGGATTCCCAGTTAATTCTATTCACTAAAAGTTCTAACCAGGATCTCTGGTCTTGGTTTCTCTCTTTTTCTCATCTTCAATCCAACATCATTGATTAATCTTGACTTAGGAAGAAAATTCAACTTTGTAATAGGCAAAATGATGAGGTTGGAAAGAAATAGAAATGGTAGAATTTGAAAAAGAATCCATGCTCCAAAACTCATTGTATCTTATTGTTACCATTGGATTCGAACTAAACAACACAGCTAAAAAAGCCTTCTCTTCAAACTCCAACGCAAAAGTTGCACTTTGATATGTTTGTCCATTCTAGGATTTCAAATTCTCTTGTTCAGCATTGAGATTTCATTATTGCAAAATTTCTATTATGGTTACTTTACTGTTAAAACGAAAGAACTTTGTTGCTCTCAGAATGGAACAACATTCTGGTCAATGCTGTACCCTTGTTAATTGACTTCAAGCAGGATGATTTATAACTTCTTTTTTATGCTAAAAGTTGCATACCTGTCTGAATCATATTTATAGTGATGCATTCCACGAGACATTCTTTTGAAGTAGTGAGAATGCTAATCTGATTCCTTAATGTCTTCTCTTGATAATCGAATGGTGGAATATCTTGTGTAATTAGATGCATTTAGTTCTGACTTTTCTCTGTTTGAGTGGTAAGAATCATACCTTCTGGACAGTCTAAGGATTTGGGATCTTATTCTTCTCCCTGAAATTTGCAATATTCTTTTGCCATTGATTATCTGATTAACGAACTATCTTTTAATGGAATCATTTGCAGGCCTCAGTAGAAGAACTTCTTGCTATAGCACCACAAAGTACATTGTTCTTCGCTCTGCTCATCTTCTGCAAATTCAAATACAGAAGGCATTGTTAGCTTGTCCCTTGTCCATGTAGAGAACCAAAAAGCAGAATCTAAACTGCACACATTCTGCCCATTATTCAAATATCTTGCTAGGGATTTGCAGGTAAAGATTTGGTAGGCTTTTTTGGTTAAACCTATTAGGCATTCATATTATCGAGCACACGATCACTAACAATGAAATTACATACTTATATCTCTTCTTCACAGCAGTTTCTTCAGCCTGCAGCTTTCCTTTCCAAGTTCAAGTAAAATCCATATCCAAAAAAGACTCCAATGTTTCCATCTTTGCTGAAATTACATACTTACTCATGCTAATTAGTTGATGAAACATTCAGAGGTTCTTGTACAACTTCCTTAGCCCTTCCTTTCCTAGCTAGGGAGGAGATCAACTTATCTTTTTCTTCCTTTTGGTTAGTTTTATATCTGAGAGAAATGAAGAAGAAATATTGAATTTAGTTAAATCCATGAAAAATTAAACCCTTTTGCCTCAATAAGCTCTTGTTTGATATGTATAAATATATACACACAATCATCTTATCTTCTGGTGGAATAGGGTTTGTCATAAAACAGTCCTGGCATTTCCAAAACACTCTTTTGAGATTGTTCAGAAGCCAACTTAATTGCATCACTTTCTTCTGATTTGTTTTCTCTAGCTTCTGCTTGTGGACAGTGATACTTGCCTTAAATAACCATCCTTTCTTGTTTTGGGGCTAAATCAAATAACTTTATATCTTCTTCCTCTTCTGTATTCATTGATACCACCAGGGAAATCAACTTCTGAGAAGCTAAGCATTTCATGAGTTTCTCCCTTTTTTTCCTTCAAGGGTTAAGTAATGTCTAGATTTTATTTAACTATTTGGATGTACATGTATATATATACTGAGAAACTATTAATGTAGAATCTGGTACCTCAAAATTTTTTCTCTTTTTTTCAATGCAACTCATGGTTAGAAGGAATGTGTATCTATCTATATTATGTATATACTGTGCAATCACTTCTTATGTATCCTTAAGAGGTCAAATACCCCATTTATACTATGACACTGTTACTTGTCTGAATGATGGTAAAGACAAGTGAAAACTAGTTTCCCTTTTTCTTTTTCTTTTTTTCTTTATCGATATATCTTTTAATTAAAAAGACTAAAATATCCTTTAATTTCACATTTTTCCTTCTCGAATCCATACATAGCATGAGTGATCTATTACTAAACGTATGCTCTGCTGCTACTGGGAGAAATATAAGCTTATATTTTTCAGTATTAAAGAGAATAATAAGTTTGTGAAAAGATTACCTTGATCTCTGAAGAAGGATTCACCAAATGCTGATGCTCCTCTTTCATTTTGTTGTATCTTTCAATTACTGATCTCATGCTGATAATATAATTATAGAGAAAGCACAAATCAGATCATTCTAAAAGAAAAAAAAAAAAATTCCATACCCCACAAGAACATTGGAAGATTCACATAGCTAGTGTGTGTATTGTGTGTGCACAAGAATAATAAAAAAAAAAAATGGAGTTATGACTGATACATATAACCTTCCATGCATTGTTAAAAACCAAATCAAATATTTTACAAAAATTAGATAATGGACCAAAAAAAATATTGAAAGACAAAATACAAGAATTTATATAGTTCCATTAATGTGATTTCACCATAGACAAATGTTTGGAAATTGATATTCTTGTTAAGTGAGAAAAATTAGAAAATGAATTACATTCTCTAAATTAATACGTATATATACACACATATATATATATATATTATTATTTAATTTGACCTAATCTATACAAAAGAACTGTCAAGAAGGAGCTCAGTTGGTAAGCACACTCACTTATAATGTGAGAGGTCATGAATTTGAGACATGATAGGAATTAGAATTTTTCAAAAAAAAAAAAAAAAATCAGAAGAACTGCACCTCCATGATGCATGAAAAAAAGGAGTCAAAACTATATAATTTTAAGTCACTCAACAAAAAAAAAAAAAAATGTATGCTTGTATTTGGATTCTATAGAATGTAATATATATATATATATATATATATATATATATATATATATATATGTATATATAATATTAAACTGTATTCACCGTAGAGGTAACTAAGAGCTGGTATATGGAAATGTGAAATTGGTAATAAAGGGTTTTCATCAAACTATGTTAAGACAACTTTTAAAGTACTAGGAAGTTTAAGTACCTGCTAATCAGCCATAATAATGTCTTTTCTTTACTGGAATAATTAATTTAAACCCTAGTATTTTTAGTCATATGCTTATAGCATCCTTCTATGATGCAAAGATTTTTCATTTTACATTTTCTTGTATACAAAGTACTATAATATATATATATATAATATTGATTAAATTATCCAAAGAAAAGACATTATCGCTAAACCAGGACGGACTTTGGACTCTACTATATATCTACGAACAACTACTTGACAACCCTCTTTTCTATATAAAAGATATCTCAAGTTGATAATAAGTATTTAAACTTATCCCATAACTTCCATGACAAATCTTTATATACTTCAAATATATAGATATGCAATAATTTTTCAGAAGCATATATATCTATGGGGAAGAAGATAGTCTAATTTCTTGTGGAGGTCATAAATAATTGAGGTTTTCTGTAATCAAGTAGAATCTCTTACAATGGCCACAGTCCAACAATTCTCTTCCCCTTTCCATTTACTAAAGTTGCTGTGGAGCTCATCAGAAGCTCAATTAACCAGTGACCTAATATGCTGCTACTGTAGATCAAACCTAAGCAAACATGCAAGTAATGCAATAAAATCTAAAACATGCAAATTACATATATATATATATATAAGGGAATATTATAAAATGTATATCATGTTCAAGTACACTAGAAAGTGGAATCTCAGCAAGATTAAAATATTTTTTAGTATTAATTTTAATTAGGTAGCAAAATTCATAATCATGTGGATGAGTACTTGTTTTGGGAAGTAGTGAAATTGATGGTACAAAAACAAGACTCATAAAACACACATATATATATTGCTAGCAATTGGTTCCAACAAGATGAAGAAAAATATTTTAGGTTTTCAATAATATTTTTAGCCTTCATTTTCCATTTTTCAGCATGTTTCATCCAGTTTTCTTGAATTATATTGCTAAATAATTTTCTCAAAATTAAGTATTCACAAAATAAATTTTCAAACCGTTTAGAAAAATACTAAAATTGAAGAGAGAAAATATCCTTTAAATTCAGTTAAAACGAATTAATCTATAGATATTAGTAGTAAAACATTTTAATACATATGTGTATATATATATATATATATATATATATATTTAAGGGAAAAACATTTATAAATTCTACTTTAATTTTATAAGATGACAAATCAAGAAAAAATTGTGATAAAGTTAAAAAAACCTTTAGTTCTTGAGAGAAAATCGAATAATATTGTCATACAACTAAATTAACAGAAACAAATGGAAATCTAAACTAGTTAGATCCAAAAACCCATCTGTTTTGCATTTCTGTTGCAGTAATATCAAAAAACAGTGCAAACACAAAGAATGAAGTAGTTCTTTTTTTGGATACAAAACCTAAAATCCCATTTGTACCCCAGTGTAAAAGAGGGGAAAAAAAGCAGCTGGGATTCAAGAATTGCAATTAAAAAAAGACACAAACATCTCATGATGCAAGTTCTTGGAGGAAAACAACAATAATAAGAACTAATTAACAACATAGTAAAGATCAAATTAACAAGTTAAACACACACATATATATATATATATATATATAGATATATAAAACAAACCTTGTACTTGCAAAATCATAGAGTTTGCCAGTGCTAGAAAAGATAATAATTCCAACTTCAGCATCACAAAGAATTGAAAGCTCCTTAGCTTTCTTGAGCAATCCATTTCTTCTCTTTGAGAAAGTCACTTGTCTGCTTGTTGAATTATCAATCCTCTGAATCACAATCTTTCCTCTCCCCATATATCTAAATCCCACCTTTAATTACTTCTCTTTTTCTCTTGAAAAATATATATATATATATATCCAAGAATTAAATTTTCTAGATTCTTCTACTTGAATCTGTCTCTTTGGTCTCTGTTCTTCTGTTACATGAACATGGAACAACAATATTAACTTGATCAGTACATATACTCTACAGTACTACTCATGTACTATATATAATCTCACTTTCAATTAGAAAAAGATAAAAAGAAAGATTTGACAAAAATGAAAAAGAAGACATGAGATATGAATAAAGACTGCTCTAAGAAGCCTTACTAATTTGAGCTCTAATGGAGGAGAGAGAAAGAGAAAAAGATAGAGAGAGAACTTCTTTTTGGAAGGAACCCTTCGTTTTTCTTTTTTTTTTTTTTTTTTTTTTTTTGGAAGCAATTCTTTCTTAGCTTTATATTACAAAGCAGAAAGGTGTTTTTTTAAGGGTAAAATTTCAAAGACTCCCCAAAAACCTAGGGTAGAGAAATTTCATTTCAGGCGTCTTCTTGCGAGTACGCAACTGCGACTCACTCGCCCTTTCATTGGCGGAGTGTAAAATGTTCGGGCGTTGACCGGACAAGTGTCGTGTGAAAGGAGGAGAGTGGAAGGGAATCGGGTATGGAGGCGAGTGAGAGAGAGAGTGTGTATGGGGTCCACAAGGAGGTTATGAGAAATTTGATTGGGTGAAGCCCCGGGAAGGATGGTGTAAAAAGAGTCGTTGAAATGAGGGATTTTTATAATTTTAAGAATAATGTCTAACGAATAGATGATTGACAGGTGGGGCACTATATATTTATTGATCTTTGGGATCATTATTTCCTTTTAAGGAAGATCCTCAACTTGCGTTTTTAACATTTTGGGTTTTTGCTTCCTCCTCATCCGTACCATTACCTCTTCTAGTCGTTTGTCACGTAATAGTGCGTTGTATATTTTATATATATATATATATATATATATATAATTTAAAATTTTCAAAGTTTTTTTTAGTACGTTGAACGCATGATGTTTATAATCATATATATTTTACGAATAGAGTTAGACTATATATTAAAATGTTATTTTGGTTTTATCATCTAATTTTTGAAGTCATCACTACTCTAACTAATTTAAATTCAGTCTGGGTTGCTCCCCCACTTACTCAGGGGAAGATCTCACCTTGCCTCTTACATGGCGCTCACACTGAGTGTCGAACTTTCAACCTCGTGTAATATTCACAATGTGTTTTCCAATTATGTCAAACCAAAAGCTTATTAAAATGTTATTTTATTGACAAGTAAATACGACTTAGTGATAAGTGATTTTACCAACGAAAGTATATTTCTTAAGTTCTAATCGCACTTTAGAGTCATTTTATTTCTTACATAAAAATAACTTGTACAATTAAAAGTTTGATTTAAATATAATAAGCTATTACAAAAACGCATTATTATTTGTTATCATCAAACTTGCGAGATGGCCTAATTTAAGTAAGTTGGGAGATGAAATAATGGTATTACATATAACATTTTTAATATGAACAAAAGAAAAGAGAGATTTTGAAATTTGATGAATATATGTATGTATGTATATATGTTGTTCTGGTAGAGGTTATTATTTTGAAGGCAAGTTGTTGGTAGCATCTTCCTTTATTTCAAAAAGTTGGTAAGGGAAGTTTTTTTTTTTTTTTTTGGTAAATAAGTTGGTAAGGGAAGTTACAACTTACAACTATCACAATAACATAAATTCCAAACAATAAGATAAGATGCTTTCTATATATATATATATATATATATATATATATATATATATATATATATGTGTGTGTGTATGTATATATAGGCATTTTAATGGATTAAGCTAAAAAGAAAAAGTTTTTTTTTTTTTTGAGGTGGTATCCCAGGCCCTTCCGGCCCAAACTAATCCACCCGGGAAGGCCCAACAGTGCTGATATACCCGCAATTACGAATATATCTCAAACTGCGGAACCCCGGGTGGAGTTTAAACCCTTAACCTCTTGACAAGTCATGAGGTAAGGGAGAAACTCCTAGAGCAATGGTCATGAGATATTCGAACCCTCAACCTTTTGGGTGAGGGAGAGACTCCTAGACCATTAGGTCGGACTATGAGAAGAACTTCAGCTAAAAAGAAAAAGTTAAACAACCCTACTTAATGCAATCAAACCCTTAATTAAAGTAATTCCTTAATCTTAGCAAAAAGAAATCCCACCTCCTCCTACCCCAAAAAAAAAAAAAAATCGAAGTATAGTAAAATTGTAATTTTAACCTGTAAAATATATACTTATATATAAAATTATACTTTATTATTATCATTATGATTTAAACTTATATTATATATTGGTCAATAAATAAGAGATATTTTACTAACGGACTTCATAAGTTTATCTCATTAACGAGAATTTTACAATTCGAACTGGACACCAAATTAGTTGTAAATTTATCGGAAAATTTTAAGATTTGTAATTTTTAGGTTAGATAAAATGCAAACTCAATATATTTTGGAAGTGATTTTTGTGTTCATCAAATTAGATAAAAACTAAATAAAAAAGTGACTATGCCTAAAGATTGAAGTTAGAAATAGAGAGAAAACTTCTAGCTAGCTTTTCCTAAAGTATAAACCCTAATTTTCATAACTTCTAGAGGTGGTTTCAAAACCTAACAACCTATATATATATATAACTCTATTATTTCTATCATTTTAATAAATTAAGACAATATTATTGTCATTTTCTCTTGTAATACCCTTAAATTAATTTTTTCTTAAATAGAATAATAGAAAGTCAAAATATATTTTAATGTTTAAAAGTATTTTTTTTAACAAATAATAATAATAATAATAATAATAACCATAATTAAGGAATATAGATAGTAACAATATAATTGAGATGACTTATTATACTTAAATACTTCTATTTAGTTGAGACGTCTTAATTTTGACTCACTTTAAAAGTTATATTTTCTCATTTTTTTAGTCATGTGCATACTTTCCTTTGAATTAATGAATGAGAATACGTGGTTTAATATATATATATATATAAAAATATATATATATGTTACAAAATAAGGATATATAGGAAGGGTTAATTTTGACCAATTAATTGGTACTCACTTTGTTAAAGTATAGTTCAAAACCGGAAACCGGCTCGTCCTCCAACAGTTTGGATTTAGAAGCACCAATGAAAGTACTAAGATTATCAAATAAATTTAATCAACTTTTTTTAAAAAATAATATATATATATATATATATTCTTGGAAAGCACAAAAATTTCGAGTGTCTTAGGATGATTAATGGAGTATTATGTTAATTAAATAGGTCGATATGTCCTAGATTAAGGATACCACTAAATCAAAATCTACTAAGAATAAATTATATTATCTTCTTGCATTGCACAACCGCCAAGCATATCCAAGTGTCAATCATCGCCCTACACTTTTAATACTAAATTAAACAAATAAAATTATTGACCCTAAACCAAATTTGACAAACCCTAATTCTTTTTTTTTTAAAAAAAAAAAATTCAGGTCCCCCAAACCCACCCTTTTTCCCTTTCTTTTTCTTTAAAATATATAGATATATATATATATATATATATATATATATATATAAATATTTGTATGTGGTTGGGATTTCACTTTCAATTAATTTTAAACCCCACTTCCTCTTTACTCCTAATTGTGTTTGTTTTCCTTTCCATTTTTGGGTCCCTCAAAACATGTGCATCAATTATTTTAATTAGATGGTTTTTTTTCTTAATAAATTTTAATTAATAGATTTATAACTAATGCATAATTAATTTTTTTAAAAAATAATTAAAAAGATGTATATATATAAATCAATATTATCTTTTTTAATAAATAGTATGAAAGGTTATATAATAACAAATAAAAATAAATGAAAGGAGTAGTAAGTAGTGTTGGTCGTGCTATTAGGAGTGCTGGTCAATTAGTTTGGCAAAGTTTGATATGATTTGACGAGACCAATTTTTATACTGATTGTTCAATTAATATGATATGTTTTTTTTTTTATCCACTTTGGGGCGTTCGGTATCTCTACTTTTTCGGTGAGACTAATCCAGACTCGGCCTACGACGCGCTCGTAGAGTCCAACTCATACTCGAGGGGGAGGGTCTGACCCAGAGCTTTTAATATGACACTTTCTACCCCAGGAGGATTCGAAACCTCGATCATCCGCCCCGAGTGAAGTATTAGGAGTCTGCGGACCAACTCCTCCAAACTACTAGGTTAATATGATATGTTTGATATTAGCTCAAACATTAGATATCGAGAGGTGTTGATCACCATCACTTCCACCTTCTTTTTTATCCATCAAATTAGGGTTAGTCGTGATTCAAGTCATTCTCCAAAAACAAAATTCTATTATTTTAGTCTTGAACTTTACGCATGTTATAGATATTTTTTTTTTTTTTTTTTTTTTTGTGATTTTTGTAGTGATGTTATTTGTTAGCCAATAAAAAGGAAGGCCGTGAAAAAACAAAGAAGTAATAATTATAGTAAATATATATATATATATATATATATAATATATAAAATGTGGGATTTTAGAGCAAAAGAACACGTAGATATATATTATATGGTGGGATGATGATAAGGTATTATATGGGTAGTTGAATAGCTGTAAAGGCCAGCCAATGTTTACAATCAGATTTCTCTTTCTCCTCCTTACAGAAATCCCCAATATGCGATTTCTTTATTTATTTATTTTTTTCTTATGTTGTTTTATTCTTAAAAGAATCACTTACATTTTAATAATGTTTATATATATATATATATATATATATATATTTCTTCTGTTGACAAATCAGAACCTCCAGTTCATTGCAATTCAGATCTTGGAGATACCGTCAAATCTTTTCCTTTAAGTATGGTTTTTATTATGAATTTTGTACATTAAATTAATCAAAGTTTTCTAGTGAAACCAAAAAATTGAGAATCTTTTAACACAAACTATCCTTTCTTTTTTAAAGAATAAAACAAATATATATACAAATTTGAGGTATTTTCACTTTTATTATTTCTCAAACTCATTAATTATCTCTTGAATCGAGGTTATTACCAATTAAACTATATCTTTTTTACAGACAATAAATTAATAAATAAAATGAAAGCCAAAATTGAATTATTTATAATATTTTTTATTTTTTTTTAATCTCGAGACAAATTAATTTATGAATTTTATTAGTGAAGTATTTTTACATTAATAGCTCAACTTTAACACCAAGAAACCTAGTTTGCACAAATCTCATCAGTCAAATAGTACTAAAAAAAATAAAAATAAATTATCTCTGTGAACTTTTGATATTGCACGGCAATCAAAGTACAATATATATATATATATATATATATATAATTTATATTAAGTGAGACAATGCAATATGGAATCCTCAGATTTCTAAAATCTTCTCTCAAAAAAAAAAAAGATTTCTAAAATCTATTTAATCTATTATTTATTTATAGTAACTTTTCTGCCCATAGTTTTTTAGAATTAATTTAATCAGTGCTTTTTTATCAGAATTAGTGCACTGAATTTGCTGACCACAAATTAAAGGCCATCTAGTTCTTAATTAGTGGAACAGATTAAAGACTAATTGCATAAAAATCTTTCCATTTTAAGAATATCATCAGAGTGTTTTTTGTGGGTATTTTCTGATTCTTTCTGCTGCAAATTTTCTCCTTCTAGTAATGGGAATATATTGAACATTCTAGGTCTTCATGGAAGTGGTTCTTATTCTATTCTATTTTATTTTATTTTTCAATTAACTTTATATATTATGCATATAACTAAATACTTTTTAGTTATAAAGCATAAATTATAAGGGTATTAATAAATGCTACCTTAGTGTTGTTATAAAATAATAAGCAAAAAAAAAAACAAACGTTATCTCTCTAATGTGATAAGTAAAAAAAGTAAAATGGTAACCTAGTAGCTTTGAGGAGTTGGTAAGCGAACTCTTAAAGTTTCTTCCTCAGGGCGGATGGAGGGTTCGAATCCCCTTGATGTGGTTAGCGCCACGTTAAAAAACTTTGGGTCAGACCCTCACCCTCGAGTAAGAGTTAGACTCTGCGAGTGCACCCCAGGCTGAATCCGGATTAGTCGGCCCGTTTGGGTTCGGATACCGGATGCTTAAGAAAAAAAAAAAAAAGTAAAATGGAGTATTTATAAATGTTCGAGAAACATACCATAGTTTTAGGGTTGTGTGGAAATGAATGATGGGATATTAGTGGGATGAGGGAATATCAAATTTTGCTAGTCAAAGGTACTACACATAGGACTAAAAAAAAGAGTATGTTTTTATTAATTACTTTATCAATTGATAGAATAAATTCCTCCTCAGCTTACAATATCTTAATTAGGACAATATATACTTATATATATACATATATATTAGTTTTGGAAATCAAACACTTTAGCATATATATATATATATATATGGTATAAAATTCTTCTACAAACGGTAGGAAAGGGAAATTGTTTGGAAAATATTACTATTTGACACTATATTTAGATTTCTCAACCTATAGAAGGTAATTCATATGTATACACAATTGAAAGTAGTGCATGTGTTTATGTCATTTAGGACGTCTCTTTTGGGTCCATATTGAAAGGATATATTTTAAATAAATTCTAACTATAGACGGTCCCTTTAAGTTATATTACATTTACACTAATCTCATTTGAACCGATAAATTCCTTGTGAGAGATAAATTTTGACCTCTACATACATAAATGTATATTCGAATTCACAATCTCACTTTTAAGGCATAAATAAACAATGTGAATTAAAATTATTCATACCCACAATATTTTTTTTTTTTTGGTTTTTGCACCAGGATTTCCACCGCTGATCGTAGTGACTAATCCTCTCACCCCACTGTCAGTGCACTAAGCGGTAAGAGGTTGGCCAAAAAGCTTTTTTTCATTCACAAGAATGGAAAGTTCTCGTGTTGCACTCTTTTTTTCATACCCACAACATATTTGAGAAAATGCAAATAATAATAATAATAATAATAATAGCATAACAAGTAATAAAAGATTAAATGAACGGGTATAGGCCCAAGCCCGATCATTACCTTCTTGACAAATATATTTAGACTGAGTGGATTGTGGATTAAAAATAATTCTAGGCCCAATATATCCTGTTTTATTTTCCGCCATTCCCACAAAGAACCGGTTGGTTCAACCAATCAAGTTTTGGTTCATTTAAACACGTTTATATCCGCACTATAATATATATATATATAGTCATTTAAAATTTCGACCTAACTATTTCAACGGAAAAAATAACTACTACATGAAGAAAAGTTCAAAAATGTTTCTTTTTCTTTTCTTTGAAAACAACTAATTAATTATACATTAAATATATTGTAAATAAATATTCTAAAGACTTAAATGAAGAAAATAATCAATTTTTGAAAAAAGAAGAAGGAAAAGAGTATTCAATAATATTGTGCTAGTGTCATCAGTTGACCATTAGTGGAAAATTTATGTCATACTTTATTTTTAATCATATCCAAGTTTTGGTTCAACTTATGATTTGACCATTTGGTTCAAGAGTTTACCGGTTCAATCAGTAATTTTGACTAAATTTTTTTCTACTTGTCCCATGGTTGTTGGCCTCTTCATTAAACAAATGAATCTAATATAAATATCCCTTTTTTCCAATTTTTTAATTTTTTTTTTATTAAAAGAAAAACATATTTTTATTTTATAATTATGTTTTAAACGAAAGGAATACTCATTTTTAAAATTTAATTAGCTATTCCTATGGTACAGGAACAAATGGCATACACCTGGTAATAATTAGTCATTTACAAAATTGACATGATTTATTATAAATAAAAACAACAGATTAAATTTCAATTATTATTATTATTTAATTGAAAACTTCTTGATTAGCTTCAATATTTGGCCAGGTATTAGTAGCTCATGCAATTTATTTTTCTTTCTTAGCCATAGTGAGTTTGACTATTTGAACCTTCCTTCAAATACAAGGCTCAACAGACGACTGCTTCAATACTTTTAACACCATCTCTTTCACAAGAATAGAAATGACTAAATATATACACTTATATATCTCTCTCTATATATATTATATAAATTTTAGCAATTAATCTATAATTTTCAAAAATTTTAAATATATACATACATACATATATATATATATATATATATATATATATATATATATAGGGCTTAATTAATTAAGTACCTGGTATGTACATGGCAAGATCTGCAATTAGAAGCCATGGTTAATGAAGGTCCTTCTGCTACAGGTTTTCTTCTTCTCCTTTTTGTACTTCTGATCGTCATCCCTGCAACATTTTCTTTAGAGTTCAAGTTCACACCCATAACCAGTTCTGATAACGGCAGAATAAACACCACAGCTGAAGGGAGCGGAGCTTACATCTCTCCGACTCAAGGCATCCAACTCACTCCCGACGAACGAGATGTCGCGCTGTCCCAGAAAGTCGGCCGGGCAACCTACGTCGAACCGCTTCTTCTGTGGCATAAGGATTCGGGAAACTTAACAGATTTCGCCACTCATTTTACCTTCGTCGTTGATTCGAGGGGTAACAATGACTACGCCGACGGTCTGGCTTTCTTCTTGGCTCCGACGAATTCCACCGTCGGCGATTCAGGCGGAAACCTCGGTCTCGCACACGGGAATGCGACGCTGAATAATTCCGCAGAGCCGTTTTTCGCTGTGGAGTTTGATACTTTTCCTCATCCGTGGGATCCAATTCAGCTTCCCCAGCGACCTTACACACACGTAGGTATTGATATAAACAATATGGTTTCCGTGAATACTACGCAGTGGTGGAATAATATTTCTTCAGGAATACAAAACGAAGCTTGGATTAGTTACAATGGAACTTCCCGCAATCTTACAGTAATTTTTACCCATTTCCCACGCGGGCAGACCCAAAATGCTACCCTTACCTATCGGGTCGATCTGAGGGAATTCTTACCGGAGTGGGTTATGTTCGGTTTCTCTGCGGCAACCGGAGCATCATTTCAGACAAATACAATTGAATCATGGGAATTCAACTCAACTTTACAACTCTCTGTTAATAATCCGAGTCCCGTTCCCGATGGCCGGAATGATAAGAAAAACAACACAGGATTGGTGATTGGATTAACGGTAGGTTTATCCTGTTTGATTCTAGGTTTGGTTGTATTGATTAGCTATATATTACGGAAGAGAAGAAGTAAACGGAAAAGGGAAAGGGAAAGGACTCATGATTTCTTCGAAGATTTCATGGACGATGAATTTGAAAAGGGGAATGGACCTAAGAAATTCTCCTATGAAGTATTAGCTAGGGCAACGAACAATTTCGACGAGGGAGAGAAATTAGGGGAAGGAGGATTTGGAGGGGTTTATAAGGGTTTATTAAGAGATGAAAACATATTTATTGCTGTTAAGAAGGTTTCCAGTGGATCTAAACAGGGGATTAAGGAATACGCCTCAGAAGTGAAAATCATCAGCAAATTAAGGCACAGAAACTTAGTCCAATTGATCGGTTGGTGTCACGAGAAAGGAGAATTACTTCTCGTTTATGAATTCATGCCTAATGGAAGCTTAGATTCACATTTGTTCAATGAAAATTCTCACCAGATATTGGATTGGGGAATTAGGTTTAAAATTGCCCAAGGATTAGCCTCTGCTTTGCTGTATTTGCACGAAGAGTGGGAACAATGCGTTGTCCACCGGGACGTGAAATCAAGTAACGTGATGCTTGATTCGAGTTTCAATGCTAAACTCGGCGATTTTGGATTAGCGAGGCTTGTTGATCACGAAAAAGGAGCTCAAACGACGATGTTGGCCGGAACCATGGGCTATTTGGCGCCGGAATGTGTTATCACCGGTAGGGCAAGTAAGGAATCGGATGTGTACAGCTTTGGAATCGTGGCACTGGAAATCGCCTCCGGCAAAAGACCGACCATGCTTGCGGCGGCGGACGATCTTAGTGGAATTAGAACGGTGGAGTGGGCGTGGGAGAAGTACGGAAGAGGAGATCAAATTGAAGCTGCAGATCTGAAACTGAATTCGGAATTCGATGAAGAAGAAATGAGGAGATTGTTGGTGGTTGCATTGTGGTGTGCGCATCCTGATTTTAATCTCCGGCCATCTATAAGGCAAGCAATTCACGTACTTAATTTTGAGGCGGAATTGCCGGATCTTCCGCCGAAGATGCCGATACCGACGTACCTCGCTCCGCCAGCAGCTCTGAGTTCATCGGCATTAATTTCCAGCACCGATCAGTTGAAATCTTCCGGCTACACATGCAATTCCGATTCCTCAAATTTCACTTCCACATCGGCGTCACTTTTGCATTCGTGTTGACAGTAGCTAATATATTTTCTTCTTATTTGTATACTTGGATGAAACTTGTTTGTTTTTTTTTTTTTTATACATGAGAGGGGACTGTAACCCGAAGGGGGGGTGGGGGAGTGACCTCTTGCCACTCCGGCACACAACTTCCAATAATTAATTATTAATTTTTGATTAAAATTTATTAATTATTGATTAAAAAATTAATTATAGATATTCAAAATTAAGAAAAATAATTATTCTATTTGAAAAAAAATCAAATAATAAAAAATTCTTAAAGGATAGGGAATAATTATCCCCGATATTATAGGTATATATAATTATAAATTTTAATACTCTAAACAAATCAAGTAAATAATTTTCGAGATATATTAGAAGTTTATATTATCTTATACATTATTATCCGATAAATCTTATTATATTTCTTATTTGTTTTCTAGTAGAATTAAGTCTTTTTACAATTATCTATAAATATATATATCTTACGATATTATTCTTTATAACAATACAAATCAAGTTTTTATACAACTCTCATCGTGTGTATATATATATATATATTGAGAGAGAGAGCAAAATGATCTATGATTCGTATGAATGTCGTATATCAACAGAATGGCCTGATGTTTTCATCGTAATTGATATTAAGAACAAATATCAATTTATTGATGGTTTCAACCAACAATTAACAATCAATCCTTGGAATCATGCACTTCTGCAACAAATAAAGAGTTCAGTCAAATCATGGAAGATGGATTTAATCCCGCCAATTCCATTAATCCCCCGAAAGGATGAGTCTAAACCGAAGGAAGCATAATATACTCTTTTCTCCAAATAAGTGTGTTAAAGAGATATATTAAGAGTCTATTTTATAAGAGTTGAACTCTGTGAGCGCTCAGTAGATCGAGTTAGGATTAGTCTCCGAAAAGGTGGGATATCGGGCACCCCAAGTGGGTACTGAAAAAAAGAGTCTATTTTATTATATATTATTATAATTTAATAGATAGTATTATATTTTTGCAGTATATATATATATATAATCATATTTCTAGAAGTTATTTCAGAATATTTGATATTTGTTTCTTTGAATTAATTGTGATGATTTTAATCATCAATGCTTATATTTATTTATATACTGATGAATTTCGGCCAGATGCGAAATTTAAAATATTAATTTAAAATTTAAAATATTAAAAATAGTGCATATAATAAATTTTATGATATAATAATCGGTGAGCTTGGTATCAAATAAATTTATTTTTGACAGAAAAAATAAAATATTTTGAGATTGAACTTACCAAAAATAAATTTGTTTGATCAAATTCACAAATTATTCTATATAATAATTATATTTATTTATTTACTGGATAATTTATATAAGAAAAAAAAGATTATTATTTTATTATAAAATTGTATTTTAAAATAATAATAAATACATAATTATTTAAATTAATTTTTAAAAAATAATTAGTTTATATTTTACCATTATTCTTATTAAAAAAATAAATAAATATATTGTATATTTTTGAATAAAAAATTTTAAAATATATATAAAGTTTATATACAATAAAAATTTCATAAAATAAAGAATAAAAAAAAAAAATAAACTACAATTAAGATTAACAAGATTTTTTTTAATTACAATTAATCCTAATCCTTTTATTTGCAATCAGAGACTCTTTCGAAGTGTTTCTTTTTCCTTCTTTACGTTCTTTTTCTGGTTCCTCAGGGCTAGCTTCGTTGGAAAAAGTCAAGTCATTTGGATTGTTTAATCAGCTTTCTTGCTAATTGATATAGCCACCTTTCTCTGATTGTCTTTGCTCCAATCTTTTGAATTGCGGCTATTTGTCAAAAAGGAAAGTTAAATGAGAATTGTTTCTGATTATCAAAGCTCGCTTAAGTCATAAATAATTGAAAAAAAGTTGAGATATTAATATATGACAGATCTTTTAAGATATCTTCGAATATCTTCCTATTGATTATGTGATAATAAAATAAAAAATAAAATAAATGATTTATGATATATATATACCACTAATATATGTATATTAAATATATGAATAATTGGTGAGTTTGGTCCAAAAATAATTTACTTTTGGCAAGTTGAGTCCCAAAATATATTTTTTAACTTTTAAAGTTCCAATAAAGTCATAATTGACGATTCTGTTAAAAAACTTAAAAACTTAACAATTTGGTTAATTATTATAAGGTAAAAATGTCAATACATTAAAAATATTACTAATAAAATAATTTCAAAATTCTCACCGCCGGTGAAATCGAATCAATGGAAGACAAGACCGGAAATACTGGTGGTGGCCTTGGTGGTAGCAACGTTGTTCCAGTAGCTCATGCAAAATCTCTTCAAGAACTAACTATGGAAGGCCGGAGGCAAATATTTAGAAGACACAATAGAAGCCGCTTTTCAAATTCTTTCCTCCATGAATGATGAGCTTTGTAATCTGTCACTTTGGGCACCGCCAAATCTTAATTCAACTTCGAATCATCCGGCTAGTAATTTGAGTAGTAACGGACATCATGCTGCGAACGGAGATTTGTTGCCCGATTCTTCTACATCTGCTACTATTGCTTCGAGTCATTTTGATATTGGTGGTGGGGCTCTCGACGAGGCCCGGCTCCGGTATAAGTCTTCTGTGGCTTCTCTTCGCTCCGGTATAAGTCTTTCTTTTTTTTTTTCATTCTATTACATTTCTACTTTTTTCTTTAATTAACTAAAAAAGGTAAACCGTTAAATTTTTAAGTTTTTTGACAGAATCCATCACTAAGGACCTTATTTTCCTCTAATAAAAAAGTTTGAGACTTTAAAAATTTAAAAAAAATATTTTGAGACTGAACTTGCCAAAAGTAAATTTATTTGAGACCAAACTCACCAATTATTCTTAAATATATTAAAATATTCCTTAAAAGTATATATATATATATATTAATAATTATATTTAATGTATAATAATATAAATGTCATTTGTTTTTTAAGCAGAAATTTAGACGAAAGTACTATTTTGTGACTTTTTTTTTTTCAATTAGATTAATTTTTTTAGCAATTAATTATGGTTCCGGTTCGAAGTTAAACCAAAATCTCTACTAGTATTTAAAACTTAGAATAATTGGTAAGTTTAGTTCCAAATAAATTTACTTTTGGCAAGCTCGGTCCCAAAATATTTTTTTTAACTTTTAAAGTTCTAAACTTTTTTATTAGAGAAATATAAGGCCTTTTTTAAAATAAAACTTAAAAACTTAACTTTAGTTAATTAAAGAAAGGAGGTAAAAACGTCATTATAAGGATAAAGAAAGAGATAAAAAAAATTTTAACTAAACAAAGAGGTAAAAATGTCATCACATGTAAAATTTAAAAATAAAAAGTAAAAAAAAAAAAAAACAAAAAGAAGAAGAAGATACGACCTAGATGAAAGAATAGAAAAAGAAGGAAAAATTTTCAGAGATATTTCCTCCGAAAATAAGAAGAGAGGTGTTCAAATAGGAGTTAAACAAAGAGAATAAGAGTAAGAAAAAACCTACGTGGGTGGAGAGTAAGTAGAGTTTTGGATAATTGAAGCAACACAATTTTATATATATTAATTAGGGTTTTTTCATGGAAAAGAAGAATGAAACTCGTTTCTAATCGGATTTTTATTAATTGAAGTTAAAATTTTTTGAATTTAAAACAATGGATGATCTAGGGTTTTAAATTTTTCCAAATATCTCTCAAAATTTTTTTTCTTCTTAGGTCGTCTTCTTCTTCTACATTTTTTTTTTCCCCCTTTCTTCTCATTCTTTTTCATTTTTTTTTTTTTTTTTTTATGATTACATTTTTCCCCTTTTGTTTTTTTTTTTAAATTGACTACATGAAAGAATTTTTTTTGGGGACTTTATATTTTTCTAATAAAAAAGTTTGAGACTTTAAAAGTTAAAAAAAAAAATTTGGGACTAAGTTTATCAAAAATAAATTTATTTGAGACCAAATTCACCAATTATTCTAAAACTTAACTAGTATCTCTAGAGGACAAATTTTTGTTGAGGAATTAGTGGAAAATTTCCGTGTGGGACTAAAATAAACCACGTCGACTTTTGCTTCTTTTCTTTTTATTATTATTAAATTTTTTTTTTGCCCTTTACCTTATTTTTGACTGAGAAAACTTCCGTGGACTAATTCATCAACATTTCATGGCTTCTCTCTCTCTTTCTCTCTCACCCACACATATTTATAATAATAATAACAGCTGCCGGCCTTTAGGCAAGTAGCTACTTAATTCCGGCCAAACTCCCTGCCGGATCTGCAATCTTCAGCCATGGTTAATGTCGTTTCTCTTCCTACACTATTCCTCTTCATTATCATGATTATGATTCCTTCAACTTCTTCAGCAGTTTCTCTACAGTTCAATTTCACACCTATTACTAGTTCTCAGAACAGTGAAATACAAACAGCTGCTCCGGGCAGCGACGCATACATATCCCCGACCCAAGGTATTCAACTCACTCCAGATGAACGGGATGTTGATTCATCCGTGAAAGTTGGCCGGGCAACTTACGACGAACCACTTCACCTGTGGGATAAGGATTCAGGGAATTTATCAGATTTCGCTACTCATTTTACCTTCGTCATTGACTCTAGGGGTAATATTGATTATGCCGACGGCCTTGCTTTCTTCTTGGCTCCGACTAATTCAACTATTGGGGATTTTGGGGGTAATCTCGGTCTCGCTCACGGGAATGCTACTCAGAATAATTCTGCTTACCCTTTTTTCGCTGTGGAGTTTGATACTTATCCACATTCATGGGATCCCTTTCATCTTCCTCAACGACCCTATACACATGTAGGTATTGATATAAACAATATGGTATCTGTGGCTACTGTGCAGTGGTGGAATAATATTTCGTTTGGGATTCAAAATGAAGCTTGGATTAGTTATAATGGAACTACCCACAATCTTACTGTAATTTTTACTCATTTCCCACCTGGGGGGACCAGAAACGCTACCCTAACCTTTCGGGTTGATCTGAGGGAATTCTTACCGGAGTGGGTTATGTTTGGCTTCTCGGCGGCAACCGGAGCATCATTTCAGACAAATAATGTTAAATCATGGGACTTCAACTCGAATTTGCAACTTGATGTTGTTAAGTCTCCAGAGCCAACTAGTCCACCTCCAACCCCTTTTGAGATTCCCATCATAGATCCCGTCGGAGGGAAAAAGAGTATCGGAATGTTGATTGGAATAATTGCTGGTTCGTCTTGTTTTGTTCTAGGTTTGGCTAGTTTGAGCTTTGTCTTGTGGAGGAGGAGGAGGAGAAATAAGCAGAAGAAGAAACAGAGAAATGATGATTTCATTGAACTTTCCATGGACAATGAATTTGAAAAGGGGAATGGACCTAAGAAATTCTCCTATGAAGTATTAGCTAGGGCAACGAACAATTTCGATGAAGGAGAGAAATTAGGAGAAGGAGGATTTGGAGGGGTTTATAAGGGTTTCTTAAGAGATGAAAACATATTTGTTGCAGTTAAGAAGGTTTCCAGTGGATCTAAACAGGGGATTAAGGAGTACGCATCTGAAGTGAAAATCATCAGCAAATTAAGGCACAGAAATTTAGTCCAATTAATCGGTTGGTGCCATGAGAAAGGAGAACTTCTTCTTGTTTATGAAATCATGCCGAATGGAAGCTTAGATTCCCATTTGTTCAAAGGAAAATCTGTGTTGAATTGGGGAATTAGGTTTAAAATTGCCCAAGGATTAGCTTCTGCTTTGCTGTATTTGCACGAAGAGTGGGAACAATGTGTTGTTCACAGGGATGTGAAATCAAGTAACGTGATGCTAGATTCGAGTTTCAATGCTAAACTCGGCGATTTTGGATTAGCGAGGCTTGTTGATCACGAAAAAGGAGCTCAAACGACGATGTTGGCCGGAACCATGGGGTATATGGCGCCGGAATGTGTTATCACCGGTAGGGCAAGTAAGGAATCGGATGTGTACAGTTTCGGAATTGTGGCGTTGGAAATCGCATCGGGAAGGAGACCGACGATGCTAGTGGCGAAAGACGACCGAATAAGAACGGTGGAGTGGATTTGGGAACTCTACGGAATGGGAAATTTAATTGAAGCTGCGGATCCGAAACTGAACGCGGAATTCGATCGGCAAGAAATGGAAAGATTAATGGCGGTCGCGTTGTGGTGTGCGCATCCTGATAGTAATATCAGGCCGACAATAAGGCAAGCAATTCATGTTCTTAATTCTGAGGCGGAAATGCCGGTTCTTCCTCCGACGATGCCGGTGCCGACGTACTTTGCTCTTCCGTCTCTGAATTCATCGACGTCGATTTCTTCAAGGACGACGGCAACAACGACGACCGGTGAACCTAAATCTTCTTCTCTCTTCACTTCAAACACTGATTCCTCAAATTTCACTTCATCTTCTGCAGTTTCTTTGCATTCTGCTTCATCACTTTTGCAATAGCATTAATTCACATTCTCTGAACATTTTTTCCCTTTTTTTTGTATTAATATTATTATTAACTTTTTTTTTTTTTTTGTATGTAATTTTTTTTTCCGATGATCCATATGGATAATGTAAACTTATTATGTAGCGTTCTTCAATTAATATTGGAATTTTTGTGCAAAATAATATTTTTTATATATATATATTTTGTAAAACAAGAAATATTTTAATTTTGTTATAACCTAAAATTACATATAGATAGTTTAAAAGATATTTGAACAAATTATTAAGTAAGAGTACTTTATTCAATTAACACAATTGAGGTGTTACTAAATATATATATATATATATATATATATATATATATATATATATAGTTGATATTTTGATTGACCGAGACAACTTTGTATATGAATAATCAATTGAATAATCAATTATCAACGGACATGATAATTGTTGAAGACTTTGAACAAAGTTGCTAAACACGTCAATTGATATATATATATATATATATATATATATATGCATATATATTGATTTTCTTCAATTAATTAAAAATATCCTTCAACATTTTAAAGAATAATGGTCTCAACTTGACAGCCATTTTTTCATTATTTTAAAAAATAAAATAAAAATAAAATTAGACAACCATTGCAACTACCAAATATAAACAAGTGACTGAAAGATAAAATAAAGAAACTGCCACCACCATGGCTCGCGAGTCCGTGTCACACATTAGTCTACACTTAAAATTAACTAGTGAAGGTTTGGAATTTTAGATAATACCAACTATTATGATATGAGCCCACAAATTTATGCTGTGATTATGGTCTGACGATAACCAAAATTAACTATTCATTGTATTAAAGAATATTTTAATTAATTATGAATATCTAAACTCATTTTTACATACCAATAAATATTCATATACAGGTAATCAATAAAAATACAATTTTGTTAAGGAATCATTTAAGATTTTTTTTTTTGGCAAAAATGATGTAATTAAAAGTTACAACAGGTGGAAACAATATTTTTGCTTGCCAAGTCAAATTCCTTCCAACAATTAATTCCTTGATGAGTAAAATAAATATGGTTTCTTTTGTACCCAACTTGGTTACTTTTATAAGTAACCTGATTTGCACTGACGGACATTCCCCGATCAGCAGTTCCGGCAAGAAACAATGCTCTATCTCCTAGATTATCCATCTTTACCCACGACATTGTAATAAGATCTAGCTTCACTACTTCCACGTAATCAATCATCGGAATCGATTTTCTCGAAACAAGGAACACCAACAATATTTCTCCGTCGGATTCTATTAGGTATTCGATGAACCGCCTTGATGGCACCGAAGGCACTGCCCTATTCTTACCCATACCTGTTGAACAAAAATTATTAAACTTTTCGAGCAAGTAGACAATTTAACTGATCAATTTTTAATATGATATTAGAACGACTAAAATTTTTAATTTGAATCTTAATTATTGCGCACTCATTTGTTTATTACATTGTTCTTGTTAGTAGGGTTCTAAGTCTTTGTCCGATTCAATTGAATCGTCACCATCTATATTCTATATGACTTGAGTTAAAATTTATAAAGTGATATTGTCTACTAAGTGTGTCACATTGCTCATATAGAAGATTACTGAACAGTTATTAAAAAGAAATTTTAAGCACTTTACTTAATAATGTGTTTTAAATCCATGCATATAAAGTGTTAGAGCTAAACATATGAAAATTGTATTTTTTTTTAATCATTAATCTAGCACCAATAATAATTTTATACTTTCGTACAAATATTTTTATATCACCTCCACTAATTCATATTAAGCCCTAATTGCACCAAGGACTAGTTCTAATTCGGAGAAAAGTCTCATCCTATTTCTTAGATATTCTTAGATGACGAACTTGTATTCTCGTGTACAATGCGTTTTCCAATTATTCTCGACTAAGTTAAGTCTTCTTATAAAATATATGACAATTTAATTAAATTTAACCGTACCTGTTATGGTGAACCTAGAATCGACTTCTTCAACCACGACGAGAGCACCGTGCAAACTCAACGCATAAAACTTGCCGTCGAATCCGATCGCATTAGTGAACACCAAACACTCTTGTTCAGGATCGTACGGATCAACAAGCTTCAATTCTAGCCGTTCAATCGGAATAGGACTATCCGGCAGGGGCTGCGGCCGTAGAAACAAAAGAGACGGACTCGAAATCCCCGTCAATAACATAATACCTCCCGGAGGAACGTACACGTGATTTGAATTGAGAACGAGATCAGAAGATGCGTTCAATGCAAGATAGCGCGTGTCGTACCACCAATCCAAACAAGGACCATCTTGAGTCCATGCTGACAATTTATAGCTCGATTTCGATGTGTAGAAACCCAGTGGAAGAAATGGAATATTCAGAAAATGATTATTACTAATATTATTATTATTATAATTATAAGATTGGGGTTGGAAATTTCTTAGGGTTTTTTCTTCGTGAATGTCAGAAGAAAGTTGGAGCCGTGGAATAATATTATTGTTGCCGTTGCACCGGTTTGATGGTAATTTCCACGACTTGCTAACGCCGTGGCTACCCCAAATTATGTTTCTGATTCTCCGATCTTCTAGCTGCTCCGGGAAGTCTGCCGCCTGCGACGGCGGCGGTGATAATATTGTGCCGGAAGACTTTTTCTTCGAACTGGACTTCTTTTTTCCCTTTCTGTCCCTTTGGAGCCATTTATGTATATCTGTTTGTTGAAAATATGCAATAAGAAGGAAAACAGGAAAAATCACCTAGAAATACATATATGTATTGTTCCTTGGGCTCTACGTAAGTTCTATAGTCATATTATTATTGTATTATGGAAATGAAATTAAAATCTCCATTTGTAAGAGAATATACGTTAAAACCGTAGTTATCAAATAGTAGTTGGGACTTTGTCTTTTATTAATTTATCATTTAATCAACTTGGTGAGCAGCAAGTTAATATTAAATAACTTGAAGTTGTATTTAGAGATATAATTTATAAGAAATGGTCGTCTTTCAATTGACTTGTTATGTGAGAGATATTATGTTTAACTTACGCTAGAAATGATTTTATGCCCAATTTCATTTTTATTTTAAAGATTAAAAAATAAAATATCCTCTAGGATGAGGATACCGATAAATATACCAAAAAAATATAATAAGAATTTGGCAGCAAAACATGCTAGATTATTTGTTTGATATTAAGGGATGTAACATTTGCAATAAAACATTAATCTTCTTTATTTTTTTTTTTGGTTTGTCTATAAATAGTGTAATTCCAACAAGAAAAAATAAGAATGGGAGAGAATATGTTATCCAAATCTTTTATTTATATATTTTTTTATTACACGATGATTGGTGACAAACTTTTTGCAGTCATTCAATACATACATATACACACACAAATATATATTATATATATATATTTGTGTGTGTATATGTATGTATGTATAGAACCCACCTACAATCATTGTTACTACTATATATATATATCACAACATGGCTGAATTAACAATACAACCTGTCCTCATATCAAATTCTTTCCAGCAACTGTCTTTAATACTTTTATGAGTGAAATAGACAGTGTTAGGTCTGCATCCAACTTGCTCTGCATTTACTACACACATACAACAATTACTCCCAAGAAACAGAGCTCTCTCTCCTATGCTCTCCATTTTCACCCACCACAGTTCTCTACCGGAGAAATTAAGCCGATACACTTCCACGTCATCGAATTCGCTTTTCTTAGTCCTGGATATCACAAACGCCAGCAAGATTTCCCCGTCGGATTCGATCAGATATTCCACGAATCGCCGGCTGGATGATGAAGCCGAAGGAACAGCCCTGTTTTTACCCAAAGCGTAATCTTAAATCGGATTTGGGAATTATCAATATTATTATTATCTTCTTCTATAACTGCGAGGGCTCCTTGTAAGCTCAATGCGTAATACTTGTCTTTGAAACCAATGGCGTTGGTGAATAGCATCATACTTTGTTCTGAAGAATAAGGATCGATTAATGTTGATTCCAACGGTAACCACCCTGACGAATGCGTTCTGCGATTGTATATTAGGAAAGCAGGACGAGTTGTGCCTGTTAAAACCATAACTCCGTTTTTGGATACAGTTGCGAATTTGAAAGGAAATTTGGAATCCCAAGTTGGAAGAGTGCCCCACCAACGCCATAATGGAGCAGAGAGTGAATAACGGGAACCGCACCACCACTGTTCTTCACTTTCCGTTACAATCCAACCGTTTGAACAACCTCGAAAGTGCATCCAAAATTCATATCCTTGTTCTTTTAGCTGAATTAGGGTCATACATTTCAGAATTAATTTAAAACAAAACTTCACGAATTAGGGATAAAAAATAACCTATATTGTACATACCAGTCGTCGTCTCCGGGTATTCCATACATAAAAGCCGGGAAGATACGGAATGCTCAAGACGTGAGGCCGAGGATCATCGTCGTCGTCGTCATCATGATCGGAGCGTGAGAGTTGAAACCACCGTTGTTGCGACAGCGCCGGCGCCGATGTCTGTCCGTTTCGACTGCATCTACCGCATTGCCTCCAGGACTTGCTGACACCGCGCCAACCTAGGTTTTCGATCATGAGATCTTTCTGCCTTGCCATGAAATACATTAACTGCCGGGGAAGATCAGGCCACGGAATTACATTAGCATTTGTATCGGAGGAATCACCTTTCTTAATTTTTGCCTTTGGAGCCATAATTAATAATTAATAATTAATAGTGATGGAAATTAAAATTGGAGAGATGAGAATTAGAGTTTTTTCCCAAAATGGCCCTATTTTTTAAAATCACTCCGTGTTTGGCTATGTTTTTTAAACTATTTCCCAATCTGGCTTTGACTCATTTAACGAATGAGTTATTCTGGGTCTCACCGATAAAAAAAAAAAAAATTTCTCTCTCCTAATTTTCTCTTTCCTCTCATTCTCTCTCCTCCCTTTCCGTCTAAAAATAACGCCGTTTCTTTTTTTTTTTCCTTATATATATATATATATATATATATTATTAATACTATGACTCATACGCTGAATGAGTCATAGTTCTAAAATTTCAGATCCCCTTTTAAACTCAAATTGAACTTCACTTTCTTTCAAAATTTCTCTCTCCAAAATTTCTTTCCCAAAATTTCTCTCCCCAAAATTTCTCTCAAAAATTTCTCTCCAAATTTGTTCTCTCAAGATCTATCCAAGGAATTTCAACCACATATTGTAAGTATAACTAACAAATCTTAATATTTTATTTAATTACATAATATATATCATCTCTTTATATGACTTATTTTAATGTTTTTTTTTGTTTATGACGGTAAATCTTGACTTTTATTGTATTTTTAATGAATTTTTCTTGTACATATTAATTATTTATGGTTGATTGTATTATATTTAGATTTTTAGGTGATGATTTATTTAGGTTTATGGTTTCTTATTTGTGTTTATAAGGAAACATTATATATGGAAATTTTTAATATATTGATTTTTTTTTTTACAATTTTTAGATGGCATTGTTGGAGCAACCAATTAGACTAAATTTCTTTTGGGATTCTAGTATTCTTTACGATGGAAATGAAAATCCATATTTTGAAGGGCCAGCAAAAAAATCATGGGTGTTTAGAAGACAAGTGTCTTATTCCGATATTGTTCAAAAGGTTTGCAATTATAGAGGTATTGATATGACAACAACGAACTTAAAGTTCATACTACGCTTTCTAGGTGTTGTAAGAGGTTGTTCATTTGTCCAATACAATACCATTGAGGTCATAGATGAGGAAGATATGGAACATATTTGGTCAATACCAAGTGACTTCAAGATTGTGGGTGTTAGTGTTTTGGTTCAAGAAGTTCACATCGATCCTCCTTCTTCACCAATAATTCATGGATCTCCAACACATGTGGTGCAATCAAATATAATGCAAAACAATACATGTGTTGACAATGATTTCACATTTCCAATTCCGACCAACTTGTCAAATCCAAACTATGTTTCATTCAATCCATATGCTACACGGCGAATGAGGTAGCTTCTTCGACTAGTAGTAACTCATGTTCAACCGCAATGGGGGCATCGAATGCTTCAAGATCATATCAAGCAACGGAGAATGAAACGACACATATAAATTTGAATGTAAATCCCATGACATCTCAACAATCAACAAATGATGATCCCACATTTATGGATTGTTTAGGGGCAACTTCGGATTTTGATGGGGAACCGGCTAGCGATGATGATGGATGTGATTTAGACAATGAAGACAACCGAATAATGTCGATCCACAATGTTCAAATCCTACTTATCATTTCATTCATATCCATGTTATAGTGATATGGGTTCCGGTGAACCTTTGCATGAAGACATTGAAGGGGAACATATTAATATACATAGATGGTCCGAAAATGATAAGGAGTTGAGATTGAGAATGAGATTTATTGATAAGGCTCAAGTCCTTTATGCTTGTAAGAATGTGGCACATACAACAAGGTCGAGAATTTACCGTTATCAAAAGTAAGAGTACCATATGGACTATGCAAGAACAAGACTACACAAAATCCATGCGGTTGGTATATTCGAGTCATTTGGAAACAATCATTCAATCGTGCGGATTTCAGGTTTTAAATCATGATCACACGTGTATCATGCGAGTTGTGAATAATAACCACGGAAATTTGACACATAAGTATATTGCAAGAAACATCCTACATCTCATAAGGAATGACCCGGAGACTCATGTGAGTGTTATCCAAAAAGAAGTGCACAACGTATTCCAATGTAATTGTTCTTACAAGAAAGGATGGCACGCGAGGAAAGCCGCAATTGAAATGTTGTTCGGGAGTTGGGAAGACACTTTCAAAGTATTACCAAGTATATGCGTGCCTTACAAGATGCAAATACATACACAATCTTACATTGGAAACACCATCAATCCAGTCTTGAAAATGATAAGGTATTTAACTATATGTTTTGGTCTTTCAATGCATCTATCTCCGGTTTTGCCCATTGTCGACCTGTCATTTCTATAGATGGTACATTTCTTAGAGGTGTATATAAAAGCGTACTCCTAATCGCAACCACCACACGCAGTCCATCGGTTTTGTTTACGACATGTAAGGGCAAACTTCAAGGTGGCATTCAAAAGGAAAGAGCTATCGATTTGATGTATAAGGCGGGATCAACCAGGAAGGTCACAAAATTTAATGAGTTTATGGAAGAGATCAAAATGATGAACCCGGAAGCATTTAATTATTTGGCCGCAATAGATAAGGAAAAATGGACACTAGCATATGATGGCGGTTACATGTATGGTTGTTTGACCACAAATCTATCTTCCATATTCAAATTTGACTGCTCTTTAATTTCATATTGTAATATTGTGAAAGACAACTCAAAGAATCAATTCTCACTTACCTCCGATACCTTAGCGTTGGCGTAGATCTATTGACGGCGGGTATTCGGTTCATTGGGCAAGCTGCCCAGATCTATGGACGGCGGCGGCGATCAATTTAGTGTCGATCGTCTTGGGTTTTTTGTTGTTTTCTGGAGGATGAAAGGAAAATAGGGGGAAAGGAAATTTGAGAAGAAGAGAGGAAAAAGAAACTAAAAAAGAAAAGAAAAGAAAAAAAAAAAAAAGAAACGGTCTGTCAATTTGGATGGAAAGATGAGGAGAGAGAATGAGTGGAAAGACAAATTGGAGAGAAAAAAAAAAAAAAATTTGTCAGTGGGACCTAAAATAATTCATTCGGTAAATGAGTCAAAGCCAGATTGGGAAATAGTTTAAAAACTGGTCAAACACGGAGTGATTTTAAAAAGTAGGGCCATTTTGGAAAAAACCTCCGAGAATTAAGAAGAAAGGCCTAAAATTAATAGTATTCTATTTCCTTGGCCTCCAAGTTGTAGTCATATATATATATATATATATAGTTTGTAGTATAAAACGGAACTTATTAACCAGTAGTTGACTTTTGTTTTTTTATTAATTTATCTTTTAAACTATTTGATGACTTGATATATTTTCTTAATATAGTAATGTGCGTAGAACGTGGAGGCCAAGCAAGAACCCGTTATTTAAGACTCCCATTTTAGTTTATATAGAAAGTGTACTGATTTCAATTTTCTTACTCCCATACATGGCTCCTTATAAGGGAAAGAAAGGATCAAAGAAGAAGCCCTCATTGGAGAAAAATTCTTCCGGTCGTACAATCTCAGGGTCGTCATCGTCGCCGCCGACGCCGGACATCCCCCATCAGCTACTCCATTGGAAAATGATTAAATACATAAGTTGGGGTAGTTACGGCGCCGTAACTAAGTCATGGAAATTACCATCAAAACGATGCAACGCCGGTAATGGTAGCGATACGAAAGAGCTCCAACTTTCTTGCGACATCCATGAAAGGCTTCTTAAAGTTCAAGATTATATTTACTTACAAAAAATCTCATTTCTTCCATTAGGTTTCTATAGGTATTTAAATAAACAACTGTCAATATCGACATTACCTGGTTCTTTTTCCAACAGTATTATGTTCTTAACGGGCGTTTTTCGTCCATCCCTTTTGTTTGTTCGGTCACATGAGTATTCTCAATATCCTTATAGTCCTAGTCAGGTTGAATGTCTAAATCTAAAGCTCATTGATCCGTACGATCCAGAACAACGATACATTATATTCACTAATGCCATCGGATTCCATGGAAAATTTTACGCATTGAGTTTGTACGGAGCTCTTGCGGTAATTGAAGAAGTCGATTCCAAGTTCAGCCTAACAGGTATTCTTTAAATTTAGTTAAATTGTTATATATATACATATATATATATATATACATACTACGAAAAGTAAAGTGAATGTGTAATAATATATAAGAATGAATTTAGATAATTAATTATATTCAACTCGACATCCTTTCGATATAATAAAGATAATACCAAGTAGTAACCGTACGTAGACCATAGTCGTGATACCAGCTTATAGGCTCGAACCGTGACAATTAGTACGTAGACAACTTAAATTATGAGAAATAAATGCTATATCATCTTTTTAGTATTATCCTTATAATATCAAATAATTGACTTTATATATTAAATTAATTTAAATTATCACGTATTCGAAAAACTAAGAGTTTAAATTTGTTTTCTTTTAATAGGTATGAGTAAGAATAGGGCTGTTCCTTCGGTGCCATCGAAGCAGTTCATTGAATACTTGATAGAATTGGAGGGGGAAATATTGCTAGTGTTTCTTATGCCAAAAATCGAGTACGTGGAAGTGATGAAGCTGGATGTTATGACAATGTCGTGGATAAAAATGGATGACATAGGAGACAGAGCATTGTTTCTTGCCGGAACTGCTGATCGGGGAATGTCCGTCAGTGGAAATCAGGTTGCATATAAAAGTAACCAAGTTGGGTGCAAAAGAAACCATATTTATTTTACTCATCAGGGAATTAATTGTTGGAAGGAATTTGACTTGGGAAGCAAAAATATTGTTTCCAACTGTTGTAACTTTTAGACTGTTGTAAAAACTATAATAATGTCAAAGTGTCTCATAAATTTGTTACAAAAATAGTAATATCATTTATAAAAATCATCTTGATTTTTACTTATTAGACATAAAACTCTATTTGCGAAAAAAAAATGATAGTTTAGTTGGTTTGACTTGTCTTTACTTACGTGTCTCACATAAATTTTGTGTCGTAATAAAATATTGTCTATTTTAACTAGAAATCCCTCAAATGAACGAATCTTAATTTTTTGGAAATATTTAATTTTTTCAACTCAAAAAAAGAAAAAATATTTCATATGTTTGAAAATTGTGAAGATTTCTATAAATCTATGTGCTTTAAATCATTATTAATATTTTAACACTTATATATAAGTTATCAATAACGAAAAAATTTATTGACAAATATATTTTTCTCATGAAAGATTTGTATACAAGAAAAGAAAAAAAAAAAAAAACCTTATCAAACAAATAGTCTAGCAAATTATGCTGAAATTATTACCAAATGCAACCAACCCTAATAAATTGTCTTCCATAATCTAAACTTGCTCCCCAAGGTGATTAAAAATAAATTAATAAAAACTTAAACTCAACTACTGTTTAATAAGTTGAGTTTTATACTATCTATCACTAATTAATTAATAAAGTCAACTACTATTTATTGCAATCTTAATTTCCATCACTAATTAATTATTAAGCTCCAAAGGCAAAAATTAAGAAAGATAATTCCTCCCATGTAATTCTCATGATTGAAAACCTAGGCTGGCGTGGATGGTGTCAGCAAGTCCTGGAGATAAAAAAATTAATAGTATTCTATTTCCTTGGCCTCCAAGTTATAGTCATATATATATATATATATATGTATTCTCTCCATGTAATAAAACTGAAGTTACTAAGTAATAATTTTTTATAAACAATGTTTGCAAACCCTAAATCTCTTAGATGAAAGATGTAAGTTGTGAGATTTTAAGTTACAATACACTCTCCAATTGCTCATCTTTTATAAACAGTACATTCATATTGTTCACTTTGGGGTATTTAAAATATATCAGTAGATCTTTTAGGCGAGTAATATGAGAATCTAAAGTACAATATAGTTGACTTTATATTTTTTTAATTAATTTATGTTTTAAACTATTTGATGACTTGATGAATTCCATTCTCTTAATATAAATTTATTAACATAATAATGTGCTTAGAACTTGGAGACCAAGCAAGAACCCCTTATATAAGACTCTCATTTTTGGCTTATATAGAATCAAAAGTGTTACTGATTTCAATTTTCTTACTCCCATACATGGCTCCTTATAAGGGAAAGAAAGGATCAAAGAAGAAGCCCTCATCGGAGAAAAATGCTTCCGGCCGTACAATCTCAGGGTCGTCGTCATCGTCGTCGCCGATACCTGACTTCCCCAATCAGCTATACCATCGGAAGATGGACAAATACAAAAGTTGGGGTAGCTACGGCGTAACCAAATCATGGAAATTACCATCAAAACGATGCAACAGTAACGGTAACGGTAACTGTAACGATACGCCATTGCTCCAACTTTCTTGCGACATCCGTGAAAGGCTTCTCAACGTTCAAGATTATATTTACTTACTAAAAATCCCATTTCTTCTGTCGGGTTTCTATACATATTCAAATAAATTGTCAATATCGACGTTGCGTGGTCGTTGTTTGGAATGGTGGGCGTATCCGCGCTATTATTCATCATCTAATCCTATGGATTTCTTCTTCAATACAAAGCAAGTATATATTCCCTTCGGCGGAATTATGTTATTGACCGGCATTTCTAGTCCATCTCTTTTGTTTCTTCGGGCACAATATTTTCAATTACCCGATAGTCCTATTCAGGTTCAACGTCTAGATTTAAAGATCATCGATCCGTACGATCCGGAACAACAATACATCATATTCACTAATGCCATCGGATTCCATGGAAAATTTTACGCTTTGAGTTTGCACGGAGCTCTCGCTGTACTTGAAGAAGTCGATTCCAAGTTCTCCATAACAAGTATTTATTAAAATCGAGTTAAACTATCATAAATATATACATATATATATATATACATACATATATATATATATATATATATATTAAATTGAATTTGATTTCTTTTTACAGGTATGGGTAAGAATAGGGCTGTTCCTTCGGTGGCATCAAGGCGGTTCATCGAATACTTGATAGAATCGGACGGAGAAATATTGTTAGCGTTTCTTGTTTCGAGAAAATCGATTCCAATGATTGATTACGTGGAAGTAATGAGGCTGGATTTTAGTACAATGTCGTGGATAAAAATGGATAACCTCGGAAATAGAACATTATTTCTTGGCGGAACTGGTCGTGGTATTGCCGTAAGTGCAAACCAGGTCCCCGGTAGAAGTGATCAAGTTGGGTACAAAAGAAATCATATTTATTTTACTCATCAGGGAATTAATTGTTGGAAGGAATTTGACTTGGCAAGCACAAGTATTGTTTCCACCCGTTGTAACTTTTAATTACTTTTTTTTTTTTTTTTTGCTGAATTGTAACTTTTGATTACTTATTAAATAGTTTATTCCCTAATAAATGATTGATACAAAATCAAACAAGAATTAATAGAATAAATGCTTTTTTTTTATTACAAAATTTAAATTCAAGACATTTAAAAAAAAAAAAAAAATATTGATAAATTTAGTCTTAAACAAATTTATGTTTGACAAGTTAGTCCTAAAATTTTTTTTTACTTTCCTAAACTTTTTTATCCAAGACAACTAAAATATTTTTTTCACAAATTTCATCAAATCAATCCCAAATAATGAATCAAAGCACCCAAAGCCATCTACTTATCCTTTATATATCAAGAAAAAAATATGGCACAAGATATTTTGATCGGTTAATGAAAGAGCCCAATGCAAAAAAAAATGCATGGTTGGGTCTTTGAATCGAAGTTCAAATCTTTTTTTTAAAATTAAACGATTTGTGTGATTTTAGTCGAAGGTGATACCTTATCTCACATTGAAAAAGATAAATGAATGTGTAATGGTATATAAAAATGGGCTTAAGTACTCATAATCAACTCGGGTATCCCTTTTGGTGTAGTGAAGACAACACGAATTAGTTAGTCGAGTGTGCGAGCTTGCGGGTTCATGTCGCGACAAGAAGGTTAGTTGGTCGACAGAATAATTAAGTCACTTTACATGAAATATTATAAAATTAGAGTAAAAACGTTTGCAACACTCATTCACAAAATTTTTTGCAAGGAAAAAAAAATATATAAAAATATATTTTTTGTAAAATAACTTGAATGCCCTTTTTTTATTCAATAAATCACATAAAGCATTAAATTTAAAAAAATTTTGACGAAATTTGTGAGAAAAAAAATTTAATTTTCTTAAATAAAAAAGTTTGAGACTTTTAAAGTTAAAAAAGAAAAAAAAATTAAGAACCGAACATAAATTTATTTGGAATCAAATACACCAATTACTCAAAAAAAAAATCAAACTCCTTAAATTAATAGTTATGAATATGTAACATAATAGCTAAATAGAATATCTTATTATTATTAAAATAAGTTTAGAAATCAATTTTACATTTTTAAAAATTTATCTTTTCTCTAATTTTGCTTAAGCCAAAATACATTAAAAAATAATTAAAATTATAACGATCATACATCTAATCTAACGTGTCTCTTGAATTGAAAGATCAATACTAATGTAGTTTTATATATTGGATTATATTTGCAGATTTTATAACTAACACTATTTTATGTTATTTCTTTTATATTAAAAAAAAATTATTTCTATATATATATATATATATATATATATATAAATATAATACAATACATTTTATCAAAAAAACTTGTTAAACCGGAACGAGAAGACCCAAATGGGTTTGCTTCCGAAAACATCTTTTTTTTTTTAAAAAAAAAAAAAAAAAATAGTTTTCAAAAATACTAAATTTACTTCATTATCTTCGTTTCATATCCATGTTCTGTTTCCTTTTATAATATTTAATCTAATTTACTATAATTCTAATTATTTTTTAAGTATTTTAATGTCGAATTTTCAAAGAATATTTTTTTAAAAAATCAAGTAATTGGCCACAAACAAATTTATATTTGGCAAATTTAGTCCTAAATTTTTTTTGACTTTTAAAGTCCTAAATTTTTTTACCTACGAAAACTAAGGTTTTTTTTCAAAAATTTCGTCAAAAACTTTTAAAATTTTACGGTTTGTGTAGTTTATTGAATAAAAGAAAAATGAGTAATCAAGTCACGTTATATGAAATATATTTTTATATATATCGTTTAAACCGTTTGAAAATATTTTGTGAATAAGTGTTGCAACATTTTTACTCTAATTTTGTAGATATTTTATGTAAAGTGACTTAATTATCCTTTCTTTAATAGATTAAAATCACACAAATCGTTAAATTTTTTTAAAAAAATTGATGAAATTTGTAAAAAAGGACATTTTTTTGCTTAAGCATCCAGTATCCGAACCCACACGGGCCGACTAATTCGAATTCGGCCTGAGTTACGCTCACAGAGTCCAACTCTTACTCGAGGGTGAGGGCCTCCGACCCGGAGTTTTTTAACATGACGTTAACCACCTCGGGGGATTCGAAACCTCGATCATCCGCCCAGAAGAGAAGCATTAGGAGTCCGCTTACCAACTCTCTCAAGCTGCTGGGTTATGAAAAATGACCTTAGTTGTCTTAGGTAAAAATGTTTGGACTTTAAAAGTCAAAATAAAAAAAATAATAATTAAGATTAAACTTACCAAACATGAATTTGTTTGGACTAAATTTACCAATAACTCAAAAAATGTAAAGATAAAATTGGTATCTAAGGTGCACTTTAATAATTAAAGTATTGTATTTAATAATGCCCTAAAATAAATTTTAACTAATAACTCAAGCAAAAATACAAACTACTCTTATAAACTCGAAATGATAATTCAAAACAAGATAAATAAAGTAACATAAATAAACTATAACTCAAGCAAGACAATCAAGTAAAATAATTTTACTACGTAAATACGTTACAAATAATAAATCGAAACAAATAAATAAAATAGAATAACTTAACTCCAAGTAGGTAAATCAAACAAAATAACATACACAAAAATGTTTCAAATAATAACTCGATATAAGACCTCCATATGATAATTCGAAGCTACGTGAACCATGTAAAATAACTTAATTTCATACATAAAATCTTTTTTTAAAAGTGATAACTCAAAGCAAGTAAAATACCATTAGCTCCAAGAATGACTCAAAGCAATGCAAATCAAGTCATAAAATAATCTAAAATGATAACCCAAAAGAAGGTGAATAAAATAAAATAACTAAACTACACAAAATAAAATCAAAAAATACCTCAAAGCAAAACGAAAAACATATATATAAGAAACTTGGCAGCTTGGGAGAGTTGGTAAGCGGACTCATAAAGTTTCTCCTCGGGGCGGATGGTCGAGGGTTCGAATCCAAAGCATCACGCTAAAAAGTTCTGGGTCGGGCCCTCACCCTCGAGTAAGAGTAGGACTCTGCGAGCGCACCCCAGGCCGAATCCGGATTAGTCGGCCCGTGTAGGTCCGGATACCGGATGTTTAAGCAAAAAAAAACACATATATAAGAGAAAAAAACATTATAAATATAATTTTTTTAGTTTATTTTGAAAAAAAAACATATTTATTTATTTATAGTTATTGAATTTAATTTTTTTACTCACACTTGTTTAATAAAAAAAAAAAACATTATTTATGAAATATAAGAGAAAAATATAAATATATAATATTTTTTTTAATCAACAATAAAATTTTAAATATGTTCATGTATATTAATTGATTTTAAAAATAAATTTTATATACAAAATAGTTGATTTTATTCATATTTGAATTTTACTTTTTATACTTTTCAATGTGTGTCTATAAATTTAATTATGTCTATAAAAATTTCTAAGTATGTTTGTTGTGATATTAATTCTATTTGTTTTATTTTATTTTTAGAAACAAGAGAAATTATATTATTAGAATATCAAAATTATTGTATTTTAGCAAAAATTACAATAATTTTATAAGTGAAATGTGTTGTTTACTTTAGTTGTTACTTGTGTAAGTCTCAAATTCAAAATTAACCATTTATACGACAAAAAAAATACAAATATAGAGATAAAAAACTCAATCTAAAAAAATTAGGTGAGTCAAATATAAAAACAAACTATTATATCTATGTCTATGACATTTTGACCGCCGATCACCGACATCATCTACAAGGAGAACTCGAGTTAATCTTCTTCTTTCAACAACAACCTATGCGATATTGGAGGGTTATTGATTAAAATGGCCCACTTTTTCAAGAAAACTCTGTGTTTGGCCCATTTTTTAAAACTTGTGTGAAAATGGTCTTGTTGCATTTGATAAATGCAACATAGAAATTATGTTGCATTTGACTAATGCAATATAGTTCAAAAACTATATTGTGTTTAAGAAATGCAATAAAGGTTTCTATATTGCATTTTTGAAATGCAATATAATAAAAATAAATTAAAATAATTTTTTTAAGAAACAAAAACCCTACCCTACCTTTTCTCTCCTCATTCCTTCCTTTCTCTCCGTTTCTCCTCTCCCTCTTTTTCCCTCATTTCTCTCACCCACCATTGAAGCCATTGAAGCCCCATTGAAGCTCCATTGAACTGCACCACAACAATCTCTCCTTCCGCCACCATATAGTTTCGGGTAAGAAGTTTCAATTTTTCCCTATTTTTCTTGGTTATTTTTTTGATTTTAGTGTTTCTCTCTCTCTCTCTCTCTCTCTCTATATATATATATATATCTATATATATATATATATATATATATATATATAATGAAAGATTATGATATACTCATAACATTTATATTCAAATCATAGTTGAATTTATACTTCTCTCTCTCCATTATCCGTCATGATTTTTTTTGATTTTTTTCTTAATAGTTTCATGTTGATTTTCTATTGTTTGACTTTGCGATTCTTTCTCGGAGTTGAATCATTCATGGAATTTTAATGTTTTGGTATGAGATGGATGAATCTGCACTTCAATTTGAATTTGATTTTTTTTTTTTTTTGCTAAATAAAAATTTCCTCTAGTGATTGTGAATTTACTCTACAATATGTTTTTAGGGATTCTCAAAATTTGTTGCTTATTTTGGCCTTAGATCTAATTAATTGCACTTTTTAAGCTAATTTAGTAGTTAATGAAGTACTGGAGGCTGGAGCTAATTTAGTAGTTAATTAACTTCAATATTTATTTCTTGGGGGTTTACTATTATAGGAGTGAGATTGTTTTTGCCATCATTCAATGCAACTAGAAGACAAATAACCATAATACCATTTATTTTTGTTAATTAGTATTTGTTAAAGTTATTTTTTTTTAAGATTACAATGTGTTGTATATTTTACTAGAATTGAGCTTAAATAAGACATGAAATTATTCAAATATATTATTTTTAAAGGTTTTTTAGTTATGTTAAAGTTATTAATTTGCGTTTATTAATACTTGTAAAATATTTTTCTTGTAGATGACATGCTTGGAGAATCCAATAACATTATATTTGTATTGGAATAGTCATATAAGTTATGATCATGGTGGAATTCCTTATTTTGGTGGTCGATCACAAAAGCACTGGGTTATTAGACAAAAGATGCAGCATTCGGATTTAGTTGAGAAAATTTGTCATTTCAGGGGCATTAACAAGAATACTGTTAGGGTAACAATTACCCTCGGACATCCTACCATTTTGAAAAGTTCTTCAATTTTGCAATATTTTCTTATTGCATTAGATGATGATGATGCCATGGATCTTCCGTGGGATATGTCGGATGAGTTTAAGTTGGTAGGCGTTCAAGTATTGGTTGAGTTTGAAGACATTACAACTACTCACACAGAGACAAATAGAGTAGAACCCGATAATGGTCCATCGATCTCTCCTAACTTCACAACTAATGCCAATAACGGATCATTTACATCACTTTTGATGGATGATCAACCTTTACTCTCACCACCAGTACCTCAAAACACATCTACCCCAACTCATGGTATTTCTAGACATAATGGTGTAGAAACTCAACATATCTTTGAACCCGAAATTGATTCACCAAATCTAAGGTCAATGACACCATGTGGGGATGTTATTGGGGTATCAAATTTGGATAGGGATGATCCAGGTCAAGCATCAAATGTCGATGGTTGTTCGTCAAGTGAGGGTCCTAATGAAGATGAGGTAGATGTAGATGAGGATGATGATGATGATGAAATTGATGAAGAAATATTTGTGTCATCTTCTCAAACTTTGAATCGTGATTTCGGCTCCGGAGAACATAGCCAAGTATCTATCAACATGCAAAGATGGTCCGAAAATGTAATTGAGCTAAGATTGGGATTGAGATTCATTGACAAAGCCCAAGCTACATATGCTTGTGAGAAAGTGGTCGGTCGTGCAAGGACGAGAATTTACGGTTGTCAAAAGCAAAAGTAAAATTTGGACGGCTGAGTGCAAAAACAAAACAAGAGAACATCCGTGCAATTGGTACATTAGGATCATTTCAAAACAATCTCATGGTGAGTGGGAGATCACTGTACTTAATCATGAACACACGTGTGTAGTTCGATTTGTCAATAACAACCATCGGAACTTAACACATAAGTACATTGCAAGACACATTACTCATCTCATCCGAGATGATCCTGAAGTACATGTTAGTGCAGTAAAACAAGAGGTACAAAAACTTTTTCAGTCTGGTTGTTCATATAGAAAAGGGTGGTATGCACGAAGAGCAGCAATAGAACTTTTGTATGGCAGTTGGAATGACACTTTCACCATTTTGCCCAAATACATGCACGCTTTAGAACAAGCTAATCCAGGTACTATCTTGTTCCGGAAACATCATCAAAGTAGTTTTGAGAATCAAAAGATCTTCCAATACATGTTTTGGTCTTTCAAGTCATCGATTTTGGGTTTCAATTACTGTCGTCCAGTCATATGTATTGATGGAACATTTTTAAGAGGGGCTTATAAAGGAGTTCTTTTGGTTGCTAGTGGATGGGATGCAAATAACCATGTGTTTCCTCTTGCATTTTCTATAGTTGATGAGGAGTCAACGAGTAGTTGGGATTGGTTTTTACGAATGCTTAGACATCATGTAGTGCCAGGAAAATTTGTTTGTCTAATATCGAATAGGCACAAAGGAATTTTAAGCTCTATTAGTCGTCAAACCGAATGGCAACCACCAAATGCCGTCCACAGATTTTGTTTAAGACATGTTAGAGCAAATTTTAAAGTCAAATTCAAAAAGAATGAATTGACAGAGTTGATGTACAAGGCGGGGATAACATGTAAAGTGACTAAGTTTACTGAGATCATGGAAGAGATCAAAAGAAGGAACGTTGAAGCGTACAACTATTTGAAAGACATTGATCCTCAGAAATGGACACTTGCATTTGATGGTGGCTACAGGTATGGTTGTATGACAACTAATCTCTCCGAATCATTGAATAGTGTATTGAAAAAATGTCGTGGATTACCACTTAAGGCATTGGTTGAGTTTACATATGACAAACTTGTTCAATATTTTTGCCAACGTCGAGAAGAAGCTTCTCACACTAGACATCCATTTCCTTCTACTATTTGGAAACAATATATTAAGAATGAGAAGAAATCACGTGGACATATTGTAGTACAATATAATATACAAACTGGTATATTTAGTGTGAGGTCCCCGACTAGAGGAGATGGAAGAGGTAACATGGTTTACACTGTAAACTTTATTGATCAATCTTGCGGGTTGCCATAAGTGGTCAGGTTTTGGTATTCCTTGCTCCCATGTTTTTGCAGTTTGTCGACATAGAGGTTTGGATTCCACCACAGTTGTTTTGAATATATTTTCAAAACAAAATTACAAGATGGCTTATGATGCTAATCTTTATCCTGTTGCAAGTGAAGAGTTATGGAGTGATGCTTCTTTTTCTCTTCAGTATTATAAGCCAAACATGAAAGGTGGTCAATCGGTCTACTAGAACTACCGATATATCGTTGTTCTATGGATGCTCGAGATCCATATTCACATCCAAAATGTGGTAGTTGTCACAAGCCTGGACACAATAGGAGAACATGTCCAAACATCTCAAGAACAAACGAAGATTGAATATCTTTATTGTACTGTTTTATTTCTTTTCTTCCCAAAAACATTATGTTATTTATGAACTTTTGATTTATTACTTAATGACTTTATGTATTTTCTATAAATTTAGAATTTTTGTTAAATGAATTTGTGTACAATTTTATATTTTGAACCTAATATCATGAGGAGACTTCATATTTTCAATTGGAAATACCAATTTTCTTTTTTGGACATGCTTATTAAATTCATGGATAGGAACTCTCATATAAAGGTTGTAAGTGAAATTCTAAGTACTTGTATTAATGTTTATTTTATAGGAATCTTATCGAATATTTAGTTCATCTACTTGTCATACCTAAGACATTAAACTATATTGCATTCCGTTCTATGTTGCATTCGGTAAATGCAACATAGAATCCACTATTACATATTGCATTTCTACATTCATATCTTGAATGCAATATATTGAATGCAATATAGTTCAAAAACTATATTGAATTCTGTTCTATATTGCATTCTGTTCTATGTTGCATTCACCTATGTTGCATTCACCGAATGCAACATAGAATCCACTATACATATTGCATTCTGTTCTATATGAATGCAATATAGTTCAAAAACTATATTGAATTCTGTTCTATATTGCATTTTGTTCTATGTTGCATTCGCTAATGCAACATAGAATCCACTATACATATTGCATTCTGTTCTATATTGCATTCAATTTGCATTCATTGAATGCAATATAGTTCAAAAACTATATTGAATTTTGTTCTATATTGCATTTTGTTCTATGTTGTCACTATGTTGCATTCAAGTTTGTTGCTGAATGCAACATAGAATCCACTATACATATTGTTTTTTATGCAACAATATAGTTCAAAAACTATATTGCATTCGACTAATGCAACATAATTTCTATCTTGCATTTGTCTAATGCAACAAGGCCATTTTTACACAAGTTTTAAAAAGTGGGCCAAACACAGTATTTTTTTGAAAAAGTGGGCCATTTTAATCAATAACCCGATATTGGACGAATCAAGGCAGTTTTTGAAAAAGAAGAATCGAGAGAAGGGCCCAAATTAAGACTGAGTATAAAAATTAATTATTCTAAAAGAAGAAATAAAGCTTAATGTACTTACTCTCTACACTGTAAACTCTACATCTTAAACTCTAAATCCTACATTCTCTACCCCCTAAATCCTACATCCTACCTTAAACTCTACACCCTACATTACCCTTAAACCCTATATAGATACCCTACCATTTAAACCTACCTTACACAACCTCCTATGCCCAACATCCTCTACACATCCGGTACTCTAAATTCTCCTATATCCTACATTTTCTACACATCTAATGCCCTAAACCCTATTACACTCTAAACCCTAAACTCTAACCCTCTGAACCCTACACGCCCACATCCTAAATTCTAAATCCTTACCCCTTACTCTACACTCTTAAACACTATAACTTAATTTCTAAACTCTAAACCCTAAACTAACCCTACTCTCTCTACTCTAAACCTACCCTATATCCCTCACTCTACACCTTAAACCCTACCCTAAATTCTACACTATACTCTACCTTGTGATCCAATCTTTACTCTAAATCCCCCTAAATTCTAAATCATTATCTTGATCTCTACACTCTAAACCGTCTTAAACCTTATACCTATAGCCTATACACCATATACTCCTAAAATTTGTACACTATGTCCTACCACTTTAAACTCTAATACCACACTCTACCCCCCTACATCCTAAACTCTAAACCCCTAATCTAGCTAAACCCTCACTCTATATCCTACCACTCTAAACCACCCTACACCTACATCCTAAACTCTAAACCATTATCCCTATCTAAACCTAAATCTTACCCTACTCTACACCTTAAATTCTAAACACTCTAAATCCTAAACCCTATACACCTTATACTCCTAAATCATTATCTTGATCTCTACACTCTAAAACGTCTTAAAGTCTAAACCTTATACCTATAGCCTATATTCTACACCCTATACTCCTAAAATTTGTACACTATGTATCCTACAACTTTAAACTCTAATACCACACTCTACCCTACACCTACATCCTAAACTCTAAACCCCTAATCCAGCTAAATCCTCACTCTATATCCTACCACTCTAAACCCTAATAACATACTCTACACCCTACACCTACATCCTAAACTCTAAACCATAATCCCTATCTAAACCTAAATCTTACCCTACTCTACACCTTAAATTCTAAACCTTACGCTCTAAATCTTAAATCCTACAACCTAAACTAGATCCTAAACCCTATACACCTTATACTCCTAAATCATTATCTTGTACCTATAGCCTATATTCTACACCCTACACTCCTAAAATTTGTACACTCTGTATCCTACCACTTTAAACTCTAATACCACACTCTACACACTACACCCTACACCTACATCCTAAACTCTAAACCCCTAATCCAGTTAAACCCTAACTCTATATCCTACCACTCTAAACCCTAATAACACATACTACACTCTACACCTACATCCTAAACTCTAAACCCTAACCCTATCTAAACCTAAATCTTACCCTACTATACCTTAAATTCTAAACTAACCCTACCACTTTAAACTCTAATACCACACTCTACACCCTACACCTACATCCTACCACTCTACACCCTACACCTACATCCTACCACTCTAAACCCTACACCTACATCCTAAACTCTAAACCCCTAATCCAGCTAAACCCTAACTCTATATCCTACCACTCTAAACCCTAATAACACACTCTAGGTGCTACACCAACATCCTAAACTCTAAATCCTAATCCCTATCTAAACCTAAATCTTACCCTACTCTACACCTTATCTAAACCTTACACTCTAAATCCTAAATCCTACAACCTAAACTAGATCCTAAACCCTATACACCTTACATTCTAAACCCTAAATCCTATACTCTAAAATCATAAACCCTAAATCCTAAACCGTACATCCAAAATCCTACTACCCTAAATTTTACCATATTCTACACTATAACCCTACTACAATTACATTTACACCCTAAACCCTACATCCTATGTCCTATACTCTACACTCTAACTTTAAAACCTAAAATCTAAATATTGTCTATAGTATTATACCCTAAATCCTACCCTATTATTTCTATACCTTATAGACCCACCGCCTACTCTACACCTTAAATTCTAAACCTTACACTCTAAATCCTAAATCCTACAACCTAAACTAGATCCTAAACCCTATACCTTACATTCTAAACCCTAAATCCTATACTCTAAAATCATAAACCCTAAATCCTAAACCGTACATCCAAAATCCTACTACCCTAAATTTTACCATATTCTACAGTCTACAATAACCCTACTACAATTACATTTACACCCTAAACCCTACATCCTATGTCCTATACTCTACACTCTAACTTTAAAACCTAAAATCTAAATATTGTCTATATACCTTATACCCTAAATCCTACCCTATTATTTCTATACCTTATAGACCCACCGCCCTAAACTCTACAACATAATTCCTAAACTAGATATCTTAAACTCTAAACCCTAAACGTAATAGCCTAAACCTTACATCCTAAATTCTACACACACTCTACACACTAAACCTACACATTGTATATCTACATCCTAAAACCTAAATTTTATACTTTATAGTTTAGAGTTTAAGATTTAGTGTAAGGGTTAAAGTTTAAGGTATATAGAGTTTAGGGTTTAGAATGTAGAGTATGTGCAAGGTTTAAGGTTTAAGGTTATATAGTGTGTAGAGTTTAGGATTTAGAGTGTAAACCCTAAACTTATATGCACACTACACCCTAACCCTAAACCTACAAGCACACTACATCCTAACCCTAAATCCACCACCCTACACCTTAAGCCTTACACTAAACTCTACATCCTAAACTCTCACCCTAAAGATCTACACCCTAACCATACACAGCCTAAATTCTAAAGACTACACTATAATCCCGAATTCTAAATCCTAAACCATAAGCCTAAATTCTACATCTTAAACCCTAACTCCTTAAATACTAAATCCTCAATACTACACCTAAAACCACCTTAAATTCTAAAACCCTAGCTACCTCCTAAATTCTAAACCCTATATCCAAAACCTAACCTTAAATTCTACACCCTAAAAACTATAGCCTAAATCTGTTTCCAAAAATAATTTCTATTTATTAAATAAATAAAATGGCTTTTTTTTTTTGATAATCAAATAAAATGGCATTAAACCTTATAAAATATATTATTTATTAAATTTTGAAAACACACAAAAAAAATGGAAAAATAATGATCGATTTTTTTCCCCCTAAATTGAAGTTAAAATGGCTTTAAAACAAAACATTTTAAGAAAATATTTTAATTTATTAAAATTTGAAAACACAAAAAGAAAAAAAAAGATTAGAAAAATAATGATGATTGAGATTATTATTATTATTATTATTTTTGCCTAAATTGAAGTTAAAATAAGTATATATATATATATATAGCTTACATATTCTAAATTTTCATATGTCTGCACTGCACCCACTGCATTCCAAAATTCAAGAAACCTGAAAATATAGCCACCCCACCCACACAAACACACACTTGGGTCCAGCGACGAGCACAGCAAACCGATTTGAAATTAAATAGAAACAAAAGAAAAGATGAAGAGAACATTCAACCTGGATGTCAATTCCATCTTAAACTTGATCTCACGTGAACAAAAAACAGAAACAAAAGCAAACATTAGAAGAAAATGACATGATTTTTCTTTGATGTAAACTACACACACAACATATATATATATATATATATATATATATATTATGATGCAATTTAGAGAATCCAATTGCATAAATTTATTAAGCTTTATCTTAATATTTTACCATAAATTTTGCAGGAAGGGCAGTGATCTTGAAAATTCATCAGCAAATGCCACCTATGCTTCCATTTATTCCCCAATATAAAGGAACCTTAGAAAATTGATCCTGCCCACAACAAAATTGTTGATGGATAGATATATGATAAATACATAACAACAACGAGCAATATAGATATATAGATATATAGAGATATGGATTTTCATTGTTCTTTTTCTAAATTTAAGTTAAAATAAGTATATATATAGCTTACATATTCTAAATTTTCATACCATGTCTGCACCCACTCTGCATTCCGAAATTCAAGAAACTTGGAAATAACGATGAGCAGAGAAAATTTATTGGTTGCAAACCAATTTGAAATTAAAACACAGAAACAAAAGAAAAGCATTGAATTATTATTTGACAGCGTGAAAGAAAAACAGAGGAAGTAAACAAAAGAAAACCAGGAAACCAAAAAAAAAAAAAAAAACAATCAAGAATTACATGCAATCCCTCCAAATATATATATATATATATATATATATATATATATATACCAAGAAAATGATTCAATTTAGAGAATCCAAGTGATGAATCATTTCTTTTTTATTCAAGAAGACTAAATGAAGCCTTATCTTAATATTTTACCAAAAATTTTCCTTCCTAGATTTCTTCTTCTGTTGAAGAAACAGCAGTGATCTTGTTCTTCAGCCGACTGACAGCAGTTTAATAGAAACATTCAGTTAAAAATTAATTAATTACCAGTCAAAGATTATCAGAAAAAGGCACAAAATTCCTAAAATGAATTAGATGTAATCAAGTATGCTATATATATAGATGGTATGCCAGTTTTAGCGAGCCCAAACAATGCTTAGTTGACTAAAATTAGATGTAATCAGACCTAAGTAAGTATCTTTAAGCAAATTAGCATCATCAACAAATGCCACCCACTCATCAACAGTGCTTCCCCAATATAAAATTGATCCTGCCCACAACAAAATTGTTCTTTTTAATTGAGGATTTTTGTAAGTTGATGGATAGATATATACTCACAGCAACTACAAACAAATTGGAGATTGATTTGTCGAAGACAATACAAATCAAAGTTTCCTTCAAGATGACTAACAACACATGGTTGGGAGGATAAGAAGATCTGTCACACAAATGCCTTGTATGCTTTAATCACCAAAACTTCAGACTCCCCAAGTGCTAAAATCAAGAAACAAGAAAACAGAACTACCAAATAAAAAAAATCAAGAACTACCAAAACAGAACATGCCAATCCCTCCAAATATATATATATATATATATATATATATAATCCAAGAAGAAAATGATGCAAGAAGACAAAATTAAGCCTTATCTTAATATTTTACCATAAATTTTGCTGCCCAGATTTCTTTTTCTGTTGAAGAAACTGCAGTGATCTTGTTCTTCAACCCACTGACAGCAGTTGAATAGAAAAACATCCTGAAGAATTCAGTTAAAAATTAATTAGTTACCAGTCAAAGATTATCAAAAAAAAGGCACAAATTTCCTAAAATGAATCAATCTAGTATGCTATATATATATGGTATGCCAGTTTTAGCGAGCCAAAACAATGTTTAGTTGACTAAAATTATATTTAATCAGACCTAAGTAAATAAGTACCTTTAAGCAAGTTAGCATCATCCACAAATGCCACCCACGCATCAGCAGTGCTTTCCCCAATATAAAATTGATTCCTGCCCACAACAATATTGTTCTTTTTAATTGAGGATTTTTGTAAATTGATGGATAGATATATATATACTGACAGTAGCTACAAAGAAATTGAAGGTTGATTTGTCGAAGATAATAAAAAGCAAAGTTCCCTTCAAGAAGATGGCTAACAAACAACACATGGTTGGGAGGATAAGAGGCTCTATCACACAAATGCCTTGTATGCTTCAATCGCCAAACCTTCAAACTCCCCAAGTGCTAAAATCAAGAAACCAAGAAACCCAATGAAACCAAATAAGAAAAAAATCAAGAAACTACCAAAATGAGAATTTGTCCTTTGGAGAAACTTTTATTGCAAGAGGATCATCACTGAAATTTTGTTAAAGTCCTCCTTTTTCTTCCCCGTAAGAATATCAGGAAGGAACACAAAGCCTGCAAAAATCAAGAATTCAGATTAAAGAAATAAAAGAAATCAACAAAGAAAGTGAAAATCAGAAATTATCATAAGATAAAACAACAAGAAACAAACCTAAGATAGGAAATCTCGTCATGTAATTGGAATTTGGAAGACTCTGATCGAGAGAGAACCGAGAGAAGAAGAGATTGAACAAGAAGAAATGGAGAAAGGATGAAAATTGGAATGAGTCCGATGAATGAACAGTATGTATATTTATAGATATAATACATTGAAATAGCCGTTGTAAAATTATCAAAACTAGCCGTTGTAAATTATTCTTCTCCCGATTGCCCCTCTTCTTCTCGGAAATACTTAGAATCCTTACCTTGCTTCTCGGGGGTAATTTTTAAATAAAAAATTAAACAGTTACTTTTTTCCCCCCTTTAAATTTCTTTTTTTTTTTGGAAGTTAATGACAAATTAAACCGGTTACTTTTTTATCCACCGTGGCGGGACTTTTATTTTTTGTATATTTATCAAATTTAAAAAATTTATCAAGTTTAATAAATGTTCAATTAATTTCAAAATAATATATTATAATACTTATTCTTTCAATAAGTCACTCCTATAAATAGAAGTCCTTCAAACTATTAAAATAAAATATTTTCATTTATTTATTTTTAGGCAAATTGGCCAAATTCATTGCTTAGCTTATAAATTTTTTGTGATTTTATCCCTTTTTATAATTTTGGACAATTAACAGTAGTCAACGGTTATATTTAATAAAAATAATTTTATAAAATTTGTAACACTTGAAATTTATAGGAAAAAAAAAATTATTTGAAAATGTCGTAAAATTAAAATATGTGTATATATATACACTATAGATGATTTAATTAGTAATTAATGGTGTATTTGTTCGTATTTGAAATTTAAACTCTTAATTTTTTAAATTTGTGAGAATTTAACTTAATTTAATATTCTAATAATATTTGTTTGGTAAACTTTAAATATATTATATATAATGTTATGACTTCAGCTCGCGATTATGAACCTATTTGGATGTCACAACTATGGGCGCATGGTCACCATTTAATATTTTCTTTATTGTATATATCTTATTAGAATAAGAGTATTTAAAATCATCCTTGTATTTTTTTTATAAGCATTTATTTTTATATAATATTACACATTTAATTTACATTTTGCTTAAAACAAAGTATCATATATCAATTACCGATCGTTTTGACTGTAATTTCCATGATTTGGTAATGCCGTAGCTACCCAACTTATGTTTTTAATCATTTTCCAATGGAGTAGCTGATGGGGAAAGTCCGGCGTCAGCGACGATGACGACCCTGAGATTGTACGACCAGAAGCATTTTTCTCCGATGACGGCTTCTTTGATCCTCTCTTTCTCTTAGGAGTTAGGAGCCATGTATGGATTAAAAATCAGTACACTGATTATTTGATAATTCCCAATTCCGATTTAAGATCACGGCTTTGGGTAAAAACAGGGCTGTTCCTTCGGCTTCATCATCCAGCCGGCGATTTGTGAATATTTGATCGAATCCGACGGGGAAATCTTGCCGGCTTTTGTGATATCGAGGACTAAGAAAAGCGAATTCGATGACGTGGAAGTATATCGGCTTAATTTCTCCGGTAGAGAACTGTGGTGGGTGAAAATGGAGAGCATAGGAGAGAGAGCTCTGTTTCTTGGGAGTAATTGTTGTATGTGTGTAGTAAATGCAGAGCAAGTTGGATGCAGACCTAATTGTGTCTATTCCACTCATAAAAGTATTAAAGACAGTTGCTGGAAAGAATTTGACATGAGTACAGGCTGTATTATTAATTCAACCATGTTGTAATATGTATATATATACTAGGGTAACACCCCCCCCCTTGGGGGGAGTGTACCACAAAATATATATATTTATATAATATTATGTTTATAAATAAATTTTTAAATTAATGTATTCTAAATTTTGATATAAAAATAATAAGTGATATAAATAAATATTGTCGGTGTGTTTTGTGGAGTAATTGGCATGCCAAGCTACCCACCCCCAAACATCTCTCTTACCCACAGGAGTTCGACCCCCCACCTCCCCCATGTATAAAAAAAAAATATATATATATATATATATATAAATAATAGTAAATTAGCCAAAAAGGTCTCTTACATTATAAATGTTTTGCAATTTCATCCTTTTTTTTTTTTTTTTTGGAAAATTTCATCTCTTATCTTTTAAATTTGCCCATTTATTTCATTTTAATTTTTTGGTGGGGGTCAACCTGTTGTTATATTTAAAAAAATTTTTCTCAGGGGGATAAAAAATGTCATTTTATTAAAAAAAAAAAAAAAAACCAAAACCTTAAAAATTTTAATTTTTCTTTTAGTTTGACATGACAAGGAAAAAATCATATTGGCCAAAAAGGTCCTTACATTATAAATATTTTGCGATTTCATCCATTTTCTTTGTTTTTGGAAAATTTCATCCCTTATCTTATAAATTTTGGCCAATTTCATCTTTCGTTAATTTTTTTGTCAACTATTAGTCAATTATTATATTTAAAAAAATTATTTTCTCAAGGGTAAAATTGTCATTTTATTGTTTTTTTTTAACAAAAAAACCAAACCTTAAAAATTTTAATTTTTCTTTTAGTTTGACAAACATGTCAAACCAAATATTAATAAATAAATATATATAAATTTACTATTTACTTTTCAAATTAATATCAAACTTGCAAACAAATATCACGATTGTTAAAATATTTTTAATAAATAGAGTTTCAATTTTTTTATAACTTTTAGATCTTTTGAGGGAGAATTTAAAGAAAAAATATATGTAAATGACAAATTTATTTCTAAGTGTGTCCATTTTTATTTAACAAGCCAAATTAATAAGTGAAAAAGTGATCTCAAAGAACCGATATGATAACATTTAAAATCTTTGAAAATCTATATAAATAAAAAAAATATATTTTTGACCAAAATATATGATTTTAAGTATATTTTTAAAATTGATAATTTTCTTTGTCATGCCAAACTAAAAGAAAAATTAAAATTTTTAAGGTTTTGATTTTTTTTTAAACAATAAAATGACATTTTTACCCCCGAGAAAATAATTTTTTTTAAATATAACAGTTGACTAATAGTTGACCAAAAAAATTAATCGAAAGGATGGAATCGGCCAAAATTTATAAGATGAGGGATGAAATTTTCCAAAAACAAAGAAAATGGATGAAATCGCAAAACATTTATAATGTAAGGGACCTTTTTGGCTAATTTGACTTTTTCCTTGTCATGTCAAACTAAAAGAAAAATTAAAATTTTTAAGGTTTTGGGTTTTTTTTTATTTTTAACAATATGACATTTTTACCCTTGAGAAAATAATTTTTTTAAAATATAACAATTGACTAACCGTTGACCCAAAAAAATTAACAGAAAGGATGAAATTGGCCAAAATTTAAAAGATAATGGATGAAATTTTCCAAAAAAAAAGAAAATGAATGAAATCGCAAAACATTTATAATGTAAGGGATGAAATCGCAAAATATTTATAATGTAAGGGACCTTTTTGGCCAATTTACCTAAATAAATATTATGAATCATACATATTATATATGACACAAATAAAATTAACACAAAAAATAATATTATAACCGACACATCTTTGGTACTTCCATTAATATCATACATGGTGCTTAAAAGTTTAGCTTGAAATGGAACTATAGCTGAAAACAAAAGGAATACCTTGAGTGTTTAAGATATCTCCAGTAATTGCATGTCCAGGGAAACAATTAAGAAACGCAAACCAAACTTATCCAAACCAAAACAAAAGAGGACCTTTTTCTTAATCTTATTTGACGAAGTAACATCCAAGCCGAGCATATATGGACAAATATGAACATAAACACTATGTCATCAAACCAATCGAATCACAAGATCTACCCATAGAAAGCTCACTAACATGATGGGCTTGAACCATTGAATGAATTTATTCAATTTATAAACAAATCCATACCCTAAAGACAGAAACATAGAAGCAAAATAAATGGGCTATCAATTATCTAATATTGGCAAAGAAGCAATTGTGTATACACTCACAAAAAAAAGTAATGGCATATAGGTTGAATAGATTATCAAACTAAATTGCACAAGCAGATAATCTTTATTTATCGAAACAAGCATTAGAAGTAGCAAAATAAATTTTTCGTCATCAACCAAAAACCCAGTAAAAAAAAACATTTTCCTGCGACAACCATCAACTACAACAAACCCCAAAACCCCAAAATTTTAAAATAAATAAAATAAAGAAAACAATACAAACTTTACCGCTATAGGGAAAAAAGGGGGGGAGGGGAAGAAGGAAGGTATATCTCCGCACATAGAGGTAGCATGTAAAATGGGTCGAAACCCGCTTGAGATCTTGGGGAGGTAAGTTTGAGAATGAAAAAAACTTAATGGCATCCGGTCCGGTAAAACAGCCATCTCCATATGGATTTACAAAAACTTTAGCAAATTTCTCTTTTAGTGTAATATCCATTCGCATCTACACGGCTTTCCATTTTTTTTTTTTTGGTTACCCATTGAGGGGGGGATCCCTCTCGACAAACCATTCAACAAAAATAGAGGAATTTTTCAGTTTACATTTCGAAACTAAATTAACATTCAAAATCTAACAATCCAATTGTGAAATCTCCAAAATAATTTACCAATAAAAAACCCTAACTACTGCAAACCAAATAGAGGAAGGAAACAAAAGCACAACAAGAACAAAATAAATGTATGTAGATATTTCCGGCATAGGAGAAGAATCGAACCCGAGAGTGGGGATGCCAAGGTCGATGAAAGAGCAAAGAGGGAGAAAGTTCAAGTTGGAGGGTGAGGTAAATCAAAGAGCAAAGTGAACGGAACCTCTTTGGCTTGAGAGTGAAAACTTAGTTATGGTAATATAGAAACAAAAGAGCAAGCCATATTCAATTCCCTTAATCTTCATGCATTAATTGAGGGTTGATTGAGAGAAAGAAATTGAGGAAGATTGAGGGTTTGAGAAAGAGAAAGAAACGGTTCAAGATTGTGGATACTTGTGCTATGAAAAATTACAATTATATATCAAAATTACTTCATATGTCATCGACTTTTGTAATCTTATATATATATAAGATATATATACTAGTTAAACATTTCCCGTGCAAATGCATATATTGTAAATTTTATTTTTAAATTTTATTCACTTGATTTGTCCGTTAATTACCAATAGATTAAACGATGTATAAATAAATATATTATATATATACATCATCTTTACTTAATCCACTAATATATAAATATGTTCAATAAAATAATGAATATATATACATACGAACTGACATGGTACCTAGAAAAGAAAACTCTATTTTCTTCTTTCGTTTATTTATAAGGTTTAAAAAAGTAGACATACAATAAAAAAATAGAAAAATTAGAACCAAAAATATTCCAAAATTAGGTAATAAATTCACTACTACTATTCTTTAGTTTTAAAATTAATATTATTATTTTTGATAAGTAAAATTTTGTTAAAAGAAAATATTATCAAATAAATAATTAGATAATTCACGTTAAATAGAATAAAATACCAATTTAATATTTGGCAGAGACAAAATACTCAATTTAAAAAAATATTATATGAGTTGAACATAACTAGAAATAAAAACATTATAAATAAAATAATAAAACAAATATCATATCTAAACATGCCTTCTAGTTGACATTCACAAATTTCATTTACAAGAATAGTTCGATTTTGCCTTCTTCCTATCCAGGCTTGGCAAAAATTTCCACATAGTACCGTAAGAAGGCAAAAATCAAACAACGGACAATCTAACCAGGATTTGGTATCTAAATTATGGAAGAAATATAGAAAATAGAGGAAAAAACAAAAAAAAGGATTTAACAAATATTACTTCTAAAAAAAGAAGAAATATTTGGTAAATTTAAAGAAAAAAACTCTAGTTGAAACTAAATTTCTCCCCTTGATTAGAAAAAGAGACTTAGGGTTGGATTGAGACGGTACAAAAAAGAAAGAGAAGAGATTAAGAGTTCTTATTTGGGACTAAACCACTTATTTTCTAATGGAAAATTTCCACTTTTTCCTTAAAAAAACTCCCAACTTTCATTTTCTAAATTATGATAACCCGATGGACACAAAAGTTTGACTCTTATGTTATTTGCCAAAGACAAATATGGAAAAAAAATATGGTTTAGAAAAAAACAATAAAAATAAAAGAAGTGGCAATCTCAATATATTTGATGTAAGTTGTAGGGAGTAAGGAATAAGCTATAGGGTATAAAGTCATATGGCATAAGGCTTAGAGAGTACTGGATGAATATACAATGCGAGTTTAGGGAAAAAGCATATAACATAAGTAGAGGGTGGGTTTAGGCATAGGACATATGGAATAAGATAAAAGACAAATTATTTAGAGAATCATAGTAAGAAGAATTTAGGGTCATAGACGTATAGCATAGGATGGAAGGTGAGTTTAAGCATAAGAGATAGAAGGCGTAGGGCTTAAGGTATAAACTAGACAAGGCATATGGCAAGTTTAGGAAATAAGCATATAGCGTAAGATATAAGGCATAAGGAAGGTTTTAGTGCATAAGATGTGAATTTTAGGGGGGATACAACATATACATAAGCGAGTTTACAATATAAGATCATAAGATATAAGACATATAGGGTAGATCTAATGCATAAATCATACACCCTATCATTCTACAACACTCTACACCCTAAACCCTACACCTAAAACTCTCTAAACCTTCCTACATTACACCATAAATCCTATCTTACACACACACCCTAAACTTACATTACACTCTACACTCTAACACCCTAAACTCTACACCTTAAATCCTACATCCTACTATACCTTACAACCTACACTCTACACCCTAAATTTTAAATCTTAAAAACCCTATATTACCATAAATCCAAACATCTAAAATCTAAACTATATACCCTACACACTAAATTCTAAATCCTACTCCATAAATCTACCTTACATCCTATTCCCTTATATTTGAACCCTGGATTGTCAATGGGCATTACCTAATAGTAAACAGGTGGAAACCCAACTTTAGATCGTCCAGTGGGGACCTAAGTGCGACCCTTGTTTGGGTCCGTTTTCTAGAGCTGCCTTTGGAGTTATTTGATGAGGAGATCCTATATGCTATGGGGAACATAGTTGGGAGGACAATTAAGATTGATGAAACAACACTGTCAATTCTACGTGGTAGATAAGATAGAGTTTGTGTGGAGGTCAACCTTAGTGTACCATTAGTTCCTTTCATAACACAGTGTTAGGATGTCAGCAGAGGGTGGAATATATCTTCATCTTATAGTTTTGGTTGTGGCATGTATGGTCACAGAATGGAGGGCTATCTGAATGGGTTGTTCGAATGGGGGTAACCAAACACGGAGGGAGTATTATAGGGTATTGGATATATATATATATATATATATATCGGGGAGGATGAATCAACATTATACATCCAATTCTCTAAATCCTAATGAAATACATCATTCTCCTATACCATATGATATATACACTCTAACTCTAAAAAATTGTGTACTACATCTTACACTCTACTCCCCCTAAATGCTACATCCTAAACACTATACCCTATACTACATCCTACCCCCTAAATCTTACATCTTACCTTAAAAACTCTACACCGTACCTTAAACCATATATACCAACTATAATACTCTAAATTGAAAATTATGCATCCTAATATCTAGTAAACCCTATAATACTCTACACATCTAATTCTAAATCATATACCCTATATATAAATTCTAAATCTATATACTATATTACAACACTCTAAACCATACACTTTATACACCATAACCCTCTTGTTTTTTTATTTGCCCACAACTTCTTATACTTAGAATGTTTCGTAAAAAATAAAAAAGGGTTAATCCGGTAAATTTGTAAAAAAGACTAGGAATATTTGAAAAAGAGCATCAAGAATCATTACTCTTCGGCACAAGAAGGGGGGTGTAGTAAATTTCCTTTCTTGTGTTCGAAGGCTAGGAAAACGAAAAATCCCTTTTACAAATTTGATGTTAATAAATCCGCAAGTCTAGAAATTCATTTCAACTAATTGAACCTTCTCGAACTGTTTCTTTTAAGAACTAAAAAGATTTGTGCCAAAATAGCAGATGCCAAGAAGAATAAAAGGCCTTGGACATGTAATGGATCTTGAAGTACTATTTTTGTATCCCCCGACCAATTCCGCCCAAAGTACTATTTTAGGGATTTCACCTCTAAAATAAAAAGTTCTGGTCTTGTGGGATAATATCAACCACTTGACGTCCATCCGCCTACTATACCCGCTGGTGTAGCCTTATAAATTGTATTGTTACTCTTGCTCCACCCACATCCTAAAACTCTAAATCCTAATCCTTATCTAAACCTAAATCTCATCCTACTAGACACTCTTAAACACTATATCTTAAATTCTAAATTCTAATTTACCCTAAACTAACCCTACACTCTCTAACTCTAAACCCTACCCTACCCTACCGTATATTACCCTAAACTTTAAATCATTCTAAACCTTAAACCTACCTTACTCTAGAACCCTACACCTTGCTCCTATAGATTCTACACCCTAAACCCCTAAAATTTCTACACTCTAAACCACACTCTCTCCTACACCCACATCCTAAACTCTAAATCCTACCCTACACCTTAAATTCTAAACCCTAAATCATAAAATCCTGTGACCTAAACTCTACACTCTAACTTTAAATTCTAAACCCTAAATCCTACACTCTATACCCTAAACTCTATACACTCTATACTTCTAAACTCTAAACTCAAACTCTAAATTTTAAACCCCTAAATCTTACACTCTAAACCCTAAATTTTACCCTAATCTATATAGTCCACACTAACCCTACTTCTTACACCCTAAACTTTAGACCCTAAAAACCCTACATCCATTCCTAAACCCTACCTCTAACCTCCCTTAAAATCTAAAATCTAAATTCTATATACCTACATCCTACATCCTAAAATCTAAAACATTCTAAACTCTAATCCTTATATACCCTATTTCTATACCTTATCCTACATCCTAAACTAGATATCTTAAACCCTAAACCCTAAATTACCCTAATCTACACCAACTCTAAACCCTATATCCTAAACTCTACACTCTACACCTACTCTACACTCTACACTCTACACTCTAAACTCTACACATTACACTCTACCCTACCATCCTAAAACCTAAATTTTATACCTTATATACCCGGTGTAGAGTGTAAGATTTAGTGTAAGGGTAAGGTTTAGGTTAGAGTTTGGTTTAGGGTTTAGGGTTTATGTCAAGGTTTAAGGTTAGAGTGTAGAGAGATTTAGAGTGTAAACCCTAAACCTTGTGCACACACTCTACATCCTAAACCCTAAACCCGCCACCTCAAACTCTATATCCTACACCTTAAATCTAACCCTACACCTTAAACCTTACACTAAATACTATCTACACCCTAAATCCTAAATCTTGCACATACACTCTACATCCTAAAACCCTCACCCTAAACCCTACACCCTAACTACATTCTAACCCTAAATTGTATAGCCTAAATTCTACTACATCTTACACCCTAACCCTAAATTGTATAGCCTAAATTCTACTACATCTTGCACATACACCCTAACCCTAAATTCTAAACTCCAAATTCTACACCCTAAACCTTACATTCTAACTCTAAATCGTATAAATCTAAACCATATTCTAAATCCTAAACCATAAGCCTGAATTCTACATCTTATACCCTAACCCTACATATCAAACCCTAAATCCTAAACACTAAACCCTCAATACTACACCTAAAACCCTAAACTCTACATCCTAAATTCTTTACCCTATATCCAAAACTTTATGTAATCTTAAATTCTAAACCCTAAATCCTAAACCTTAAAAATTATATACCTTACACCCTAAAAACCCTACATCCTATTTCCTTAACCCTACACTCAAACCCTTAAAACCTAAAATCTAAAGATACCTACACCCTACATTCTAAAATCTAAAACCTAAATTCTATCTATTAAATAAAATGGCATAAATAATATATTTTAATTTATTAAATTTTGAAAACACACACAAAAAAAAAAAGAAAAATAATGATGATTATTGATTTCTTTTTTTCCCCTAAATTGAAGATAAAAACTATTATAAAATTAAAAAAAAAAAAAAAAAACATAGTATTTAATCTTAAATATATTTTTATTTATTTTGAAAACACAAAAAGATAAAAAAAAATAGATTAGAAAAATAATGATGATTGAGAGTGTTTTTTTTTCCCTAAATTTAAGTTAAAATAACTTTTTTCCCCTAAATTTTATGTATATAAAATAATAATAAAAAAAACATAGTTTGAAATATTTTATTGAAATATTAAAATCTTAAAATTTTATTAGATATTAAAATCTTAAAATATTTTAATTTATTTTGAAAACACAAAAAGAGGGGAAAAAAAAAAGATTAGAAAAATAATTAATGATGATTGAGAGTGTTTTTTTTCCCCCTAAATTTAATTTAAAATAAGTATAGTTTACACATATTCTAAATTTTCATGTCTGCACCCATTGCATTCAAAAATTCAAGAAACGACAGCCTGAAAAAGAAAATTTATTAGTAGAAATTAAACAGAAACAAAAGAAAAGATGAAGAAGAGAAAACAAAGATGAAATTATTTGACAGCCTGAAATAGAAAAACAACAAGGTCTTCTCTCATTTCCTGCCCCCTCTTTTTCTTGGGTACCAAGGAAGGGTTTATACGAAGAAACAAAACATGCCAAATCCCTCCTCATGCAGTAAACCCCAAGAAATCAAAAAACCAAAAAATCAAGAATTACCAAAAAAGGAAACCTAATAAAAAAACAAAACGCTAATAAACAAAAACATGCCAAAAATATACTTTCAATTAAAGCACGCAAGGTTTCTTTCCCAATTATACTTTTCAATTGCAAGTCTTTCCCAATTATACAACATTCAACCTGGAAGCCAACCCAATTTAAAATTAAAACAGAGTGAAAAGATCATATTCAGTTCATTAAAGATCAAATTATTTGAAAAAGTGAAAGAAAAACAGAGGAAGTAATCAGCACCAACAGGGACTTCTCATTTATCATATATGACATCTTGCCCTCTTTTTCTTGGGTACCAAGGAACGGTTTTATACAAAGAAACATAACATTCCAATCCTTTCAAAAACCATGATGAAAACCATGAAAACAAAAGAACAAAAGAAAACCAGGAAACCAAATAACAAAAAATCAAGATCTACCAAGACAGAACATGCCAATCCCTCCAAATATATATATATATATATATTAGAGCATCTAAGTGATGAATCATTTCTTTTTAATGCAAGAAGACAAAATTAAGCCTTATCTTAATATTTTACCATAAATTTTGCTACCCAGATTTCTTCTTCTGTTGAAGAAACTGCAGTGATCTTGTTCTTCAGCCCACTGACAGCAGTTGAATAGAAAAACATCCTGAAGAATCCAGTTAAAAATTAATTAATTACCAGTCAAAGATTATCAAAAAAAGGCACAAATTTCCTAAAATGAATCAATCTAGTATGCTATATATATATATATATATGGTATGCCAGTTTTAGCGAGCCAAAACAATGTTTAGTTGACTAAAATTATATTTAATCAGACCTAAGTAAGTAAGTACCTTTAAGCAAGTTAGCATCATCCACAAATGCCACCCACGCATGTGACGCATCAGCAGTGCTTTCCCCAATATAAAATTGATCCTGCCCACAACAATATTGTTCTTTTTAAGATATATATATATATATATATATATACTCAATAGCTACAAACAAAGTGAAGATTGATTTGTCGAAGACAATAAAAAGCAAAGTTCCCTTCAAGAAAATGGCTACAACACATGGTTGGGAGGATAAGGGCTCTATCACACAAATGCCTTGTATGCTTCAATCGCCAAACCTTCAGACTCCCCAAGTGCTAAAATCAAGAAACCCAATGAAAACAAAACAAGAAAAAACAAGAAACCTAATAAGAAAAAAATCAAGAAACTACCAAAATGAGAATTTGTCCTTTGGAGAAACTTTTATTGCAGGAGGATCATCACTGAAATTTTGTTGAAGTCCTTCTTTTTCTTCCCCGTCAGAGACTCAGAATATCAGGAAGGAACACAAAGCCTGCAAAAATCAAGAATTCAGATTAAAGAAATAAAAGAAATCAACAAAGAAAGTGAAAATCAGAAATTGTCATAAGATAAAACACAACAAGAAACAAACCTAAGATATGAAATCTCGTCATCTAATTGGAATTTGGAAGACTCTGATCGAGAGAGAACCGAGAGAAGAAGAAATGGAGAAAGAATGAAAATTGGAATGAGTCCGATGAATGAACAGTATGTATATTTATAGATATAACACATTGAAATAGCCGTTGTAAAATTATCAAAACTAGACGTTGTAAATTATTCTTCTCCCGATTGCCCCTCTTCTTCTCGGAAATACTCAGAATCCTTAACTTGCTTCTCGGGGTAATTTTGGAAGTTCATTAATTAAACGGTTACTTTTTTCCACCGCCTTTGAAATTTCTATTTTTTATTTTATTTAAATGAAACTTTGCAGGCACTTTTTTTATTCAGTTGCCACGTGGATGCTGACAAAACATTGCAAAACGTGGCGGGACTTTTATTTTTCCATTTTTTTTGTCAACGAAGTGAAAAAAAAAGTGATAATAAAAGATAATTATTATCATTCTCTTTTTAAATATTCAAGAAGGAGAAATATATTAATTAAAAGACTAAAAGTATAAAATATATTAATTATTAAATACAATATATAATATAAATTAATTCTCATTTTAAAGATTAAAAAGATACAAATTTAAATAAATTAAGTTCAATAAAAAAATTCCTTAAAAAAAAGTTAAATAAAAATTTTAAAATTTACAATTAATTACAATAGAAGCATAAAAACGTATAATTATATATATATATATATATATATATATATATTAAAAAAGATATAAGAGAAAAGAATAAATAGAATTACATTTTTACATGCATTTATACAATTTGTATAAATATAATAACTAATGTTCAAATTAATTCATATGCAAGTAGCTAATTTATTAATATTTGAATTAAATATTGATATAAATTTTTATATTTTAAAATAAAAATTTTATTACTTTTAGTGACAAGATTAATTTTATTTTTTATTTATTTTTAAGAAAAAATTATTTATATTTTTAGAATATCAAAATTTAAATAAAAAAAAGTCAAAATTTAATATTTTAAAAAAATATAACTTAAATTATAACTTAAAAGTCTCATAATCAAAATTGACAATTTATATATATATATAATAAGATAAAAATATAGAAAACTAAGTTCTTTAATTTTTTTATTTGATAGTTTTTATTTTAGTTTTAATAATAGTAATAATAAATTAAAAGTCAAGAAAAAAAAATCAAAAGTTATATATATTAAGACAATAAAACAAACATTAAAAAAAAATCAATTTATTTCTTTCAATATATATATATATGTGAACAATAAATTTTCCTTTTCGATTATTATCATCTGCAAAATAAATAATCAAATATATAAATGTCGATAATATATATTTTGATGTTGGGCTCGAATCTTTGTATTTCTCCGCCGATTCTTTTCGTTGTGGATCCGAGGGCATTTTGGGCTTGTCTCGATCCAATAGATTTTGATTTCTTCCGGGCGTTTTGGTGGGATCTCCAACGGGATTTGATCTTGAACTTCAGGGCCCTCCGGGCTTGATGGGGCTCGATCGATCTCTCGTATTTGATTTGATTTCTCCGATGGTCTTTGAATTTGATCTCGGAATGGATTTGATTTCTCAGAGCCTTGGGGCTTTTGTTTGATCTCGAAGGGGGAGATGCACCAGAACTATGGACGATCCCCGATGAAGGGAATCGGGAGTTTTTTTTCTTCTCTGCCACCAGAGATTTTACCTTTAATTTCCACCTCTTTATTTCCACCTCTTATTTCCACCTCTTGAATGCTTCTCTTCGTCTCTATTTATAGATGAAGAGAGTGACAATCAATGACTATTTGTTTGTCATGTGTCACTCATCCAAAGAGGCAAAATCTTTCAATATCTTCAATATTTATTTAAATATATAATTAAATTTTCGGTGTCTACAAATTGCCCATGAAACTTGTTCAGGGGTTAATTTGAAGAATTATTACGTGGACAAGTTTCAAAGTATCTCATAAATATCGAATCGTATTTGAGTCTATCTTGAATTTGACTTCGCATGAGATAAATACGATTCAAATTTGAATTTAAGAGCGGATAAAGATAATATTTTTTTAAAAAATCGAATTGAGTCAATTTAACTCGTAGATAAATACGATTTTTTTTTTTTTTTTTTTTTTTTTTTCTTTTTTTTTTTTTTTTTTTTTTTTTTTTTTTTTTTTTTTTTTTTTTTTTTTTTTTTTTTTTCTTGTTTTTGACTTTTTTTCAAAGACCGAACTTATAATTTTTGTTCTAAGCTTCCTACGTATCCCTTACCTTTTAGGAATCAAGTCTAACGTAGTTCATAGATAGTTTATACTCGTATCAAGGAGTCTGTGGAGACGTTTACACTCGTATCAAAGAGTCCTTTTATATGTAGGCCCAGGCCCAAGGAGTCTTTTTTTTATATAGACAGTTTTTACACTCGTATCAAGGGAGTCTTTGTATCAATATGGGCGTTTTCACTCGTGTCAAGGAGTTTTTGACAAGGTCGCAATACCAATGTTGATCCGCCCCTTGACTGTTTGATTTTTTTTTTTCTTTTGAAGGTTGATTTTGGTCTCTTTTTTTTTTAGATCTCCCCACCCCTGTTCCATGATATTTGACGGGAATTTAAGGGGTGGGGGGGAAAATTGTCATCCCCCTGGGCGTGCCAAGTTTTAATTTGTGAACAATAAAATTTTTCCTTTCAATTATTATTATCCTCAAAATAAATAATCAAAAATATATAATGCAAGATAATATATATTTTGATGTTGGGCTCGAATCTTTATATTTCTCCCCGATTCTTTTGCCGTGGTGGATCCGAGGGCATTTTTGGGCTTGTCTCGATCCAATAGATTTTGATTTCTTCCGAGGGCGTTTTGGGGTGGATCTCGGAATGGATTTGAACCTCCGAGGGGCCCCGGGTTTTGGGGTTTGATCTCGATCTATCTGTACTTTTGATTTCTCCGATGGTCTTTGAACTTGATCTCGGAATGGATTTGACTTCTCGAGAGCCTCGGGGCTTGATCTCGAAGGGAAGGAGGATGCGCCGGAACTATGGACGATCCCCGGGGAAAATCGGCGGGGGTTTTTTTTTTTTCTTCTCCACCGGAGATTTTACCTTTAATTTCCACCTCTTATTTCCACCTCTTGAATGCTTCTCTTCGTCTCTATTTATAGATGAAAGAGTGACAACCAATGACTATTAGTTTGTCATGTGTCACTCATCACCGAGGAGTAAAATCTTTCAATATCTTAATATTTATTTAAATATATAAATAAAATGTGTCTACATATATATATATATATTGAATGAATACAAAAGTTTGTCACCAACCAAGAAAATGTCATTTAATTGCTACATATATTAATTTATCTATTATTATTATTGACAAAAATACCAAATTTAATATATATATTTTTTATTAAAATACACATATTATTTAAATATTATGAATTTCGTGTATTTATCAAATTTAAAAAATTTATCGAGTCTAAGAAATGTTCAATTAATTTCAAAATAACATTATAATACTTATTCTTTTACTATGTCACTCCTATAAATAGAGGTCTTTAAAACTATTTAAAATAAAATATTTTTTATTTATTTATTTTTATGTTAATTATATTAATATTATATTTAAAAAGGATTTTTTTTTTTTAATAATGAATAAATTGATTTGAGAAGATAGGAAGGATCTAACCTAAAAAGAATCTCCTTTCTCGTGCTTTATAAGGCACTGAATTTCTTGCTTACCAACTTTCCGATTTTGCTGAAGAACTGAATTACTACTTTCTGTATTTATCTATCTTTTTTTTTTATTATTATTATTTTATTTTTTTGGGGTCTAAAGAAAAAGAAATTGCAACTACTACTTTTCCCATCTATCCTTTTCTTTTTGGCTTTTTACTCCAAGTTACCTCATGACATATGGTTTGCCATTGAATCACTCTAAGCAATCTCAAATGTCTTTCATAATATACTCATTCTATGTCTGTAATTTCACGTTTTGTGAATGTTATATGAGATCACAAGTTTGATGTTAATTTTACGTTAAAATAAAAAAAAATTAAAGTAAGAATTAGATTGTATGAACACGACCTGATTATATTTAATTTAATCTAAATACTGATTTTGGGTACGAGATAATCTATTTTATATATATATATATATATCAAGAAGTTCGAAGTACATATCATCAAAATAAGTCCTATATAACCTACATGGAGGGCGAAGTAAACAACCTAAGACACTTGTGTTACTTGAAACTGTAGAACTTTGCATAGAGAATATCGCAAGTTTTGTAAATACTATATGAGATCACAAGTTTGATGAATAAAAGTAAGAATTAGACTGTGTGAACACGACCTGATTAAATTTAAATTAACCTAAATACTAATTTTGGATACAAGATAATCTAATGTATATTGAAAAGTTCAAAGTACAAATCATTAAAATGGGTCCTACATATCCTCTGTGGAAAGCGAATTAAACATCCTAAGAGACTTTGTCTTAGTTGAAACTATGGAACTTCGTATAGAGAATATTGCATGATGGTGATTCTCCTCACATAGGAATATTGAAATATCGGACACGGATTTATGATAGGAGTGTAAATAATAACAAGTCGAGAATCACGACATAAAAAGCGTTAACTACAAGATTGCTACCTCTGGGCATGGCAAACACAAATAGGCTCTAAAAACTAAAGACAAATATCTCTCCGATCTATTCTCATTTGTTCTCAAACTCGTCTGAATATACCTTAATCCCTTCTTTATTATTCATTTGCTAACTTAAACATCGGATAAATCTTTGTCCCAATCTCTTGTTGATATTCATCCTTTTCAAATCACAATTTCTTACGTGTTAAATAAATATATTTCTGACACTATGAATATAGATATATCCTACCCTCTAAACACAGTGTACATATTTCAATGTATAAAAATATGCCTTATTAAATCAATTTATATTATTTAGATTTAAACTCTCAATTCATTAAATAGAGAAAATCCTTAAGATTTGGTAAGATTTCATTTCCTATTGGAATTTATTCCAAATTAGTTGGTACTAAAAAAAAAAATTTCTCTCTAAATCCATGAAAATCATATTTAATTGGAAAAAATTAGATAAACAAAATGTTACATGAAATGAAATGTTAAAGGCTAAATTCCTAAAATGCCCATAATAATCTTCTTTTTTTTTTTTTTTGGTGAAGCCCATAATAATCTAAATATAGGAGGACCCCATCGGGCTCGGTGAATCAGGTCCATAACTAACGGCAATTTATTCTCGGCAGCAAACGCCGACTTCATTGCTACTACATATCTGAAAAAACTGTCCGTTCGCTTTGGATATGTGCATTTCGTCGTTATCCGGAGAGCACATCACGCTCAGATTCATACCTCTCTCTCTGTAATCTTTGGAATTTTGAAAAGCATTGCGGTTGATTGATGTTTTATCCGTTCATTTTGGTTTTTTTTGATGAGTTTCTGAATGTAAGTTGAGATAGAGTTTTCTCCGATTCGTCTGGTTCATTGAATTGTTGTATCCAGGGATTGTTGAGAATCGACTGCAGTTGATCCGTTTTCTATAGTTTCATTGAGTGGTAAGAACTCGTATGCAGATTCTCAGTCGGCGACTGTGCTTATTGTTGATATTTTGCTCTGTTTTTGAGTTCTATAAGAGGTTTTTGGATTACTTTCTCGGATTTGTTTGTATGGAAGCTCTTACTCTTCTTGATGCTTTCTTGAATTATTTGGGGAGTATTTGTAGCTTTGGATGTGGTATTTTGGTCTTTGGGAGATTTCAGTCGGTTTTGGAGCTCTTCGGTCTTTTTTTGTTGTTTGGATTTGGATTGAAGGTATTGAATTTCAGTTGGTATTGCAAGGGTTTGGGTAGATTCGTGTGTGATTTGGGGGGAAAACAGAATTTGTTGGATGACGTCTTTTGTGAAAAAGATGATTTTGTTAAGAAATGTGATCCGGTAATTTCATCTAGCAGATATTGGCTGCTAAGATATGTGAAGAATCTTAGTCCATATTCAACTTGTGGATTGGTGAAACCTGATTTTGGGTCTAATGCTGACAATAAGACCAGGCTTTGTCCGATAGAAGATTGTAAAAATGATAATCCCGAGGACAGTGGAGATCAGGAGCATAACGATGAAGATCTCGAATTGGATGTCCTGGCACTGAGAAACTTGGTCCAGAATGAAAGACGCAAGGCCAATACTGCTTGTTTGGAACTTGAGAAAGAGAGAATGGCTTCAGCTACTGCAGCTGAAGAGACAATGGCAATGATTTTGCGTCTTCAGAACGAGAAAAGCTTGATCGAAATGGAAGCAAATCAGTATCGAAGAGTAGCCGAGGAGAAGCAATTTCATGACCAAGAGGTTATTCATTCACTGCAGTGGCTTGTATTGAAACATGAATCTGAAAGGGCTGTCTTGGAAGACCAGTTGAAACTATACCAACAAAGGCTAAACCTATTTGTGGAGGATGATGAATGTCAGCAATCTGAAAAAGCTGAGAAATTTATGACTCCTTTGCAAGCTAATAATTGTATTGAGTATATTGACTTTGATACTTGTCTTTGTAGCTCACTTGATCTGGATTTGTCACTAGAGTAAGTTCTGAAATGCACCTCCAATGGTTGCCTTCTCTGGTTCCTAACTGCAGCATACCAAACAATTGACCATAGTGTAACTATAAATCATCAGAGATGAGGTGCTGCAACTGCTAAAACTTCTCTACTGTCACAACTGTAAATCCTCCATTCCTCCTACGATTTGTTTAAACTAAAAGCATTGTTAATAGCATTATGAACAAATAATTGATCTGCATCATATTACTTCTGCCTTTGCCTTTTGTCATTGTCATTGTCATCTGGGATGGTAGAATCAATTCTGGCAGCATACTTAGGAAGAAGGTGTTTTTGATATCTTGATCTCTAATTCTCTACATTGTTATATGATCCCATTGATTGATGAACACTTGAGTGAGTAATAAATACATCAACTGCTCTTAAAAGAAAAGAGAAAAAGATTAGCAAAAAGAAAAAGGTTTATTTTTGTTCTGATGTTGGCTTTGAATTCATTTGTTGTACAATAATAATGCTCTCTCTCAACCGTTTGAGCTTTTTCTGTAAATCATGTGTTGCCTTCGCTGTTATATAGTTTGATTACTGAAACAGTCAATTATATGCAGAATTGAAGTTTTTTTTTCCCTTATTTTCTTTAGAGAATAATTTGTTCTGTTCTTTGATTATAAGTAAAAGAATATTTTAGCTTGATGGATATGTTTGTATATATAGATCATTTTTCTACTAATTGCTTCCACTTACAATTACCTTTATTTCTTAGAATCACTATGGTCTTTTTAATGAAAAAATTCTCTTCTCACGGGGAAAGGCTGAGAAATGTTCTAATTTTAATCCCAAAGGTAAAAGGAAAGTTAGAATGATCATAAAATTCTTCCTTTACAGTGCACAATAAATGTTTTGGAAATTTTTCAAAAACCTAATTTTCTTGATTAGAATAGATAAAATCTTTTTTAAATTATACCAATAATATATGTATTCTCATTTCTCCTTTGATGCATGCATCCTCTTCTTTGAACAACAATGTGTAAATGCATTGTACCCGGGATGACTTGATTTTTTTTTTTTTTTTTTTTTTTTGGAATTCTAAAACTCGAATAGAAATTTGTTAAATATATATTTAAAAAAGCATTCAGACTTTCGACAATTGTCAATGTGAAAGTAATAATATAATTTATCTGAGAAAGATCTAATGACATGAAATAATTTTAATTTTTATACAAAAAAAAAAAACTAATAATGAGAATTTTTTTTTTTTTTTTAAAGTTTATAGAAAAAACTGTCACGGTCAATCTAAATTATTTTAATTAAGATAAATTTTAGTATAAAATTTTTTTTAATTACTGAATAATAAATTTATGAGGATCATAAATTTAGTTTTAAAAAAAAAAAGTTTAATTGACATTGATGTATAAAGATATTAACTAAATAAGGGTATAAAGGTAATTAAACATTGACAATACTAAATATTAAATATATTCTTGTTTTGAAATAAGAATTATATTCCGATTAGGATTAGAATTAAGAACACCCCTATAAATAAAGAACCTCAGTAGACTTTTGACATCCGAGAATTAAAGTAGTTATATTTTCTCTCATTTTGGTTCCCGCGATATTTTTTGGAACCCTCAAAACGGAAGTTGAAAGGTATTCATCTTATTCTCTACTTTTCTTCGTTTTCTTTGTTTTCTTTTTAGTGCTTTATTCTCTTCGATTATTGGTTCAGTTGTTTGCATGTCCAATTTTAGTCTTCTTGATTTAATTTTTTCGATGTTCGTATATTCTGTGCTTTGTTAAATTTAATTTGTAAAGAATTAATATGCCACTAAATTTTGGGTTTAAACTCTCATAGTTTTGTTCTTGAGTAACTTCTTAAAAAGTCTCATTCTAATGGAGTAAGTGAAATTCTTATATTTTGGACTTGAGTTAATACTCACAACCCCAATATGTTGAGATTTAGTCTGTAAGATTCTAATATCTTTCAGATATTAGTCATCATCTGTTTCTTCAATCTTTGATATCTCATCTTTGTTTTGATTTATTTGTTTTGTTTTGATAAACCCTAATTTCCTTTTAGTTATTTATTTCATACAAAATATCTTCTAAATAAAAATCTATCATTTTCTTATCTCTTTTATAAATATCCAATCAAAAGCGAATTGGTTAATTGAATTATCCTCTATATATATATATATATATATATATATATAAGAAACCCTAATTTCCTTGAGTTATTTATATTTTATGACAGTATATAGAAGAAGAAAGTAGAAACAATGGGAAAGAGAAAGTCAAGAGCAAAGCCCTCACCAAAGAAGAAAATGGCTAAGTTGGATACTGCTTTCACCTGTCCATTCTGCAACTACACGAACAGCGTTGAATGCAGTATTGATTTGAAGAATTTTATCGGTGAAGCTTCATGCAGAGTATGCCAAGAGAGCTTCTGCACCACTGTAACACCATTGACGGAGCCCATAGATATTTACAGTGAGTGGATTGATGAATGCGAGCGAGTTAACAAGTTTGAAGATGAATGATGGTGCGTCGGTGAAGGAAGATGGAGATTTTGGAGTAAAACTGTTGATGAAGAAGGAAAAAGATATTTTTCCTGAATTTTGTATATGTATTTTTCTTGATTCTAACGGAAAACTAATAGATTTTGTAAAGAATATCCATTTGTATATATATATTTTTTTTTTAAAAAAAATTATAACAAATTTATATTTTGGCAAATTGGCTAATTTCATCAATAACTTATATAATTTTTGAGATTTCATTTTTTTTTTTAATTTTTGAATAATCTCTTATCTTTATAATTTTGGAAAATTTTCTTTTTGTTAATTTTATTAATGATCAACGGTTAGTCAACGTTTATGTTTAATAAAAATAATTATCTCAAAGGGTAAACATGTCAATTCACTTTAAAAAACTAAATTCCTTAATTTCCCAATTTCATACGCTTCCCTTTCAATTTTCATTAAAAAAAAGAAAAACATAACTTTCCACCATCTTCCTCCTTCCTTAAAGATAAGACATCTTTAATTTTTGAAACCTGTCAAAACACAAATTATGAAATTTCAAGAAATCTATTGGAGTTTAGGGTTCTTTTCTACTGACACATATAGAATAGAAATTCTGAATAATCTCTTGGGACCATAACTAATATAATATCATATTTATTAATTAAGGATCACAGTATATGAATAAGTTATCTACACATATGATCACATACTTATTCTTGATCCATATTAACTCATTAAACTTTATTAGATCACTTTTTTCTCACGAGCTCGGGAAGCCTTGAGAAATATTTTAAATGTGAAAGTTAGAGTGATAACAATAATATGGCATTCAGTATAACATAAAATTCTTCTTTTTCACTTGAACTGTAAAAATTCTTCAGGTTTTTCATCTTCAGGAGAGGGAAAAAATGCACAATAAATGTTTTGGAAATTTATGAAAACTTAATTTTCTTGATTAGATATTGATAAACTCGCTTTTAAATTATATCAATAATATGTATATAAAATAAAAATATAAAATACTCACACAAATTACCAAAAAAATAAAAAATAAAAAGAAGTCGGTTTTTTTTTTTAAAAAAAAGAAAAAAATTTATAAAACTCCAATAGAAAATTGTTAAATATAAATTTATAAAAGCATTCACAATTTTTATAATTATATAATTTATTTGAGAAAGATCAAATGGCATGAAATAAATTTAATTTTTATAAAAAAAAAATGAATGAGATTCTTTTTTTTCTTTTTTTTAAAAAAAATGTTATATAAAGTGTTACGGGCAATCTAAATTATTTTAATTAAGATAAATTTTGCATAAGAAACCCTAATTTCCTTGAGTTATTTATATTTTTTTGACAGTATATAGAAGAAGAAAGTAGTAACAATGGGAAAGAGAAAGTCAAGGGCAAAGCCCTCACCAAAGAAGAAAATGGCTAAGTTGGATACTGCTTTCACCTATCCATTCTGCAACCACACAAACAGCGTTGAATGCAGTATTGATTTGAAGAATTTGATTGGTGAAGCTTCCTGCAGAGTATGCCAAGAGAGCTTCTGCACCACTGTCTGTAACACCATTGACGGAGCCTATAGATATTTATAGTGAGTGGATTGATGAATTCGAGCGAGTTAACAAGTTTGAAAATGAAGATGACAAATGAAGAAGGAGAAGGATCTTTTTTCTGTATTTTGTATCTAGATTTTTCTTGATTCTAACGGTAAACTAATGGATTTTGTAAAGAACATCCATTTGTATAATTTTTTTAAAAATAATTTATGACAAATTTATATTTTTTTACTATTATTATTTATTTTATATATTCGTCATATAGAAATATATATATATATATATATATATATTTAAAGTTATATTTATTTTAAAATATATATCAAATCAAGATAGAAGGGGAAAAAAAATTAAGAATAACTTAAAGAATAAGATAATAAAAAAATAAAAAATGTAATACAGATTAAAGAAAAAATTGAATAGTTTAATATATATATATCTATATGAACAGAATCATTTAACTACAAAAATGTTGTAAAATTTTAAAAATGTTCTTACATAATTTGATCTTATTCTTTGAATTTGATCCCATATATGTAAATTTTGAGATATAAACAAAATGAATAAGATTTTAATAAAAAAATGAAGGAGATTTTTAATTTTTTTTTTTTAAAAAAAAAGTTTATAAAAAAAAGTGACATGGTCAATCTCAATTATTTTAATTAAGATAAATTTTAATATAATTTTTTAATTCAATTTTAACTTTTTGGGTTGTATCTTGTGGTTCGTTCGGTTTAGGTCTTGCTTTTCGGCTTTCCTTTTGTTTCTCTAGTTTTATGCTGAAACTTTGGTTGTATTACTCTTTTATTTTGCAATTTATTTAACTCTCTTTTTTCACCAAAAAAAAAATAATATATATATATATATATATATTTTTTTTTTGATACATGGGAAGGCTGTGGATCTCCCAACCTGAAGGTTGTAGGGGTGGCACTCTGCCACTCCTTCCACCAACATTCAACAATATATATATATATAAATTAGTTATATATATATATATAAATTAGTTATATATATATATATAAATAATATATTTTTTATTAAAACATTATAGTATTTTATAATATTTTATATATTCATTATCTATTATATAGCATTTTCGCCACTCAAAGTTCTCTTCTATAAATTTTCTGAAATTTATATATTTATCTTCAAAAATTAACTCAAATTTTATTTAAAATTTATTTTTAAATTATATTTATCTTTTTAACTCAAAATTTATTCCCAATACAAATCCCAAAAGGACAATGTCACCCTCCTCTTCATCCTTTATAAATAGAGGGGGCAAATTCAATTCATAACACAAACATATACGGAACACTTAAGCTTTTCTCTTGCAGCCAAAGCTTTTCTCCGCAGGTATCTCACGAACCCTTCCTTTATCTCTTTTATTCCCTGATTATTATTATGAATTGTTTGGTTTTATATTTCAATTTTCAAATTTTTTTTTTTTTTTTGGGAATTAGGTCACTTGCGTCCGTTTTCATGACTTGTGAAATTTCGTGATGATTTTATCTATGTTTGGGGAAAATTTTAATTATGGGTCTACGTCTCATGTAACCATTGTTTGTTTGATTTAGAGAATTTGATTTTTTTTTGTCTTTGACAATTATTTCTGATGATTTTCCTTTCACACATGCAATTCAACCTTGTTATAATTGCAGGCTCAATCATTGTAATGGCGGAGGGTCATGAGAATAACAAGATTGGTTTTATTGTTATGGATGGGATTGAGACCCTGTTTGGAACTTTAAGTGGGAGTACTCGTGAGGTTCTACACAAGTATAGTGTTTTTCCTAGAGGAGGGAGGAGAGCAGCACGTCTTCGATTGAAAAACAGCTATATCTATGTGGCGGAGACCGCAGAGCTTGCCACCAAATTCTTCATAAATCCTGCTACGAGCCAGCCTAATGTTGGTGGTTTGATTTTTGCTGGTTCAGTTAGAGTTCGTACGTATATGTTTGATATTCGTCTTCAGACAAAAATTGTTAATGTAGTTGATGTTCTATATGGAGGAGAAAATGGTTTCAATCAGGCTATTGAGCTGTCAGCTGAAATCCTTTCCAATGTGAAGCTTATCCTAGAGAGGCGTTTAATAGAAAAGTTCTTTGAGGAGATTAATCAGGGTACTGGAGAATATGTGTTTGGGGTGGATGACACACTGAAAGTTCTTGAAATGGGTTTGGTTGAAATATTGATTGTGTGGGAAAATTTGGATGTCATGAGGTATGTGCTGAAAAATAGCAGCACGGGGGAGATATTCATTAAACACTTGAACAAGGACCAAGAAGCTGATGAGAGTAATTTCCGTGACTCAGCTACAAATGCAGAGTTGGAGGTTGAGGATAAGATGCCATTGCCGGAATGGTTTGCTAATGAGTATAGGGGTTCTGCTTACCAAAAAAAAAAAAAAGAGTATAGGGGTTCTGGATGCACTCTGGAATTTGTGACCAATAATTCCGAAGAAGGATCTCAGTTCTGTAGAGAATATGGAGGAATTGGAGGAATCCTAGTGCATAGAATGTGGCCTGAAATGGGGAGCGGCGAGTGGGTAGTGCAGAGAAGGCGGCCTGAAATGGGGAGTGAGCGGGTAGTGCAGAGAAGGCGGCCTGAAATGGGGAGTGAGCGGGTAGTGCAGAGAAGGCGGCCTGAAATGGGGAGTGAGCGGGTAGTGCAGAGAAGGTGTCCTGAAACGGGGAGCGAGCGGGTTGCTTACGGATGCCCAAAAGATATTTCCTTAGAGTGGATTGATTGATGAATGCGAGCGAGTTAACAAGTTTGAAGATGAATGATGTGCGTCGTGAAGGAAGATGGAGATTTTGGAGTAAAACTCTTGATGAAGAAGGATCGTTTTCTGAATTTTGTATCTGTTTTTTCTTGATTCTAACAGCAGATTAATGGATTTTGGATTTTGTAAAGAATATCTATTTGTATAATTTTTTACTTTTTTAAAAAAAAAATATATATATATATGACGAATTTATATTTTTTTCTCTTACTATTTATTTGATATATTCATCATATAAAAATATATATTTAAAGTTATATTTATTTTAAAATATATATGAAATTGTAACAGAAAGAAGGAAAAAAAGAATTAACTTTCCATAATTATATAATTTAATTGAGAAAGATCAAATGACATGAAATAAATTTTAATTATTATAAAAAATGAATGAGAATTATTATTTTTTTTAAAAAAGTTATATAAAGTGTCATGATCAATCTAAATTATTTTAATTAAGATTAACTTTAATATAATTTTTCTTATTAGTGAACAGTAAATTTATAAGTGAAAAATGATAAAAAAAATTAATTCAATAAGTATTTGTTACACTTTTACTATCTCATTTATAACTTTAAAATGATATAAATTAAAATAATACTTGAAATTAAATATAAGAATAATAATAAACTATAATTAAATATTATTTTATATTATAAACATTAATTTTTTTTAATATAACAAAAAATTATTAATATAAATTAAAAAATATTTTTAAAAATTAAAAATTATTAATATGTCTTCAGAAACATTAAATTTATATGTAAGATGTATATCCATGTTTTGCCATACTTTGGCCTGAATTTTGGGGGTTATTGATTAAAATGGCCCAGTTTTTCAAAAAAATAATATGTTTGGCCCACTTTTTAAAACTTGTGTAACAATGGCCTTGTTGCATTAGACAAAGGCAAGATAAAAACTATGTTGCATTAGTCAAATGCAATATAGGTTTTCATGTTGTGATGGATGTATAGTGGATTCTATGTTGCATTCGTTGAATGCAATATAGAACATAACATATTATGTATAGTGGATTCTATGTTGTTATGTGTAGTGGATTCTATGTTGCATTCGTTGAATGCAATATAGAACATAACATATTATGTATAGTGGATTCTATGTTGCATTCGCTAAATGCAATATAGAACAGAACATATTATGTATAGAGGGAAGTATTATTCAAAGGAGGTAGCTCAATTCTAGTAAAATATACAACACATTGTAATCTTCAAAAAAAATAAATTTAACAAATACTAATAAACAAAAATTAATAACTTAAACATAACTCAAATAACTTTAAAAATAATATATTTGAATAATATCATGTCTTATTTAAGGTCAAATCTAGTAAAATATACAACACAATGTAATCTTTGGGAAAAAAAAACCAAACCCACTCATATTACCTAAAACAGAAATATAAGCATGTCTTCATACCTTAATTTCGTGGTTGAAGATTGAATCCTCAACTTGTATTTTGAAGCAGAGATAAAAATATAGAGTTTTAAGAAGTGTAAAAAATGATATCAAAAATTGTTTTAGAAGTGTATATAGTCCGAAAGTACAAAAAAATATGGTCCAAAAGTACAATATATATCTCTATATTGCATTGGCTAAATGCAACATAAAGTCAAAATGGTATTATGGTTATCTGTCTTCTAGTTGCCTACGAACTTACAATATCCATATTGCTTACGAACTTACAATACAACATATATATATTATATGTATATTATATGTATATATATATATATATATATATATATGAAGATATAGCAAACAAAAGAGCTCTTCCTAAATAATGATGATCTCAATTTTAAATACATAGTACATTAACATGGTATATATCTAGAAACAGTCTTCCTTACTCTACGAGGCCTACGCACGATGGTACTTCAACCCGAGGTTGTGACTTAGTTCCATCTCTAGTAGATGTGCCCTCACCACTAGTGCCCGCACCACTAGTAAAAGGTATTATAGCCAACATTTCATTCGCCTCCGGTTCGACATTCATGGCCCTCGGAAGTTGCTTTTTTCTTCCGCCTCTTCTTATGCCTCTTCCTCTTTGATTGATATTTTGATATCTTGATTGACTCATGAATGTTGGCAAATGATAAGCCCTTTCGTCAAGTAAGGATGACGCACCACTACATCCCATGCTAGACCCAACAACATCAAGACCACGGCGACAAGTATCTCTAATTTTAATTAAATTCCTCTTCACCTCGGAACCCGCAATGTCAATGGTTTCCTCAATCTTTCGAATACACTCTTGCACGGTATTAACCTACACAAATTTTGACATAAAATAGAATCACCTTAATAAAATAAAACACTAATATAATTATATAATTATCTTTAAATTACTCATACTTACCAATATAACAGCTCCACTCCTAGCATGATAACCCATCATTGTCTTCGATGTCTCGGATTTCCAATCAACACCCGAGTGATTTCACGATACCAAGCTAAGTATTGTGGATTACATTCATCCAAATTTGATAGTGGTACACCGCTAGCAATGTGAGTCTCCCAATCATTCCAAACTCTAATAGACTCTTGATGTTTATGCATCCAATCCACCATAAAATTACCACGAAGGTGGTACAAATGCATCATCGTTAATTCGGGTGGTGGGCAGTCGGTCGGCCGATTGAATCCGAATTGCCTAAGACACCTCTCGGTCGATGGAGTTCAACTATCTCCCAACAAATTAGAGGGACCGTAGCACTCCATATCGCCGAGCCCCTAATATATTGTTCCGGGAATTAACTCCATCACCTCAATAGTGTACGACATCCATATGAACTACATATTAAGACAATATATAGTTAAATATAAATCATATTATTATTTAAAAATAAGTAACAAAAATATACTTATACCTCGGATGGTGACATTGCATCTAATTGATCGCGGTAGGTAATCAAGACATGTCTAGAAATTCGAGTTAAATTAAATTTCACGTCTCAACGAGCACCGTAAGGAGCACCCATAGGGAGCACGTCAAGCTCTTTTCAAGTGTCGAACGGGCCGTAAAATGGGAATTCGCTCCCACGCCCAAAGCTACAATATATATATAAATGTTAAATTAATAATGACTTAAAAAACAAAAGATAGAAATAATACAAAATATACTTGCAACAAGACCAAGGGTCCGGATATCTGTCGAACACACTCATTTGATGCGGTACACATAGATCGATACAGATATGCTAATATTGCACTACCCCAACTCAAAGTCCCACACATTTTCAAATCTTGTAAATGTAACAGATAACGAAGATTTATCATATTCGCAGATATCTCGGAAAATAAAAGACCCCCGATAAGTAATAGAATTAAACCACGTGCACGCATATGATATGTATTTTCGTTAGCATCTGCTGGCAATGGAGTTGCTAGATGCTCATCTAAGACAGACTTGACCAATTTATTCTCACTAATTTTGTTAGTGTCCGGCCTAAACTCAAGCAACCGATGACAAATATCTTGCCATTGAATTATTGTCTTATCGCATATCGGCCCAATAATCGCCTCACCGTCAACGGGTAATCCCCAAATAATAGCTACATCTTGAAGCGTAATAGTCACTTCTCCACATGTGAGGTGAAAAGTATGAGTCTTGGGACGCCATCTCTCAACTAAAGCGGTAATAAGCTTCCAATCTAATGTATAATATCCCGCTCGTGCAACGCCTCCAAATCCAGCCATATCAATTAACTCTTTGACTCTCATTGGTGTAGACTCATATAAATCTCAAAACATAGAGTCGGATCGTCTCACAACAAGTGAAGTCTCCAATATCTTTGAGGACTCGGACCGCCAAATTAGAGAAGATCGATGATTACACCGATCTGTTAATAACGTTTGATTAATCGGGTCCGGATGAATTTCATTTTCTATATTTGAATCCATAATCCCGCAAATTCAACAAAAAAAATATAAACATTGAACACCATTGAAGATGCTTTAATTATTCTAAACAACGGAAATCTCCCGCAACTCTCTGCTTTCTTACATGTAGTTTATATGCTTTTTACATTGATTTGGGTAGTAGAATTCCTTTTTCCAAAGCTACCACATAAAGCCAAAATAACAAGCTTTTTCAATAATAGGATACTTATTTCTAAAATCCACCAGGAATAGCACCGTGAAAACTCAAAAGCATAAATAAATGATGGCAAAAACAATCTCACTCCTATAATAGTAAACCCCCAAGATCTAAGGCCAAAATAAGCAACAAATTTTGAGAATCCCCAAAAACATATTGTAGAGTAAATTCACAACCATTAGAGGAAATTTTTATTTAGCAAAAAAAAAAAAAAAAAAAAACTGAAGTGCGATTCATCCATCTCATCTCATCTCATCTCATCTATGAGTATATCATAATCTTTTATTACAAATATATATATAGGGAAAAACACTAAAATCAAAAAATAACCAAGAAAAATAGGGAAAAATTGAAACTTCTTACCCGAAACTATATGGTGGCGAAGGAGAGCGTGTCTTGCGGTTCAATGGAGCTTCAATGAGGCTTCAATGGCTTCAATAACTTCAATGGTGGGTGAGAGAAATGAGGGAAAAAGAGGGAGAGGAGAAACCGAGAGGAAGGAGGGAATGGGGAGAGAAAAGGTAGGGTAGAGTTTTTGTTTATTAAAAAATTTATTTTAATTTTTTTATAATATTGCATTTCACAAATGCAATATAGAAACCTATATTGCATTTGTCAAACACAATATAGTTTTTGAACTATATTGGATTAGTCAAATGCAACAAGGTCATTTTTACACAAGTTTTAAAAAATAGGTCAAACACGAATTTTCTTTAAAAAGTGGGCCATTTTGGTCAATTACCCGAATTTTGGAGAAAGACATCGCGATTTTTTAAACGAAAAACAAAAGTGGAAAATAAATAAAATAATATATATATATATATATATATATATATATATATATATATATATATGCTACTACTTAGTGAAGCTTTCATTTCGAATTTGATTCTCTGAAAGGGGGAAAAGAATAAAATTAAAAATAAAATTCAATAAGATTGAAAATTTTAATTCAATTTTATAAATCCTATCTTTCTCCACCAGCATCTTCTCCGATCACCGACTACGGTAACTCTTCTTATAATTAGGTATTTCCTCGTTGTTATTTTTAAACTCTAATTTGTCGAAGTTTCTAATGTAATTGATGTTAATGCAAGAGGACAATTGTTATAACATATAAAAAATAAATACTATTAAAAAGAAAAAGATGAAAATACCCTAAAAAATTGGATGAAAATTAAAGTCTTACAAAAATTTTATACATAAATGACTTTTTCATGTGCAAAACTCAGAATTCATCATAGTTCGGATGGTACTCAAATAGTTTAGGCTTTATAATATTATATATATAATCTCTTGAATAAATCTTTTTAGAGTTGAACTCTTCTAATTTTTTGTTCATTGAACCTAGAGCTGTTTGCGAACCGAGTTGTTCGCGAACAAAGCTCGTTCGTTTATTAATCGAACCGAACTCGAACAAATTTTTAGGCTCGATTAATTTTTTAGCTTACTCGAACACTATTCGCGAACATAATCGAGCGTTTGCGAACATATTATTAATTTTTTTTAATTATAATTTATATATATTATTTAAATTTAAAAAAAAAAAAAAAAAAAAGTGTCATAATTCGCGAACTCGAGCTTTATAAACAAATAATCGGATGAACTCGAGCTTGAGTATGCTTGAGAGTTAAACGAGCGAACTCGAGCTTTATAAACAAATAATCGAACGAACTCGAACAAAATTTTTGACTCGAACTGTTAAACGAACGAACTCGAATTGAACGAGCTCAAATTTCTGATGTTCGACTCGACTCGGCTCGTTTACAGCTATAATTTAACCACAAAAATGTTAGTAACATTTTTAAAATGTTCTTACATATTTTGATGTTATTCTTTGAATTTGATCCCATATATATGTAAATTTGAGGTATAAAAAAAATGAATAAGAGGAAGTCAAGGGCAAAGCTTCTACCAAAAAAGAAAATGGACAAGCTGGATACTGCTTTCAGCTGTCCATTCTGCAACCACGGGACGTAACTGCATTGACAGAGCCGATAGATATTTATAGCGAATGGATTGATGAATGTGAACGCATTAACAACTTTGAAGTTTGAATGCGACGATGGTGCATCATAAGGATGCTGAAAGATTGAGAGATTTCGACTAAAACTCTTGATGAAGAAGAAGAAAGTTATATGATGGAATTTCAATACGAAGTATTAGTGAATTTGTAGAGAAGATCTCTGTCAAATTTCATGATTTTTTTTTTTTTTCTTGAATTTTTATCTGGATTTTATTGATTCTAACTAGAGACTGGATTTTGTAAAGAATATTATCCCATTTATCCATGTTAAACTTTTTAGAAATTTCAGTTAAAAGGACAATCAATAATTTCTTGAATTTAATTTTAATTAAGAAAAATACCATTTTTTTTCTTAATTATTTACTAAAACGCAATATCAACTAATTTAAGAAAAGGTTAATTTTAAAAAAGAAAAGAAATGTTTTAAGTTTTTTCTAGGGAAATTGGTCAAATTGGTCCCTTTAACTTATAAAATATTTTGTGATTTCATCCATTATCTTTAATTTTGGTCAATTTCATTCTTTATCTTTATAATTTTTGCCAATTTTATCCTTCCGTTAAATTTTTTTTGTGTCATTGTTTTTTTTTTAAAAAAAAAATGGTCAAATTGGTCCCTTAACTTATAAATTTTTTGCGATTTTATCCATTATCTTTGTTTTTGAAAAATTTCATCCATTATCTTTAATTTTGGCCAATTTCATCCATTATCTTTATAATTTTGGCCAATTTCATCCCTTATCTTTATAATTTTGACAAATTTCATCATTCTGTTAATTGTTTTTTTGTCAACGATTAGCTAACGATTATATTTATTAAAAATAATTTTCTCAAGGGTAAAAAATGTCAAATCATTTTTTTCCCACATATATAATTTGTTAGACTAAAAAAAAATATATTTTATTAAATCATTAACTTAATACCAAAACATTTATTAGAAGAATAGATAAAACTGATTTATTGAAGCGTATCAGATTGCATCTCATATATCCAAAATATCTTATAGAGTTTTGAGCTAGAACCCTAGAAGACAAGACATCTTTAATTCTTGAAACCTGTCAAAACACAAATTATGGAATTTCAAGAAATCTATTGAGTTTAGGGTTCTTTTTTAGTAACCGATATATAATAGAAACTTTTAATAGTCTCTTAGAAACTATAATCAATATAATATCATATTTCTTAACTAAGCATCACAGTCTAAATATAGGTTATTTACATATGTTGACACATACTTATTTTATCTATATATTTTTTTAAAAAAAAATTATAGAAAAAAGTGCCACAGGGAAATCTAAATTATTTTAATTGAGATAAATTTTAGTATAATTTTTTATTATTATTATTACTGAGCAATAAATTTATCGAGGGACCATAAATTTAGTTAAAAAGAGAAAAAAAAGGAAGAAAAAAACGAAATGGTTTAATTGAATTATGCTATATAGATATATATGTAAATAGGGTATAAAGGTAATTAAGCCTTGACAATAATAAAATATTAAATATATTCTCCTTTTTCAAATAAGAATTATATTCGAATTAGGTCTTCTTCTCTACTTTTCTTCGTTTTCTTTTCTCTTTTTTGTGCTTTATTCTCTTCGATTATTGGTTCATTTGTTTGCATGTCCAATTTTAGTCTTCTTGATTTGCTTCTGTTCGTTAATTCTTTTAATTCTTTTGTATACTATATATATATATATAAGAAACCCTAATTTCCTTGAGTTATTTATATTTTTTGACAGTATATAGAAGAAGAAAGTAGAAACAATGGGAAAGAGAAAGTCAAGGGCAAAGCCCTCACCAAAGAAGAAAATGGCTAAGTTGGATACTGCTTTCACCTGTCCATTCTGCAACTACACGAACAGCGTTGAATGCAGTATTGATTTGAAGAATTTGATCGGTGAAGCTTCATGCAGAGTATGCCAAGAGAGTTTCTGCACCACTGTAACACCATTGACGGAGCCGATAGATATTTACAGTGAGTGGATTGATGAATGCGAGCGAGTTAACAAGTTTGAAAATGAAGACGACGAATGAAGATGAAAGATGGAGAAAGATCTTTTTTCTGAATTTTGTATCTAATGGATTTTGTAAAGAATATCCATTTGTATAATTTTTTAAATAAAAAAATTTATGACGAATTTATATATATTTTTTCTTACCCTTATTATTTATTTAATATATTTAAAATTATAATTATTTAAAAATATATATCAAATTGAGATAGGAAGAAGGGAAAACAAAAATTAAGAATAACATAAGGAAATATTCAATATAAATTTATAAAAGCATTCAGACTTTCCATAATTATATAAGTTATTTGAGAAAGATCAAATGACATGAAATAAATTTTATTTATTATAAAAAATAAATGAGATTTTTTTTTTAAAGTTATATAAAGTATCACGATCAATCTAAATTATTTTAATTGTCAAGAAGACGTAGCTCAGTTGGTAGCACCCCACTTATGACATAAGAGGTCATGAGTTCGAGACATGATAGAAGTTAGGTTTTTTTTTCTAAAAAAAAAAAAATCTAAATTATTTTAATTAATATAATTTTTAATATAATTTTTCTTATTAGTGAACAGTAAATTTATAAGTTAAAATATAAAAAAAAAATTAATTTAATAAGTATTTATTAAACTTTTACTAACTTATAATTGATATAAATTAAAAAAAATTAAATTTTAATTGAAAAAAAATGATGAGGTAAAGTTGAGTATAAATTGATTTTTAAATGTCAAGGATCAAAATATAATTAATCAATTGAATATCTCCATTGTTTTATTTTTGATTGCTTATTATACTTTAAATAATTTTTAATTTTTCTTATAATCTTCAAATTATTTCATTTTTTTATTCACTTTTTTATTTCTCTTTGAAAATTAAAGTATAATACATCAATATATATATATATATATATATATATATATATATATATATATTATATATATATTTCAATAAAAAATTTATTTAAATAAATAATGTTATAAAATGTTTTTTTTTTTTGGTAAATAATGTTATAAAATGTTAATGTATAAATTTTATAATTTTTTTTAAAATTATAAATAATTTTATAACTTTTTAAAAAATTCCTTTTTAAAAAATAATGTTATAAAAATTATTGATAAATTATTGATTTTTAAATTTTGTTAAAATTATAAATTTCAAAATAATATAAAAATATTTATAATCACACTTTAAATTCATAAGTTCGAGATGTTATAAAGACGGTTATCAACTAATGTAAGTCTTCAACATAACTATACTTTATTCTTCGTAGGCTATGAGTTAGAAGGGTGGGGAAAACACAGCAAAATGTGGTTTAGAACCCTCTAACTAATGTGCATACTAACGTTAACTAATGTGCATACTAACCTTCCTAATTGTGAATTTGCGGAAAACTCAAATTTCTTTATACCTGGAATTTGTATTTGTTTTGATCTAAGGATTTCAGACAGCTATAAGCTTGTTGGCATATGACTTGATGAGCTTGAAGAAACTTCCTATATTTCAAACAGCTATAAGCTTTGGAATGAAAATGAGGCGAGAATTGAAATGGACCTAGTGATTTTTATTTTAATCAAAGGTAGGTTTTGTAACAAGAATATGCATTGGATTAGTAACTGGGGTGATATATTATGTTACGATTTGAACAACAAGTGTATTTGGGTTGATGTTACCAAGTGGGTGGATGTGCATTTCCTCACTGGGGGTATTTGGTCAGAGTGGAATGGCAAGGTTTGTATTTGGGTTGAATTTTATGGTGCATATTTTTCCTTTCGTTTGAGAATTATAATTCTGAATGTGTCCTAGAATTTTGGTTCAATGGGTCAAACTAGCTGGTTCAAGTCTGATTTTTAAAGCACTGTTAATTTGAATTGAGATTTGGATGTAATTTGAACTTTGAATTGAATTGTACTTTTTGGTGGTGAAAGTAATTTGAGTTGGAGTTTTGTTTCTTTTTCTTGTTGTGGGGAGTAGGGAGTAGGGATGAGGTGGTTGTAGGCTTTAAAGTACCTTTTATATAGACTTAGATTGTGATTATATTTATCTTCAAAAATTAACTCAAATTTGATCCTCGTCTTCAGGCAGAAATTGCTAATGTAGTTGATGGAGGAGAAAATGGTTTGAATCAGGCTATTGAGCTGTCAGCTGAAAGCACTGTTAATTTGAATTGAAGGAGATTTGGATGTAATTTGAACTTTGAATTGAATGGTACTTTTTGGTGGTGAAAGGAATTTGAGTTTCTTTTTCTTGTTGTGGGGAGTAATCTTCTGGTTATTCTGCTGACCTTGTGACAAAAGCAGGAGGCAGTTTGGATTTGCTTATCTGCTCAAGTTGTTTGGCACTATATAGCTTTTGGTAGTAATGTGTGTTTTGAAGATTTTCTATGATATAGTAGTCATTTAAATGAATGGTAGAATGGCCGTTCAAACTCATTTAGTATTACCTTCCACCCTGTAGTGTCTGTCTAATGACCGGTGGGACTCTGTTCTTTTTATTCTTTTATTCTGTTTTTTTTTTTCCGTTCTGTCCGGCTTTCTCTTTCTTTCAGGAATTAGGCTTAGAAGACGGGGGTCTTCGCCCTGTTGTCAATATCTCTCTCCTTATGGCCCCTTCTTTTCTATCTTTCCCTATACTATTACATTTTAGGATTCTCAATGAGTAAAACCACACCCTTGGCTTTTATGCCTAAGTGATTTAAATCATGTCTTCATGTGATTTTGATTCTGTACAGATAGGATTTGAACTCCATTAGGCTGCTAGGACCAAAATAGTTTTACTTTTTATCCCATTGTCAAATCTTTCATGTAAAGAATGGTTCATATCAACTATACTTGACTCAATAAGGATGTTCCCACTTGAGGGATTTGTTGGATCTGAAAATTAAAAGGATGTACTACCATTTATTTATTTGTTATCTCACAATTTCTGCAATGGGATAATTTTATAATTTTGATGCATAGAAATGTTGAATAGGTATAAAATCTCAGAAATAAAGGAAAATTTTTATTGCATTTGGTTAATTAAGAGGGATTTCAGCAAGAACAATTGAGTTTGGTTTGAAGTCTTATAGGGGTAGTGCTCAGATGTCAATTAGCGTGGTCCTAGCCTCTTTGGACAGAGATGTACAAAATTGTTCTTTCTAACTAAACGATAGAGATCATATGTGGTGAAATTTTGGCCGTAGGTGAATACCAGTCATGGTTTCCTTGTGCTTTATTAGAATTGTATGCACTGATATCTGTGATAGATGGATTAGGTGACTATTTTATTGTTTTAAAGTTATTCCAAAACGAAATGGTCGAAGAATCTACAATTTTGTTATACTATTGGATCTTCCATCTTTGAAGATTAATAAAAGCTTTTCTCTGGGATTTGATTTTGATGTTGGTTTGCAAATTGCAATGTCTCTGTATTTTGATTATTAAACATTGAGGTGAAATTTGGTCTTCATGGCGAGGGATTTTTAATTATTATTTCTTGTTGGTCAAGAAAATCAAGGTGTAAATTTGAATCTTGTCATTTGTCAATGGAGAAAAGCAATGTAAGGAGAGTTTTACAAATTCTAATTTAATTGAGTTAAAAGTAGTTACTAGATACGAAAAAACTTATAAACTTCAAATAGGTTTGAAAATTAATTGAGTTTAAAAATTTGTTTGAGCTTAGTTTGTTTAATAAACGAACGATTCGAACTAAGCATAAACGAGCTTTGTTCACGAATAGTTTGGTTTGCTTATAACTTTAGGAGAAAGTAAGGGAAATGAAACCACAACTTTTTTAGGATTTGTCAAAAAGGTAGAATGATATTTGAGTTTAGACTATAGAGAAAGTAAAGAAAGTGGGAATTGTCACTATAGTTTAAGGAAAATAAGAGAAAAAACTTATATATATACTATAATTTAAATATTAAGAGTTTTTTTAATAATATATAAATATTTATAATTTGTTTAGAAACGTTTGATTATGTTCGCGAATATTATTCAAGTATGCTTAAAAATTAATCGAATATAAAAAATTATTTGAATTTATTTGTTTAATAAACGAATTACAGTTTATTTGAACAGTTCTAGGTCTAAGGACTCATAAATTGATTTCTAAAATTTCAGGGACCAAAATATAATTAATCATTTAAATATCTATACTGTGTTTCAGAGGACAGAGACATCGCGATTCTTAAACGGAAAAACAAAAGTAGAAAAAATAAAAATAGAATAAAAAATAAACAACTACTTTTGTGAAGCTTTCATTTCGAATTTGCTTCTCTGAAAAGGGGAAAAGAATAAAAAAAAAAAAAAAAATAAAATTCAATCGGATTGAAAATTTTAATTCAATTTTATAAACCCTATCTTCCTCCACCAGCATCTTCTCCGATCACCGTCGATGGTAACTCTTCTTCAGGTATTCCCTTTTAATTAATTATTGTTGTTATTTTTTAACTCTAATTTGTCGAATTTTCTAATGTAATTGATGTTGATGCAAGAGGACAATTGTTATAACATATAAAACTGTGGTTTTTATTCTTAATTTTAAGTAAGTTGCCAAAAAAAAGTTACATACATGGTTTGTTGAAGCTAAGTGCATTTGGATTTTGCTATGGTTCGAAGTTTGTTGTTTTGAAATTTGTTTTACTCTGTGTGACGGTTAATCATGTGAAATTAAAAAAATAAAGTTCTTGGGAAAATTTCAGCATGAGTTAAGTTTTGGGATTAATTGAATTCTGCAATCTCTATTGTTTATGTGCTTCATTGAATGTAAAAGTGCAAAGTAATGTTTTATGGTACATAGGAGTGATGGAATATTTTATTGTTCTTATATTCAGTTTCATGCTATGACGCCATTTTGTTTAAGATTAACTAGAGGTTTTGATATAGGATTATGAGGCGACAGTGCTAGAGGTTCCCTATGAGCTGCACTTACAAAAAGAAAAGAGAAAAATTACCTGTGTTTCTTACATTAGGCTATGAAGCAGTTGTTTCATTCTGGGCGTTATAAAATTCTAGAGTTAAAGTTCTTTGGTTTTTATTTTTCCTAATGGAGAGGTAATCTATCCTAGATGAACTTGGTAGATTCTTTAATTGAAATGTTCCTGTCCAGCTTTCCCCCTCTTTCATGGGCTTCCATATTCTCAAATTAAGATTAAATCCTAAGGATGCAGTTGGGGCGTGGGTCTATGTGATATTTCTTTATACAGGAATTTGTCCATATTTTCTGTCTTGTCTTGAGGGAACTCCTAAGGTTCAAAACTCATTTTGAGTAAGGGAAGCAAAGGCTCTCCATAATATGGTGTGAAGTTGAGAGATAATTTCAGTTGATGCAGATGGACCCATTAAGGTTTAATTATTCAACTGAGTATATTTTCATTGTTTGGATCCATGTTCAGCTCTGCAATATTTCATTTAAATAACAAGAATATAAAGTCGGAGTAGTAGGTTCCATTTTTAATCGAATTTTGAGCTTTTTCTTGCATGTTCACTGCATCATTGATGTCTTATGTTTCCAATGACATGCTTTAAGTCTTTTGAATAATAGAATTTATAGAACCTGGGAAGAGTTCTGTAGAATGTACCAAAGAAACAAAATATCTAGGGAACTTTTATGGAAAGATTAGTGAACTAAATCCATAGTTTCAGTAGTAGATGCAGCAAACATGATTGAAGAGAAAAGAATCAAGGTGTCACGATCAAAGCAAATCAATCTTTAACTCTTAAATAGAACATGAAATTTAGACTTTCAACTTTTCATGTGCCACAATGGAAATTAATTACAGTTGAATGCTTCCACTTTCAGCTTTGGCTTCAAGTAATTTATAATTAGATTGAACTAATGATAATTTAGACACAAAATAGGCCAGTCATAGAATTCTAGAGACTGATGAAGTGGCAATGGTTTCTGAAAACCAACAGCCGTACGCAATCTATCCATGAGGGGAGCATACACAGGGATTGATTTCTATCTGGTCAAAAGGGCTACTTTCGTTGTGCTCTTCTAATTAATACACCTGGTTCTCTAGTGAAAGTTATTGGACTTTTGTAGGGAGTTTGAGTCAATCAGGCACATAGGTCACGCAAAGTTGTGCTCTCGTCATTGTGAAATAATGAGCAATATCATTGTCATTGCACAAATGGAATTTGCCCTTATACTTTCTGTTATTTCTATCTCGACTACAGGTTTGGTCCATGATTGGCCATGACCAGTTTCTCGGAGTTAACTGAAACACCACAGATGCTCCCCCCTCCACCAGGGAGTTTCATTGACCGCGAAGAACTTATCCAACATGTTGGGGAGTTTGCCATATCCCAGGGATATGTTGTTACCATCAAACAGTCTAAGAAGGATAAAGTGGTTGTTCTAGGTTGTGACAGAGGAGGTGTGTACCGAAATAGGCGTAAAACTGTTGATGAATCTTCTGGTGAAATTGCTCGTAAAAGAAAAACTGGTTCACGCTTGACAAATTGTCCTTTTGAACTTGTTGGTAAAAAGGAAGATGGACTGTGGGTTCTGAGTGTCAAAAATGGTTCTCACAATCATGAAGCCCTGAAGGACCTTTCAGAGCATCCATCTGCTCGTCGATTCACAGAGAAAGAAGTCATGCTAATTAAAGAGATGACAGAAGCTGGTATGAAACCACGCCAAATCCTGAAGAGACTAAGACAGAGCAATCCAGAGCTATTGTCTACGCCGAAGCATGTCTACAATGTCAAAGCAAAGCTTCGGCAAGGAAATCTGACAGGTGGATCCCATACTACTATCACTTTTATAAAATTTGACCCTTTTAGACTTTTTTTTTTTCTTAAGTTGGTCATGTTTTTTCATTATTATTTTTAGCATTTTATTGTCCGTGCCATTATCTTTACTTTCTCCTGAAGTTAATTTTTCTCACCTCAGTTTCTAGCATTCCTGATTTAGAGATTGGGTATTTTCTGTTCATTTCATCTTTGAAAATTTTTTTTCTTCTTGGTAAATTATTTAGATTGACCAGTATCCCTTCAGGGAAAAACAATAGAAAATAATATAGTAAATAAATAAGAACTGCCCTGATTAGCAAATATGAGGTTTTATCCCAAACGAGTTTCAAGTATGCCTGAACAATATAGTTAGATCACTGCTTCTGTGAGCTTCTGGACTACGAATGAAAGACCCAGTTCATCTGAATCAACAATCTGTGACCTAATCCATATTAAACTATTCTGATTAAGTATGTACTGTTTGAATGTTAGTTTGACAAATTTTACCAGCTTCTCTTTCAATCTTCCTTGTGCTATTAAGCTTGCAATTATTTGGAAATAGAATAATCACCTAGACCTGCTTGTTTCTCAAGTAGATTACCTTAATCTTTGTTTTGCAGTTAGAAGATTAAAAACATTGAGGCCTAATGCATCTACAGAAGGAAATTCTCAGCCTCTAGAGAGCACTGAGGCATCATGGAGGAAACGTTACCCTCCGGTAAGCTATTATGGCATTATGATCGTTGTTACCCTTATCCTTCTCCCCCCTCCCCTTCAAACAACTTTTATTATTAGTTCTGTGACACTGATAAAAAAGTGAATGGTTTCATAATTGCTTCAAAAATTTCATAAGTGACTGCATAATTGTTGCTTTGACCTATTTTGGAATTTTAATTTAACATATGATGGATTGCATTTTTCATGGTATGCTGTGCAGAGGGTCCCAAATCTCATTGGAGGTAGATTTGTTGATTCTCAGTCATCAATATCAATTGATGTAATAAACCCTGTAAGTTAAGCTCTGCCAGAATTTTTGAAAATTCTCTTTTTTCAGCAAGTGTTGAATGTTATTGTTAAGAACCCCTCTTTATCAGTTTAGCTTTTAGAGTATGAGTTAACATGGTATCAAAGTGGGTGGTGTTGAGTTTGAATCTCTGCTATTGCCTCAATTTGTGGATTATTGTGCACATATTTGGCCATGTTAAGAAAAATTATGATTGGCCCACATGTAAGGGATGTATTATGAACCTATTTATCAACTTAAACTTTTATAATAAGTGATAATTTAACTCAATTTGATAGTAACAATAGAACGAAACAGTATTAGTAGGAGAAATTATTGAAAAATTTAAGGCTCAAAATAATCTGAATATATTAGGTGTACCAACTAATTAATATGGGATTATCTTTTTATTATAGCATTACTTATTTGTGAGTGAAAATAGGCAACACAGCAAGTGGCCTCACAAGTCCCTTTAACAACTAGTGAGGAATTCAAGGCTGCGGTTTTTGCAGCTAAAAGAGCCTTTCCTATATGGCGGAATACACCAGTTACAACACGCCAGCGCATTATGTTCAAGTTTCAGGAACTTATTGGAAGGGATGTCGTAAGTGAGATTCTTATCTAAGCTGTCATTATCCATCGAATCAGCAGGTATTTTGTTAATAAGAGAAAACTTTCTTTTACAGGAGAAGCTTGCCATGAGTATCACTGCTGAACAGGGAAAGACATTGAAGGATGCATACAATGATGTACTTCGTGGCCTAGGTGAGTATATTTTTTCTGGCCTTTATTTTCCATGTCATCATGGTGGCTTGATTCTCCCAGGGTTGTAAAATGTACTTATGTTAATCATAAAGAATAAAACTACTGAAAAAAAAGTTCAGATTTTGTAGAACAACTTCTTCCCACTTCATCTTTTGCTCATTTGACGGTGAATAACCACATTAATCAAAATCCAGTTAACCTATTAAGAAAGACAACCAAGCCCAAAGAAATGAGTGCAACAGCTGTCAGCAACACTAAAAACTGAATATAGATTCCATATGAATTCTTAAGATCTTTCCATTCTTTCTGCCTCCTCATCTAGTCTGTTACAAGGTATCTTAAGCTTCTTTAATGTCTTTTCATCAGAGTGGCTACATATTGGTCTCTGAAACAATTCAAATGTTATTTCCAGAGGTTGTGGAGCATGCTTGTGGAATGGCAACTCTGCAGATGGGAGAGTTTGCATCAAATATATCAAATGGAATTGATTCCTACAGTATTCGGGAACCTCTTGGTGTTTGTGCTGGAATTTGTCCTCACAATTTTCCAGCAATGATTCCATTATGGGTAAGTCCTCATGTCAGCTCTGACGTCAGAACCCTACAGCTTTTGCTTTCAACTTACTTGTTTGAGCAATGACAACTTAATATTGCTTCAATTTGTTAAGATCATTGATCTTTTCAATAAATATTATTTAATCATAAGTTATTGGGTAACTTTTTTAAAATCCATTGGTTTATCAGCCTCATCTCTTGACATCCAGCCTAAGGAACCAGTCTATTGTGTTTGGTTGCTTATGTCTTCTTTTCTTTGCAAACTTCTGGCAGATGTTTCCTATTGCAGTTACATGTGGCAATACCTTCATTTTGAAACCATCAGAGAAAGCTCCAGGTAATCTTCGTTGATGTATTGGGGTTAAAAGTATTAAATTACTAAGGGCAATGTTTCCATTATTTAATCACTGGGCTTTGGTGGGTCCTGACGCATCTTCTTAGAATACTTGTAACTACAGGTGCTCCAGAAGTAATATTTGGTCTTTTATGCTGCATTCCCATCTTTGCTGTGTTTTACTTCAATTCATTTCTTTGAGTTCAATAGAAAATTCGTAGTTCTTATGGTTAAACTTAGGTTTTATTTATTTTATCTTTCAGGGGCTTGTATGATACTTGCTGAGTTGGCAATGGAGGCAGGTCTGCCAAACGGGGTTCTGAATATGATTCATGGCACTAATGTAAGTTCCAGCATTGTTGATTAGCAGTTTCTTCTCGAGGTTATCCTTATTAATACCTGTATAAAGTTTTGGGGATCTGAATTGAAAAGATTATGTCCAGTTCTCATGTTCCTCAATTTTTCCCTTAGATTTTTTTTCCCCCTGTCTTTCATATGCACTTTTCATTTGCTTGAATGAAGTTTTATATAATACGAACTCCTTTATATGGCAATATATATGCTTGCTGATATTTCGTTCTTTTCTGCATCTTACAGGATATTGTTAATTTCATCTGTGATGATGATAATATAAAAGCTGTCTCTTTTGTTGGTTCACATGCAGTAAGTTTATTGAGAACACATTTCTGCCACCACAATACATCATGATCTTTTCTGGCGCCATATGACATTGCATGTCAATCCTTTCTTTTTGCATTTTCTTCTGTATAGCTGTTGAAACACTGAATTGGCTTAAGACTGGCATTATATTCTGAAATGAGACTTAAGCCCACTGGAATATCCTGGGTCATTAGTTCATTTCTTTGTATTCTTGTCCTCATACATTCTACTTTAACTCAAGGCTGGGAGATACATTCATGAAAGAGCATCTGCTAGTGGTAAACGCATTCAAGTAAGTGGGTTCAGTCATTTAGTAATATGATTATACTAGTTTCCAGAAAATTTTTAAAGTTACTAAATTGTGGTTAGTTAACGGCAATTTACAGGCCAATATTGGAGCCAAGAACTTCACAGTTGTCATGCCAGACGCAAATGTGGATGCTACTTTGAGTGCTTTGGTTGCTGCTGGCTTTGGTGCTGCTGGACAAAGATGTACAGCAATTAGCACAGTTATCTTTGTTGGAGGTTCTGATATATGGTATATACACTTCATTTGGCATCTTTCTCTCATACCTTTAGTTTATTCATGTAAGATATTCATGGTTATATGTTACTGACTGCTCAAATATTTGATAATACAGATATTGGATGTGGAAGTAAATGTGAAATGTATTTTAAAGGATTAAACTTGTTAGTGAAAAATTTTATTCTGTCCAAACATCCATTTAAAACTTTATAGATGATTGTGCAGCAATAATCCAGAAAAATATATTTATGTGTGATTGTGTAGGCATCACCAGAGTAGGAGAATTGAGTAGGCCTTGTTTGCAGACCATAGATTGAGGCTCAATATCTTAGTTCCAGCATTTTCTGTATTACCTCTCCTTTCCTTCTAGAAACTAGATAGGTTCCTTAAGCTCCCAGGTAAATAAAGCCACAGGAGTACAGCAGCTTTGCATATGAGAATCTCATTTCACAATGATATCTCCTCTTAAATGACCTAGAGTCCTTCCTAATATTTCAATTGTTCCACAACCACACAATTCAACTCACTTGAAAGATAATACGAGTTGGGTTCCTGAATCTATGCTTCTTCTTGTGCTTTATTAGTTGAATTGTCATAGGTGCATCACATGATCTAATTCATGTAATGTCTTTTCAGGGAAGATAAACTGGTGGAGCGTGCCAAGGCCTTAGAAGTAAATGCAGGAACTGAACCAGGTGCAGATATTGGTCCAGTAATAAGCAAGCAGGTACAGTATGATTCTCTCTGTGGAACTATTTTTGCTCATGCTCTCAACAACAATTGTCTGTTCAAAGTTCCTTATGGTATTTTTAAGTGGTTAAATTGAACCCTCTATCAGCTTAAACTTTAGATAATGTGGAAATTTAGCATGGTATTAGAGTGGGAGGTCTTTAGTTTGACTCTTGTTTTTGTCCCCACCTGTTTTATTATTGTTCATGTGATGGATTTCTTGTTGAAATTTTTGTTCCTTCACTTGAGTGGGGTTTGTTAAGTGGTTAAATTCAACCCCTCATTGTGGTATTGCTTAATATGGTATAGAGAATATGGTAATTTAACAGGCTTAATATGCTCCCTTCATAATGTTTAACAATTTTTATATTTTGCTATTGTCTGGAATTTTCTCTAGGTGAAGGAGTGGATATCCAGATTGATCCAAACTAGCATTGATGCTGGTGCAAGATTACTTCTTGACGGAAGACAGATTGTGGTATGTATCTGTAGTTTGTGTTATTTTCACTTAATACATTATGGTCTTATCCTAATGGAAAACTGGAAACTTATAAAAACGTTACAAAGATACTCTACTTATGCTTTTAGTTTTCTATTAATTGCATTTTGGTATTCAACAAAGCTTATTGGATAACTAATTCAGTTGACCAACTCCTTTGGTCCCCAACTTTCTCCACTAGGATTCTTAGGATTGTTATGTGAAATTTTTTTTAAATTTTTTTTAGGTAGAACAAAGCAAGAGTTAATATCAAAAGCTAAATGTTTTTTTCTATAATCTTGACCAATATAGAAAGGATAACTGGCTATTTCCCCCCTACAATCATACTTTCCTACTGACCTTTAGTATTCATGGATCTAATGGCAATCAAATGAAACAAGCAGAGCAAACAGATTACCGAAATAATAGTTTCAAGAAAGATCATTATATAGTGTGTAGGAGTTTCATGGATGGAACTTCAATATGAGAAGCCAACTTACATACTCAGGCAATACATATTCCAATGCACAGAGGCAGACAGTTCTGCTGACATCATCTCTATAATTAGGTAGCCCCTTACCTCTAATTATTTTATTTGATGGCACATTGAATGTGCCAGAGTTACCCTTTCTTCTTAGTCATGTACAAAAGATTGTTTGGATGCTCAAGTATAAGAATGTGCACAAGTTTTTGACCTTACATGCAGAACTTCACATAGGCTTTAGTTCTTTTATTTAGTTTTCTTGGCAAGAAACGAAACCTGATCTATTTTTTCCTTCTATTTATTGATTTTCCTTTGGTGATGGCACATAGGTTTCCAAGTTTGAACTGGGCAACTTTCTTGGTCCCACAATCTTTTTTACATCACAGAGAATATGGAGATTTATAAGGTTATTTCACTTTTAAATCTTGAATATCTTTGTTTTCTTATGAGAAATGCGAGGGAGATAACTAACCTTTGTTAAATTCAGGAGGAAATATTTGGTCCAGTTCTTCTCTGCATGCAGGTCTGTCCATCTCATATTGTTTCAAACCCTTCTAGATTTTGAAGTCTAGATAACATTTCTTCCTCCTTGGCTTTTGTTTCAATTTTCCACAGGCAGGTACCTTAGACGAGGCTGTTAACATTGTTAACCGAAATAGGTATGTAGCCTTCACACTAGGCTGTATACATGCTTAGGTTATAATTGCCTGTATCTTCATTTTTTATACTGTTCTATTGCTCTCCTATTCTAAATGTTTCTTCTGGTACAGATATGTTGTTGGTGCTTCCATTTTTACTGCATCCGGTGCAGCGGCAAGAAAATTTCAGAATGATGTTGAGTCTAGGCAGGTAAAAAGCCCTTCCGAGTACACATCCATTCATCTGTGAAGGGAATAATTAAGAGAGTATTGCATGCTCGAGCATTCCCAAAATTGTCTATCTTGATTGGTTTCAGAAAGTCGTCAGGCTCATGGCCAATCATCTAGGCAACGTCCTAGCAACTGCCAAGTGATGCGGGTCATTGTTAGGATGAGAAAACTAACTGCAACCTTATCAAATTTGTTTGCCAACTATTTTTACCTTGGGATACTTCTCCAAGCTAGTTTTTTGGGCCTTCTGTTCTGAATTATTTTATGATTCTACCTCAGGTTGGAGTAAATGTTGCTGTTCCTGCCCCATTGCCTTTTGCTTCATTTACTGGGGATCTGAATTTCTATGGTAAAACACATATACATGTACAGCAGAGATTTAACTTTTCTTGCTCTAGCAGAATTAACCTAGAAGAGTATTACAGGGAAAGCTGAACTTCACTTTTACACACAAATCAAGACAGTGACTCAGCAATGGAATTTTCTCAATAATGATGGACCATCTGCAACATTTATATCCCAAGATTTCCCTGAAGCATCCCCAACATTACAAGCCCCAGATTTTCCAAGTGATGGCACAGCTTCTCCGGCATTGCATTCAAGAGATTTCTCAAATGCCAATGATGAAACTCTAGAATTAAATGCAAGAGATTTTGCAAATAGTGATGGAGAATCTCTGCCAGAACACTCGACAGACATGCCCGATGCTGATGGAGCTCTACCATCACTGTCAAGTTCTAATGGATTACCTTGGACCCTGACTTTTTGAAGCTATATTTATTCTATCTTCATAAGGAATTAGAATATACTATTAATTGAAGTATATACTTAGGGTTCCCTTTTAGTTCTTTCAGATTCTCTTTATTCTCATCTTGTAACTAACTGTCTTACTGTACCCCTGAGAATTATCAAATATGAATATAAAATGGTTATTTTACTGAAACTATGGAAAAGTATGAAACTTGGTCAATCATCGAGAAATGTGTTTATCAACTATACAAGGAGTTTGGTTTTTCATACATAAGGTTTAGATTGAAAGTTTGTTCCCAAACTTGTCAATTATAAGAAATGAGTTTTAACATGTGGTGAAAGATTACTCCCACATGAAAAGTTCTAAGGAAGCTGAGGAAAGCCCTAAAAATTTTGACAATCAATAATCTGTACAGGCTTGTCCCCCACCCCCCCACAAAAAAAAAAAAAAAAAATAAATGGTTATGTAATACTTTTCTTTCTGTCTTGAAACTGAAAAATATACTAATCTTGATCTCCATACACATGTTTTCAGCACTTGGAATTGTATTTCCTCTCATGTGTGAGGTCAAAGAGCCTAGCTTATAGTAGTCAACTGACACAGCACAGGTCTGTTCTCTGGACATGCTTTTTGAGCCTCAGCAGCTGCAACTTCCTTCTGTGACTCTAAATATGAATGATGGTGTCTCTGGATGCTCCATCTGCAATGAAGTAGAAAGCATATAAAGCAGCATATTGTTACCGGTGACATAAGATAATCATGCTGCACAACTTTTAATGATTTCTCATAACATGATTAGCTGGTTGATGCTTGGCTACTCAAAAACAATACAAGGGAATTTTGGATCCGAGATTACCTGAAATCATAGAGAAAATAGAACCCACATCTGTAGGAAGTAGAATCTCAAGTGCAACCCTCTTTCTTTCCTCTCCCCAAAACCTTTTCTTTTGCATTGAGCTTCTCCACAAAGGGTTCATGCTCTTTAATGCATGTCTGTCTCTCTGCTGATGAGCATTCCAAGGAGATCCACAAATTGATAACATCTCATAGGCCAACAGACAAGCATGAAGCATGACATTGGTAGACATGGTATGCACCATCAAATTGAGGTGTCACCAACAAGCCTGACTTGAATCACCATAAGTCTCCACATGAACAAACACCATCTTTGAAGTGATGAAAACGGTTCGTGTCTCTAACAAAAATTTCTCTTCCTTCAAAGCTAGATATGAATTTTATAACAGTATGACAATCCCCACATATCCTCAGATTCTTCAAAACTGTGAGAGGTGTGCCAGGATTTGTATTTAATAGCCCAAGAACTACAGCTAACTTCTCACTGTGTCCACATAAGATATGCTCCTTTTCCTGTTCTTCAACGTCTTGCAAAACAAAATCAGTATCTGGTATATGACCTGCTTTCTTCATTTCAATGCTTAAAATATGCATCTTTTCTGTGATCTGCATCATTTGAGGATGTGACTTGTCTCCTGATAAAAGCATATGAACCTTGTTTTTCACCTCAATCCAACTGCATCCAGGTGTTTTTCTCAGCCCTGCATTCCTCATCATATCCCTTACTTTATCTACTTTTTTCCATTTCCCTCTGGCAGCATAAATATTGGACAGGAGAATGTAGTTACCAGTGTTGTTTGGTTCCAGTTCAAATAGTTTGTTTGCAGCAACTTCTCCCAAAGCCATGTCATGGTGAACTCGGCAAGCATTTAATAAAGCACCCCAGACACAAGCATCTGGCGCAAATGGCATTTTCATCATCATGTGGTAAGCTTCATCAAGCTTTCCTGCACGGCCAAGAAGGCTCACCATGCAAGCATAATGCTCCATCTTAGTTTCAATCCCATAATCTTCATACATGCTGTTAAAGAACTTCCGCCCTACATCTACTAACCCACTCTGGCTACATGCAGAAAGAAGACTAGTAAAACTTACAGAGTCTGGTCTTTGACCACTCTTCTCCAGGAGATGAAAAATGTCAATGGCTTCCTTTGCTTTTCCATGCATTGCATATCCACCAATCATGGCATTCCAACAAGCCAAATTGCTCATAGGCAACCTATCAAAACAACTCCTTGCAGCTTGAATCCTTCCACAGTTGGAGTACATATCAATAAGTGCACTGCCCACATAAACATCATCACTAAATCCACTTCTGATGGAGAAGCAGTGTGCTGCTTTTCCATGTGTAAGAGCAGCAACATTAGAACAAGCTGGAAGCAAGCAAGGTATGGTTACAAAATTTGGCTTCACCCCAACTATTTGCATTTCTCTAAAAAGTTTCAATGCTTCAATATCTTTGCCATTTTGAGTGCAACATGCAATCATGGAGGTCCATGAAACAACATTTAATTCAATACCTTTGCACTGAAATTGTCTAAAAATTCTCAGTGCATCATTGACCATTGCATTCCGAGAAAGGCCAGCAACCACAGCATTGAAAGCACCCACATCCTTATGTTCCATTTCTTCAAATAAATGCAACATTTCTAAACTACATCCAGTCTTTCCATACACATCCACAAGTGAACTGACAACACACTTGTCTGATTCAATTCCAAGCTTGATCGCATAGCCATGAACTTGAACACCCAAGTCCAAATCCTTCAAATCACCTACTGCAGCAAGAACACTAGAAACACTAACTCCATCACAATCAAAACCATCAAGATGCATTTTCTGAAACATTATAGCCGCCTCAAGAAAATGGCCACTCTGATTAAACCCAGAAATCATACCATTCCAAGAAACCACATTAGGCTGAATCCCCAGTTTCCCCATGTCATTAAAAACATTGCATGCATTAATCACATCTCCTTTCTTAGCATAACCAGAAGCTAAAGCACTCCAAGAAATCAAGTCCGGATCAGACATCCCATCAAACACCTTATGTGCATATTTCAATTCGTTACATTTCATATACATATGAACTAAAGATGATTGCACAAAAGAATCCAAACAAAGCCCTGTAGTTAAACCAAACCCATGAACTTGTTGACCCAATTTAAGAGCCGAAAACCCAGCACAAGCCTTGATAATACTGGGGAGTATATGGGTATCAGGAAAGAGTCGTAAAGCGAGCATTTTGCCAAATAACTTAAGCGTCTGATTGAAATTACTGAACTTTGATGAAGCGTTAATGAGAGTAGAAAATGAAACAAAATCGGGATTCGGCAGCGAGTGCAGAAGGAGGTCTGCTTCTGCGAAACATTGGTTGTTGGCGTAAATGGAAAGTAACTTGGTGGAGAAATGGGATTCGTTTGAGAGGCCATTCTTGAGGACATGGGCATGAGCTTGCCTTGCTTCTGTGATTGTTGCTTTGATTGTGTTCAGATTACCAAGATGTACAAATTGCCTTGCTACTACCATTGGTGGCAGCGCTACCAGAAGTTCTTCATGTCTTTAAAACCTCCAGCAAAATTCTTTTCTATTAATTAACTTTGGCCTAAGCCTAAGAATTGGGCATAAAAATTTTATGGTAAATCATTCTTTTGTTATAAACTATATTGTTTTAAATTTAGTTGAAACAAATTTATATTTTATTTATTTAAATTAGAAACATGTGGTGGAGCGGTAGGGGTTCATTATCTCTTAACCAATGATCTTACTTAATAATGTGCCTACAAATCAGCGAGCGGGATTAACCTAGAACACCAATGCGATAAGAAAAAAAAAATATTTTATTTAGGATGTTTTTTTTATGAATTTTGTCAAATTTTCTGCCAAATTTTTTTAAATTTTAATGGTTGTATAGTTTATTGAATAAAACTAAAAGTTAATCAAATCATTTTTTATCAAATATTTTTTTACTATTTTGGTAATATTATGTAAAGAACCATTTTACTCTAAATTTGTAACTTAATTATTATTTCTTTAATTAACTAAAATAATAAAATTTGTGAAAAAGACAGTAAAAAAATTTGAGACTTAGGACTTTATAAATGAAAAAAATATATTTTAGGACTAAATTTGTCAAATATTTTGATCAAATTTACCTATTACTCTAGTTTTTTACATTCCTCATTATTAAATAGTAATTTCAAACACTTTACTCAACTTTTGTTATGGGTCAAAGTACCACTATTTAGGTTTATCTTTATCGTTTCAAAAGTATATTCTGAATTGATTATAAATATTTAGGCTGATTTTAATATTATTATTTAAATTTTTATATGGGATAGTATTACAATATATAAGTATATTCTGAATTAATTATAAATATTTAGACTAATTTTAATATTATTATTTAAATTTTTTGGGCAGTATTACAATATATAAATATTGTCTATATATATCCATAACTTGAGAGCTCCGGCTCAAAAATGAGCGCGTGATCATAATCATCTATATATCAACGGTTCTGCGTTAAAGCAAACCAACAGAATCACGATCCGAGCAGTTCCGTTCCTCCGTTTATAAATAAGAGAGCACAGTGGAAATAGCCACTGCACCAGAATCAGCGTTGAATTCGGCCGGTGCTTTTCCTTTTCTTGCAGACTTTCTGAATCTTGTATCTATCTATCTTATCGAATTAAAATGTTGAGGCTTTCACTTCGAAGAGGTGATCTTTTTTTTTTCGTTTTGAAGAAAAAATGATTGTAAATTTGTTGTACACGAAACTTAATTCTACATGTGCTTTTTCTTTTCATTTCATTGATTGTAGATTGTTGGAGACTAATTGAGGAATCTGAACTCGAAGTGTGTGTCTGTGTGTTTTTTTTTTTTTGTTTTGTGCTTTATTTTGATTGTATTTTTGCGATTTTGTTAAACGTTTTTATTGTTTTGGTGAGTTAATTTATTGGATTCTAATACTCTTAGTTCGGACCGAGTGGAGGATTGTTTGGAGTTTGATGATTGATGAATCCAAATTTGAGGTGAAACTTCCTGTTGTTTGTGATTTTTTGATATGATTTTTGTCTGTTCAGGAAGGAATATAAGGTTTCAGAGTCACAGGATACTCGCTAGTGCATTAGCTGAGTTCTCAACAGCCACTGAACCATCATGGACGCATGGGAATTCATTGGTAAGCTATAAAAATGGTCTCCCTTTTTACTTTAACCCTTTAGTCAAAAGCTGACGACTATGTGGTGGACTAGTTGACTGTGGAGAAGTGAAGGAGAAAGTGAAATGACTGAAATTTCTCGTGATTATTGCAAGAGATCCAAGATTTTAATGATCTTGTAATCTGTAAATTTCAAGTATGCATATTACACTTGAAAGCTTTTCGACTGTATTTATATTAGAAAAGGCTTTTGCTTAGTCCTATTTTTGGACCATTTGGAGCTATAATCATACCAATATTTCAGGTTGGAAAAGGAAATGAAATTAATAATCATCTATTAAGTTCTTCTTAGTTACAATTATCATATGGTGTTTGAATTTTGAACTTCTGTTTCAGTAAAAAGTTGTTACCTTATAACACAAGTATCTATCATGCTGAATGTTATCCTCAAGAGTTTCTGGAGTTTGTGTCTCTTAATTACAACAACTAGAGTAAGTAGTTTGTGAGCATGTTGGGTAATTCTTACCTTTTATTCCTGAGTAAACTTTCTATCATATATAACCAGTGAATTGCAGATGAAGATTTAGAATTAATTGTGAAAATATTGAACCTAATGTTGATATCATAATTAGGTAATGGCAGTTAATATATGAGATGATATAATATAATTGGAGTCTGTCATCCTTTTACCTTGAACAGAATGTTTCATGAATCTTTTTGGCTTTTTCAGAGGGTTCCAAACTTGATTGGTGGTAGTTTTGTAGATTCACAATCATCAGAGTCTATCGATGTTCTAAACCCAGTGAGTGGCTTTAACAGCATCATCTGAACTCTATCTCTTATATTAAATTTTTGCCTTTGAACCGTATGATCAGCTTCATGATTTTCATAGGCAACACAAGAAGTGGTTTCTCAAGTGCCACTCACTACAAATCAGGAGTTTAAATCAGCTGTAGCTGCAGCCAAAGATGCCTTTCCCTCTTGGCGTAATACCCCAATCACATCTCGGCAGCGTATCATGTTCAAGTTCCAAGAACTTATCAGAAGAAATATGGTATGTCTTAAGGTTTGATCATTTTTAGCTGTATGGTTTGGTTGACTCTTTTTTTTCAGCCCTCTTAAGAAAATGAACCTATTTCATGTTCCAGGACAAGCTTGCCCTTAACATAACTACAGAACAGGGAAAGACATTAAAAGATGCACAGGGGGATGTTTTCCGTGGTCTAGGTAAGAAGCTTTCCTATATAGCTGTCACATAAGATGAAATTATACTGATGGTTGAATTCCTGAATTTTTGGGGTTTTTCTTCTGAAGAGGTTGTGGAACATGCCTGTGGGATGGCCACTTTGCAGATGGGAGAGTATGTTTCCAATGTATCCAATGGAATCGATACCTACAGCATTAGAGAGCCTCTTGGAGTTTGTGCTGGGATTTGTCCCTTTAACTTCCCTGCAATGATTCCCTTATGGGTTAGTCATTTCCTGGCATTTTCTATTTACTTGTGTTTTTATTGAAGTTATCTTCCTCTTAGAACACCAGAGTTCTTCTCCTATCTCCTTCCGCTCTCTCTTGAGGAGGGCAGAGAAGGGGAATAATATACAGTGGCAAGAAACAAGTACAGCTTGAAAGTGATCAAGTTGCATTATACATTTCCATTCTTTAGAAAACAAGCTGTCTAACGTGTATAGGGAAAATTATGCAGATGTTTCCTGTTGCTGTTACATGTGGAAATACCTTTATTCTAAAGCCTTCTGAGAAAGATCCAGGTAACAGTTTCATGGAAAGTTGAATTAGAAACTTGATCTGATATTTCTCAAAAATTACTAGATCTGTGCAATACATACAATCCTGCACAAGGAGAGAACAAGACATAAAAAATATAAAATAATAAGAGCAGTTTCTTTGCCATCCATTTGGAGAGAAATCTCTTTTTCGCATTAATGAGTCTGAGCTTCTTTCTTTTTGTTCGTAGGGGCTTCCATGATACTGGCAGAGCTGGCCATGGAGGCTGGTTTGCCTGATGGTGTTCTAAATATTGTTCATGGCACAAATGTAAGCCTTGATTCTGGAACAGACTATAAGAACTCATTATCTGTAGTCCATAAAGTTTGATGAATATAGCTTCTTTCCTGAGCTGTTAGCATCATGGTGTTTCACTTCTTACAGGATACTGTAAATGCTATATGTGATGATGCGGATATCAGAGCTGTATCATTTGTTGGTTCAAACATTGTAAGTAACTCCTTTTGTTGCATATCTCTACGGCATAGGAAATATTTGTAGAAATATGTTAACTATTTCTATCAATTGCTGCTGTTCTTTCCTTTATTGATATTTCGCTTTTTTTTTTTTTTTTTTTATCCTTATTCTGAAATGTCCCAAATTCTGGTTGAAATTTGTCCACAGATAACTGGTAGATTTAGAAACAGGAAAGTTCTAGAATTAGGAATGTTCAAGCACTTCCCTATTTCTTTTCTTCTTCCTCACCCTCCTTCAAGGTTAACAATGATGCATATACCAAGTCATATGTCAATGAATAAATTGTCCTAATGCTATTTTTCATTGTTATGTAGGCTGGAATGCACATTTATTCAAGAGCATCAGCAAAAGGAAAACGTGTTCAGGTGAAATGCAGTTGGATTGCTGCACATATTAGCTTCTTTAGTACTTGATCACAAATTCATTAACACAAATCTCTGATCATGCTTTCAGTCAAATATGGGAGCTAAGAACCACGGAATTGTACTACCGGATGCTAATGTTGATGCTACTTTAAATGCTTTAATAGCAGCAGGATTTGGAGCTGCAGGACAAAGATGTATGGCCTTGAGTACAGTAGTGTTTGTTGGAGACTCGAAATCACGGTATCTTTTCATTAGATGCTTTGTCCAATTTACTTCTCTTTTAGATACTATTCCTTTTCAACATCTCTACCTAGCTTATGTCCTTCTTTAGTCATAATGGGTTAACTATAGGGGTAATTCCTCAATCTTAGGAGAAGAACCCAGTGCATAAATTGCACTATCAGTCTTTAACTTGTGGGATCTTGGGAATGTTGTTTACAAAATTTATTTCCCGAATTCTTCCTTCTTGCCAATGAAGGCTGTAGCCTCAAATTTCTCTTTAGGCTACAGGAGTTTGCTCTAGTAGAATTTTTAGGAACTGATATTCTAAGTCCTTGGGAAACTTGTGACATATCATCAGGTGTTACTTTTTGGCTTTTTCTTCCCACACCCAAACCCCTACCCAAAAGAAATAAAAGACGAAATAAATGGTAGTCGTTCTTATTATATCTTCTGTTTCACCTTTGAGTATTTCATCTTGAACAGCTTTATTGAGAATTTGTTATGTAGTGTTATTTGATTTTGAGTACATGCTATTTAAACTAATTTAGTAAGTACTATACATGAATTGTAGGGAAGAAAAGCTTGTTGAACGTGCTATGTCCCTTAAGGTAAATGTTGGAACAGATCCTGATGCAGACCTTGGTCCAGTGATTAGTAAGCAGGTACTTGCATTTCTTTAAGACCAATAGTTCCAATTACCAAGAAAGTTCAAAAGGTTAAAGTGATGCTCATAAGGACTAGGATCTATTTTCTGTACTATCCAAATACTAAAAATTTCTTTTATATTTTTTGCCTCATTTTACCACTGAATACATAACTGTGTGCCTTCAACATTTTCAATACTTAAGAACATCTTCTTTGATTTCAACAGGCAAAAGAAAGAGTGTGCAGATTGGTTCAAATTGGCATTGACAGTGGTGCTAGAATATTACTTGATGGAAGAAAGCTAGTGGTATGTGGTATTTTCTTCAAGTCCTTTTGAATTCAGACTCGCTTTCAGACTCGCTGATGTTCAATAGATTAGCGATTTTTGTCAAAAGTGTTTGTGTTTAACCAGTCTGAGGTGCAAATTTGATGAAATATGAATGTAGAAGTTCAGGAAATGAATTTAAACTAACTTGTTACTCGTGAGTGGCTTAGATATGTTTCTCTACCAAATTGATTAGTGCCTTGAAAAAACCTTAGTAATCTCTATCTACCTCTATGTGCCTTATGAACTGTATCTTCATATCCAGGTAGAAAAAACAAAGTGAAAACAAAAATGCACAAGTAAGGAAGAGAAGAATCCCTTATTTCCCTATTGCCTGTTGAAAGCTAAAAAAGTAAAGAGATTAAAAAGAGAAAGGATCATAAGAGAGGAATTTTGTTGCTTACTCAGAGCAGCTCTTATGGAGGTTGATTCCCTATGTTACAGATATGAGAGTGTTCAAAACGAGGATTACGGCTTGTTCCAGGGACAAGCTATTTGATAGCAAAACTAATTGATTTGAAAATAATGTCAAAGGAAATTCATAGCACTAGTAATGATACTTCTGTTGGTGGCTTGTGTTTCTAATTTCCAAACTCAAATTAATCTTTAATCTATACATGGCTAACAGGTGCCAGGATATGAAGAAGGAAACTTTATTGGACCCACTATCTTGTCCAACGTTACTGCTGACATGGAATGCTATAAGGTACTTGTTTGCTGATCTCCTGTATTTCCCCAGTCCCTTGTCACTGATGCCCTCCCAGTTCCTCTTTAGCTGTTAGAATACATTATTCTACTATAAATGGCAGCTTAACTCTGTCTTCTCTTTAACCATCTTATGAAACTGGACATGGATGTCTTGCAGGAGGAGATTTTTGGCCCTGTTCTCATTTGCATGCAGGTATTTTTAGAGTTTAATGTACAACCATAATTTATCTCAAGAATCTTGCATTAGAATGATCTTAATTTAATTTCTCTCCGGTTTCATTTTGTAGGCTGACAGCTTAGATGAGGCTATAAACATCGTGAACAGAAATCCGTAATCCCTCTCTCTCTCATTTTGCAGAATCCCAGTTGAATTATATCATATCTGGTTAGTTTATGAATTTGTATACTGGTTATGTGCTATAGATATGGCAATGGCGCTGCAATTTTCACTACATCAGGTGCTGCTGCAAGGAAATTTCAGACACAGATTGAGGCAGGACAGGTGAGCCAATTTATGGACATTATCTACATGCTCTACTGTTTTTACAAGGAGATTTTTTGGAGTAAATAATAGCTGGGAATTAGGTATTGGTAGATACAGCTTCATCTTTCCTGTATGTAATTTTAAATTATACTTGCATATTAGAGAGACATTTTCTGTCAAAAATGAGATTACCATGGATATGGGGGTTCAGATTGTAATCAAAGTTTACCGGTTCTGTGGCTCAGGTTGGCATCAATGTACCCATTCCAGTTCCTTTGCCATTCTTCTCTTTCACCGGTTCCAAGGCATCATTTGCAGGAGATCTTAATTTCTACGGTAATATATAATTTCCCCTGTTAAACTTCAAGCATTGTCCTGATGAATTAAGACCCTGGTTTTTTTTGTTTCAAACTCGAGTTTTCCTTATGATGATATGGTTCTTTATTCTATGTTAACTACTTACAGGCAAGGCCGGAGTTAACTTTTTCACACAAATAAAGACGGTGACTCAACAATGGAAGGATCTTCCTACAGATGCTGGAATCTCCCTTGCAATGCCAACTTCCCAGAAGCCATAGAGATTAAGCATTTATATGTTTATTTTCTTGCGTTTCAGATCAGTGAACAAAACATGCTCTATTGATTCCTGTCTCTCTCATCAGATTTGATCCAAAAATTAATAAACAATAAATAATATCTTGAATACTTTTTAAGAAAAATCTCAGGTTAGAACTTTGCAATGCCTTGTTCATAAACACCATCAGCCATTGAGCCACAAAAATATAAATATATATATATATAAACAAAGCTCTATAAAAGCAACAGGTATAAACTAAACTCAGCCAGAGATTCTGGTTTAGGAGAACAAGAAATACATGTCAATCCTCAGTTGATTGGGATATGGTCCAACACACAACAGTAATACACGAGAATTACAGCATCAAACATTTATACATCATATATATATATATGTGTGTGTATACTTGTTACCATAAATCTTAACCTTGAATACCACCAAGGAGCTATTCAAGTTAGACATATATTCAAGTTAGACAAATGCTTTTTCCCCTTGAGATGACAAGCCATGTCTATCTCTCCAGGACATGAAATGTTACAGATAGTGCACCACAATCTTGGCTGCTGCCGCTGCTGCTGCTGCTGCTGCTGCTGCTGCTGCTGCTGCTGCTGCTGCTGCTGCTGCTGCTGCTGCTGCTGCTGCTGCTGCTGCCGCTGCTGCTCCTCAGGAACAGACTTAGTCTGTGCACTTGTTTTCAGCTTCTCGCATTTGGACCTGTGTTTCCTTCCTTGAAGGTGTGAGTTCAATGCTGCCTCACTTTTGGTAGTCAATTGACACACAGCGCAGGTCCATTCACTCTGTACTTTTTCCTTGATCTCTGCTGGTGTTGTCACTCTTTGAGCTTCCTCAGGAGCTGCAATTTCCTTGTTCTCAATATCAACCAGGTCTAGCTTTGGCTGCTCGACCTGCACGGAAATCAAGTGAGAAAATACTCAATAGAAACACATACACAGAAGAAATCCCAGAAAACAGTGGAAAATGAATCTCAAGATTATACTAATTATAAAAAAAGAAGAAAGAAAGCATTACCAATTGTTCTTCAGAAGTGACATTTTTCTCTGCTGGTTCCACTCTTTTCACAACTTCGATAGCATCAGCATCTCCAAGAATAGGTTCTTTAGGTTTTGCCTGTGTATTGAAACAGTTTTCTTCTCAGAAAATAAAGAAAGAGATGAGAATTGCAAGCTAATCATCTATTTTTCTCTCAAACTTCCAAGTCCTATGTAATCTTCTAAGACATACACATACATAAATATAATGCATAATCTTTCACTGAGTAACTTCATTACTGACTTGCTTACAAAAAAAAAAAAAACTTAATTACTGACTTAAATGCAATTTAGGCTTAGTTTCTAAGTTCAAAAATGGAATTGGTGGTGGTACCTTGCTCGCAATGAGCTTCTCCAGAGCTTCTGGTCCATTCTCTTTAAGGTATGTTTCTGCTGAAGCTAGAAATGAATCCTCATTATATGGTTTTTCCTTTGGGATAGAGAAACTGTTCATCATATCTTGCAGGCTGAAAGACAAGAATGGATGCACAAGATGTTGGTAAGCAATGCATGCACCATCGAACTGAGGTATCACCAACCAGAAGACAGAAACAAGCTTGATGTATGGCCAGAAAGGTACCCTAACAAAAAAAAAAAAATCACTTTTTTTAGAATGTGAAACAACACCTGATAATACTCCATTGATGGAACATAGTTGAGAAAATCCCAATTAGATTAGATACATTATCTCATTTAGCAGGTAAACTGAATTGACAGAATTAGAAATACATGTAATGTTCTTGCAAATGTCCCAATCATTCCAACAGTTAACATTTATCTGCCAAACATTTCATATTGCATCTGCATACTATCTAAAGTTTTTTCTTCTAAGATTTTAAACAACAGTTTCAAGATTTCCCAAAAACAAAGAATCAATAGGATTCCACAGGAATAAAAATGGAGATTTTTCATATGGTGTAGGATATTACCATTGAATGAGCCTGACGAAAAAGATCTCAAAAAGAGAGATCAAAGAGAAAATAGTCCAATAAATGACCAGTTTCTTCATGTGATACTTCGAACTAGTCTCTATTGCCCGAATGGAAGCCCATCTTTCAATCACAGAAATCATCATTAGAATAAATAAATAATATATATATATATATGTATGTATGTATATTATCATCAAATCATTCAGAAGAAGAAAAATCATAACACATAACAAACAGAGGCAAGTTGGAGGCTTACAATGGGTAAATCAGAGCAAATGTAGGCCTGCATAAAACAGTAGAGTCAAGAAGGAAATGTAAGTGTACAATATACAAGTAGCAACAAGCATACATATATATATATATATATGACATTAGTACATAAAAGTGAAAGTTCAACAAACAAATGATGATCAAAGATCCAGCAGGGATTTTTCTTTTTCTTTCCCTTAATTTCAAAGCAAGATCTTCACTGATTTTTTTTCTCTCCATTAGCAGATAAACACAGAGGAAGTTATACAGTGAGAATTACCAGGCAAGAAAGTCGAGACATAAGAGGGAGAATCTGAGAAAACCCACAAAACCCATTTGAGAAGAACTGATCTTTACTTTACTTCTTCTACCTTTACTTTCTTTTCTGAGTTGGGATTCTCTTTATAACGACAATAATGAATATATATAATATATATATATATATATTATATTCCCCCTTTTCTGAAATCATGGATGAGAAAGTAATTCCATTAAGCAACCCCCAGAAGCAGTTCCCGCGTGCCCGCGTTAAAGAAACAAGGGAAACAACCTTCAATCTTCCATTAATCACAAAACTGTTCTGCAGATTGCTTTTAATTTGTATATACTTAACTACCCATAATCAATGAAATATTAGATCAAATAAGCTCTAGATTCCAATCAATCCAATACACTCACTGCACACTGTTTTTACATTGTTTAAGGAATTGACTTCCCAAAGAAGTACGACGACCTCTGGCCTTCCGCTTCTTAAATCTCTACACGTGTCATCCGTACAGACAGGAAAGTTTTTTATTTGAACTTTATTTTCAAAAGCCCATTGGGCTGGATAAACTTTTTTTTTTATACTCACCTGGGGCGCCCGGTATCTACTTTATTTGGTGAGACTAATCCGGACTCGGTCTGCAGAGCGCTCGCAGAATTCAACTCTTAATCGAGGGTGAGGGTCTGACCCAGAAGTTTTTTTAAATTGTGCTAACCACCCAAAGGATTCGAAACATCCACCATCCGTCATAGAAGAAGCATTAAGAATCCGTATATCACCTCTCTCAATCTAACGGATTGGGCTGGATAAACTTTAGTAATTAATAGTAATTCCTGATTTATGGGCCACAAGTTCAGTGGGTTCTTGTTTAGCATGAACTTGTCAGGGGAATAAACCCAAATTTTGGCCTATAGATAAAACAATATTTTATACGAACAAGAAGTACCTAGTGATTATCGGATACAAATAAAGTTTATACAAATATTTTAATTGGGGGCTCAAGTAATAATTTTGAGTTTGAATGAAGAAATAGTTGTTTATGAACATCTTCCTCTTGGAAAAGCCTTGATAGAGCTCGATTACGTAGCTTAAATAAACTCTAAAGTTTATTTTCATAAAAGGGTTTGATGCAACTCGATTCAAAACAACCAAAATTCAAAGTGACTATTAAATTGGTATGTTTTAACTCTCTTTCCTTAGTTTAAGTGGCTTCACCCGATTCTCAAATAAAATATACTTCTAACTTTCTTTAAAGACGATCTTATATTGTATTTTTATCATGTATAAATTTCACTTATATTAACCGATAAAGATATCTACTTACCAAAAACCCTAACATATCTTGTTGTTTGGAGGTAGAGGAGAGTAGAGATAGAAGTTTTATTCTCTTCAGTAATCTTTCTATAAAATCCAATAACCTTTTTGGATCTTGTTATTATATAAAAAAAATACATACTCCCAAAATGGAAATACTTTCTTCATGATGTCTGGTAGTAGTGGCTTTTGAACTACTGGTAGTTTCTCAAAGATTCTTTTCATAAAACTAATATAATAAAGGATTGAAGAAAAATAATAATAATAATAGTCAGTGGATTCTCGTTATCCTGTTTAATTAAGGGAGATCAAGTTCATAAATTATTATTTCTTTGTCAATGTGGATACACAATGCAAGGATCCCTTTGTTTTATATATATATATATATTATTAAAGCTAGAAAGTGTCTTAGATGAGTCTCAAACTATATGAGGGCAGTTAATTCACATTCGGACTAATCTCATTTGAGTCAGGTTGAAACTTTACGGGAAGATTCGAACCCTCACATGCGTCTTGAGCTCTTTATATATATATATATATATATATATATATATATATATATATATATATAGTGACTAATCTCTTTTATTTTAAATGTTTTCTCATTATAATTTGACTACAAAATTTAATCTACTCTCATAAGCGAAATTCAAATTTCCGACTTCATAATTAAAAAATAGGAAAATTGGTCAAATTGGTCCCTTAACTTATAAAGTTTTTGCGATTGCATCCCTTATCTTTGTAATTTTGGCCAATTTCATCCCTTATCTTTATAATTATGGTCAATTTCATCCTTCCATTAAATTTTTGTTTTGGTTAACTGTTAGTCAACGGTTATATTTCATAAAAATCATTTTCTCAAGGATAAAAATGTCAATTCACCGTTTAAAAAAAAAATTTCCAAATTCGTCCATTAACTTATAAATTTTTTGTGATTTCATCCCTTTTTAAAATTTTTGAATAATTTCATATCTTATCTTTATAATTTTGCCCAATTTTATATATATATATGATATTTATGAGACAGTTATTTCAACATTCATTGGTTATTCTCTAATCATTACAATTTTTAAAAAAGAAAACTTGAATACATCTAACAATCTTTAGTGGTTTAACATTCATTTGTCTTTTTCACTATCTTTTTCTTTTTCTTTTTTTTTTAACTAAATAAAATCTTCGTGGCTAAACTTGCATATGGAATTCAAATCAAATAAATTTCAAATTTTAATTATATAAATTTAGAAAGTACAAAAAAAAAAAAAAAAAAAAAAAAAAGTGTTGGCCCTCGTAAGAATCCATTAGTTGATTTCAATGAGTGTGGGAGTTTCTTACTCCATAGAAATAAAATTTGAAGCTCTTTTTTTCCATTTTCTTTTTTGTTAAAGTTGAAGGTCATTTATTCAAACTTTAATACAATCAATGGAATTTGAGATAGAACCGTGTCATAATTTGAATAAATAAAGTTGTCTTTCATGCATACATTCTATCAACTTATATATATATATATATATATATATTTATATATTTATATAGTCAAATATTATTTTTTTTTAATTTCCGTAGAGCGATAATCAACTCAAACTATGGGCCTCAAAATATCATTTTTAGTACAGTAATGACAACACTAAATAATTATTACAATGATAATTGGTATTAGAACGAATAGTCAACTTAGACTATGAACCTCGAAATATTTCTTTTAATACAGTAAAAATAACACTAAATAATTATTAGTGTATGAACTTATGGGTCGAATCTTGACACTTATCTTATAAATATCACATGTTAGGGCCAACAATGTTCGACAAGATTGTGTGGGGAATGATTCAAAACGCAAAGAGAGAGAGAGAGAGAGAGGAAAGAAGAAAAAAGAGAGGCAGAAATACTTAGGTCAACAGCAAGTGGAACAGGTCGATATATAACTAACTTAAAGCTTTTTCTTTCACGTCAAGTTTATTAGCTAGGTTTGATGAATCCATATATATATATATATATATATCTATATATAATCTTTCGTAAATTACCCTAAAAAAACCAAACTTGCCCATATTTTTTGTCACAAAATGAAACCCTTTTTCTTTAACTTGTCCGTCTCGTAAATAAATTTGTGAAGTTTAAAAATCTCATTCATTTTGGAACACGTTTTCTCATTCACGTTCTTATAATGATTAAGAAGATTATTGTATCATATAAATTTTAAATAAAAGAAGCGTTATGCAAGTAATATAAGCACCTTAAAAAAGTGATTATGAACCAGAGGCATGTGGTAGAGCGGTAGGAGCTTCTTCTCCCTTAATTAATGATTCGGATTTTAAATCTTGGCTTGGGTATAAAAAAATGTTAAATCCTCTGACCAGCTATCACACCCAATGAGGTGCCTACAAATTAGCGAGCGAGATTAGTCTGGACGTGAAATGGTTTGAAGGTGCCGCCCTCAGTGATGGGACCCACCTAGAACACTTGTGCGATAAGCCAAAAAAAAAAGTGATTATGATAATCTAAGATCAAGACAAAAGATATTTTCATGGATATATATATATATATAAATAAAAAGAAAGAAACATATTAATTCTCCACTATAAATTTCTTTTGACTTTGATGAGGTAGAGATTCTCAAAAACAAAATTGTGATAAAATCTTTTTTGCAGGTACTTTATAAATCACACTAAAACTTTCCACATCAAATTTGAGCAAAATAAAAAAATCTCTAATTTTATTTTTTAAAAAATAAAATAAAAATAAATAAATATTCATTTTAAGTGGTTAGTTCTTTATTTTTCATGTTATATCTTAAATTAAAAAATAATTTAAAATAATTTAAAATAATAATAATAATAAACTCTAATATATAACCATCATATACTTATATATATATAAATGATATATATATATACTGTTATTTAAAACGCGAGATTAAAGTTTATCATATATGGTTACGTAAGCAAATAAATAGAATAGAGGAGCAGTCCAAAGTTTGATACGTACCATGTATAGTGGCGACATTTACGATGAATTTCTAGGGCAAATGCATGCTGCCCACAAATTATTGGTTCTCGTCAAAATCTATTATTATATATACATATGTTATATATTTAAAATGATTCCCTTCTTGCGTGACTCGGTGACTCGGTATGGCCCTCTGGTACGGTAAAACAACCAAAAATTTTAAAGATTTATAAAGAATTCGATGATATTATTCTATTTTAGATAACATGTGATACGAGATTGTTTTATATAGATCGAGAATCAAATAAAAATTTAGATAAAAATAATATTTACTATACAAATATCAGCTTTTAAAAGATAATTACTACTAATCTAAATATAAGGTATCGTATAAAAAATATTTCACGTTGACAAATCCATTTTTTCAATATCCTTTATTATCACTACGGTGCACCTTTGGTCTAACTCCAACTTGCGTGTATCATATTTTTCAATAATATATAAAAAACGTAACAATATGTATATAAAAATGTGTTATGTATGTAATGTAATTTGGAGTTAATATTTATTGTCAATATGAATTAGTATTAGACCGAGTAATTAATGGTAGAATCGATAAAAAAACTTAAATTTATATATATATATATATATATATATATATCATAATAAACTCTTAATATAATGGATTTAATTTTAAATATATGATATATTTAAATTATATTTATAGATTAATTTTCATCGATTCTGATAAATATGTGCCCATAGTTAACATAATGGATTTTAACCAAATTTTCCTTGTAAGAAAACGTCATAATCCTACCGACAAAGAAGCCCGAATTACTCACGTTTCTTATTCTTTGATTAATTTTGTCCTTTTTTTGTTTTATTTGGTCCACCATATATATATATATATTTATAGTTTTTTTTATCTGACAATTTTATTGAAAAGAAAAAGAGGATACATGCATACAATGAGGCTAAATTACCGTCACAGATAAGAGGCTATAATTATTAGTTTTTGACTAAATTTAATCTTCACTAAGAAACAAAAGCAAAATTAGACCTAAAAGATAAAAACAAAACATGATAGAAAATTATTTATACTAAATATAATTGTGATAAAAAGTTAGAAAAGTTTGAGAAATTAAAGAGCGATCATCAATGCGTGGATAGTCCAAAAGCATAAAAACATTGCACAACCCATCGTTATGGTTTGTCGGAATCTCGTATCACTTGCATGGATGGCTAGCTAGAATTCAGCCACCAAGCTTGTGTCCAAGAAAGCTAGGAATAAATAAGGAAAAAAAACTTACCTAAAAAATCAGTCAGCCTTCTCAATTGAAAATAACTATAACCTTGAAGAGAAAAAAGCTGCTACCGACAAATTTAAAGGAGAAAAACTGAAGGATAGTTTGAGCACCGCTTGTCTCTCAAAGAGATTATGAGTTTAAGTAAAAAGGAAAAAGAAAATTCTTCTAACATTCATTTTTATACGGAAAAAAAAAATTACAAAAAAATCTTTAACAAATAAAAAGTATGTTGAGTCATGAACCACCAAACTGCGTGGATCACATTAGAACTTGTTTGCAAAGAAAAAATGAACTTTTTTAATGTATATGTAGATATATAAATATAATTTAAAAAACATTAATTATAAAAATATGAAACAAAAATATTAATAAATGTATATTAATTTATTTAATATAAAAAATAAAAAAATTTTTTTTTTTTCAAATTATATATTTTTAAAATTTAAAACAAAGAAGTAAACAACACAACCAACAAATCTGCCCAATAATCAGTTATCAGTTCATTATTTAATTAATTTGGCCCAATCCGGTCCCGCCACCACCCTTTGCCCTGATCCTCCTCCGACACATAACATATGTCACGTGTTCTAAGCTTTCATTAGAGTTGCACGTGACCCTCGCACGTGATGCAATACGTATATACCAATCTCACGTGATTACTTCTACCATTTGTGTCCAATAAAAAGATTTTACCATTTGCAGTTTTTGGGTATTTGAAGTCATTGTATCTATTGACATACATCTAAATATTTATAATTAATTCAAATCTATATGATTTTGTGATAGCTTTTCGGAATATTCCACATAGAATGAGTGGTTCCACTCCCTATCGCGTGGTCAAATGTCGGAAGTAAATGTCCGACTCTTCAATGATTAAGTCAATAATGAAAATCAATGGATGATGATATTTACTTGATTCTCTCTAGTATGTGATAAACAAACACTTATAATATTTTGTGATATTTGACTTTTTTGTATGTATTTAGTGTGTAAGTTACCGTTTATATTTGAATTCCCAGCCAACGAGAGAGTTACACTTGGATTGCGTATCCTACTTGACAATCCGAATTAGTGACTCCAATAATGTATGTCATGTTAGACGTATTTAATGTTTCATATTGAATGTATCTTTCATATCAAAAGACATCATTTGCGTAGTACTTATATGTGTCGATCGACACCATAAAGAGCTTAGGCAAAGCCTAGTCGGCCTGCTCAAGTAGGCATTCACCTCGGCTCCTTCACCCGACGTGAACTCTACCTGCATTTTGGTGTTTCTCAATCTTTTTATCATAGTAAATATAATATCAAGTAATTAATCGTAAGTGTTACAAGATCTATAATCACAACACGAGCTACATAATGTGGGGATTTGAAACCTCGATCATCCGCTCTGAAAGAAGCATTAGGAGTTCTGCACACCAACTCCCCCAAGCTACGGGGTTTAGTAGCCTCGTGATATAACACAAAATGTGGGTAAATGAAATCGAAGTCCAAATTAGAAATTAGTGCAACTACCTCTCTTTTTCTCAAGTCTATAAAGTTTTTATTATTATTTTATTTTGTTTTCTTGGTCCACCTAAAATGGGATGCAATTTCTAATGAAGACTTAATGGAAAAATGGGGATGGGAAACCAATAACACATTTTTTTTTTTTTTTTTTTTTGGTACCATAAAACCGTCTAAATACATTACTACTGTCTCGGTGAAATAAACTTGTCTAGATACATTGAATCATTAAAACAGAATTATTATTAATATTATTATTGACAATAAAAGATCTTTATAGAATTAGAATTATTATTATTATTTGTAACAATAAAAATAACTTGTCGTTGTCATGAGTGTGTATTTTAAATGATGATAACGTTGTTTAACTCAATTAATTGGAAATGTGATAATTTTTTTTTTTATTACTACTACTTTTTCTTTTTCTTTTAATTTAAATTTTTATATTTTTAATTAAAAAAATTAAAATATCATTTTGTCCAAGACGAGGAGTTTTTTTTAATGACACTTTTAAGTTAAATTCATATTTAATATAAATTAATCCCTATTTGAGTTGGGTCAGCTGCATACATGACCCAGCTTGAATAGGAATTAGTCTGGATCAAATGTGGATTTGGCCCAAAATTTCATTTAAGTTAGTAAAGCTTCACACCAACTCACCTACTCTTAGGATTGTGTTTTTTGCCATAATATTTATAAACTATTTTTTATTAAAAATTGTAAAATTAAATAATATTTAATTAAAATAAATAAATTTTTCTGTTTTATGACAAAAAATAAAATAAGTGTTCTATATATAAAAAAAATAAAAATTAAATGATAAAATGATACATGGACCATATTCTAAATTAATAAGACATTTATTTCATATCATAAATGTACATGATTTTTCATATCCCCTGAGGTGGTTAGCGCTACGTTAAAAAGATGTGGGTCAGGCCCTCACCCTCGAGTAAGAGTTGGACTCTGCGAGCGCACCCCATATCGAATCCAAATTAGTCAGCCCGTGTGGATTCGGATACCGAATGCTTAAGAAAAAAAAAAATATATGATTTTTTTCTCTCTATATATAGAGTCTTATTTTTTTTAAATGTCTTCTAGTTCTTGAATTTAGCCGAAAATAACGTGGGAAGAGAAGATTTTTCTCCTTAGAGTGTGGTGAAAAGAGATTCTTTTTGGGAATAGTTTTTTTACCCTTTTCTATTTTTTTTTTTTTAAAGGTATCTTAAGTCATCGTGACTCCAACTAATCTAAATTCAGTTAAATTGTGCCCATAAAATTCAACTCTTACTTGAGAAAAGCCTAGTGGTTCTTAAATAACACTTACAACGAGTGTTGAATCCTCAACCTCGTGTAACATTCACCATGAGTTTTTCCTTTTCTATTTAAATCTTCTTTATACCCCAAAATTATATGTTATCTTTAAAAATTTTATTCATAATAATTAATAATATTTTAAAAAGTGAAAAAAAAGGATTTAATTTGTAATTAAATAATGCATTGTAACACGTCAAATTTTTACTTTAAAAGTGTATTATAAATGTTATTTGAGATCATGAATTTGACACTTAGGTATGAATGTCGTCTAAGAGCCAAAATGATGATATCTTTTTTTAAAATAAGAGTTAAACTATGTAATCGTAATTCAAATCAAATTTAAATTATTCAAAATAATAATTTTAAATAACAAATGATGTAAGAATGTCTATGTCTTATTTAAAATTTTGGATCAACCCGGTAGCTTGAGGGAGTTGGTGTGCGGACTCCTAATGCTTCCTCCATCGAGGTTTCGAATCCCCTGGATGGTTGAACTCTGTGAGCTCTCCGCAAGCCGAGTCCGGATTAGTCTCACCAAATAAGGTGGGATACCGGCGCCCCAAGTGGGTATAAAACAAAAAAAAAAAAAAATTTGATCAAATGCGTGAAATTTTTTTTTGGTGGGTGCAATTAGTACATTTTATTTTATTTTTTTATTTAGTATCACATAAAGCCAATGCAACTTAAAAAAAAAAAAAAAAAAAAAAAATCATATTGTTAGAGATAATTCAATTATAATTTAGTTTAATTACATGTCAAGTTTCCCTTGCTAAATTTAATTAAACGACATCTTCTTTGAAAATGGCGTGGCACCATATAATTTGCCAAAATATTCCACTGACTTTAGTGATACATTTTTATTTTCTATTCAATAAAGTAATTTAATATATGATTTGAAAAATTGTATACTCTTGTTTTATAAATTTTTTTTTTTTAAAAAAAATTAGGTTATAAATCTTAATTTCTTAAAAATTAAGAAGTAAAATGAAAGATTTTATTATATAATTTATTTTAGAAGATTAATAATAATAAAAAAAAATGACCGTAAGTTTTGGAGTAAAATTAAGAAGTATAAGTTGAGTAGGGACATATTGGTAAAAATACACAAGTCTGGTTCAGAAATGTGTCATAGGCAGCAGCTTAAGGGGCGTCGATATCTTTATATAAACCAACTTCTCCAGCAATGTCCTTCCTCCCTCAAAGCCGCGACTCTTCCATCCGAGAGAGGCGAGTTTCCCGTCGCCGTCCCCGACCTCCGTTCCTCTAGTAGCTCCCTCGCCTGCTCTTTCCCTCACTCTCTCTATAGAGAGAGGAAGGAAGCTATAGATCAGCGGTATTGTACTTGGAGAGAGAGAGAGGGAGAGGGGAAAAATGGAAGGAAAAAAGTTTGCAGTTCTTCTATGTGCGGAGGATTCAGAGTACGTGAAGAAGAAATACGGCGGATACTTTGGAGTATTCGTTAGAATGCTGGCGGAGGAAGGGGAAACGTGGGATATGTATCGTGTGGCAGCTGGTCAATTCCCTGAAGACGATGAAATTGGGGAGTACGATGGCTTTGTGATCACAGGAAGTTGTAATGATGCACATGGAAATGATATTTGGATCTGTAAACTCTTGAATCTTCTTAAAAAACTCGATTCCATGAAGAAGAAAGTTCTCGGCATTTGCTTTGGTCATCAGGTATTTTACAGCTTTAATTAATTTATTTATGTTGTTGTTGTGAGTTAGGTTTTTGCTCTGTCTCTGGAATTTGTCATTCAACAGCTGTCGAGTAGTAGAATCCACCTTTTGTTCCCTATCTGTTTGCTTGCATTATTTGGGTAATTTTGTCATAATTTAATAACTAATTATTTTTTAATTGTCAAATACTTAAAAATTATAGTTGTTTCTGTCAAGTATATCATCGTCTTTTTATGCACATAAACTTCTTCATCTTTGACTTGCAGATTTGTTGTTTGCCATTTTTTAAGTCCTACAACGTAGTAGTTTGTGGTTATTCCTAACCTTGTAAAGTTAGGACTGGTTGGTGATGGCTCACTTGCTTAAAAATTAATTAGGGGAAAATATTTTAAGAAAAAAAAAAAAAAAAGTGTTTCTCTAGAATCCATTTGTTTAACTTCTTCATTCATTCTGTGGTGTTTTTTACTTCCTTAAGAGCACTAGATTTGTAAAATTTACTTGCCTAGTAAACAGTTCACTATTGGGATATCTCCAGTAAAACTATCATTTTACTGTGGAACCCAAACTTTGCACTTTACCTTTTTGTTGCTCAAAACCCAAGTTGAGAAGGTTTAACATATAGCGTAGCTCTGAATCTGGGGACCAGATGCCACAGCTATACATAGTACAAGCTCCGGTGGTCCAGATTTCGGGTCGTACAATCATCCCAAGTATATGATTTTGATTGTACAACGAGTCAATCTTGTGATAATGAGATTACAATCAAACAAAGCATGACGGGAATCCATTTGTAATATCGGTCCCCTGCAGTCTAGCTGGTATCCCAATCTTGAAGGAAGCTTTAGGCCCAAAATTTGTGGAGCTCTTTTACAACACAGGTCCAAATTTTGTGATTTTAGATGATTTTCATCAGCAAGTGAGAGGATTTTAAGCAACCCTTTAAGAGGGGGCAGTAGCAAAAACATTTTATACATGTTCATGAAATCAGTTTGACTTCATAATTTGTTTGCCTCATGGTCTCACATCCTTAAACTCTATAGCTCAATATTTTTACGTATGAAAATAATTTCTTTGATTCTAAAGTTTTCTACTCTTCTATGGGGGTGATTTTTACAATCTCGAATCTTGAGACAGAAATTAGAAAAAAAGAAAAAAGATCTATTGGTTGTACTTGTTTTATCGTTTAGTATTCAACTATGATTTCAATGGAGTAAGGACCAGTTCTTTGAACAGTTGAAGTATAATTCACATATGAACAATGAATGAATAAAAGTAAATAAGATGCGAGTTCCCTATATACAGATATGGGATAGTGGGGTCTGTTCTCTCCTAATTATGTATGGGAACGATTTATCATGTAGTATTTCAACAATCCATACAAAATTCCACTATGTCTTGTTCACCACCAACCGATTTAGACATGCACATTTGTCTCCACATATGGTTGCTAATCCACGTGAACACATGTTTTTAGTCTGCCCAATGAATTTTGTTGCACGTCTTTTCTCATGGATATGGAATCATTACTGTAGATTGAAAAAGTTGAGTTATCTGATCCCTGTCTTTTTCCCCATGATATTTTAATTTGAGATCCTCCTATGCACAAGTTCCGAGCTAATAATCAATAACAACTTTTTGATAGTAGTCATTCTCCAAAAAGTATGAACAGATTATTGTCTGGAAGTGGGGTACAAATTCTTGAATCTTCATTTTGTAATGGTGAAAGGGGCTTTGTTTTACTTAAAACAGGTACTGGGACGAGCAATTGGAGGAAAGACAGGCCGAGCAACATCTGGTTGGGACATTGGGGTTACCAATATTCATTTTTCATCGTCCAAACTCTTTGGATCCTTGAAGATGCCTGCTGCCTTGTCTATTATTGAATGCCACCGGGATGAGGTTTGTTTTATATATATTGAATCATTTACGATATAATGCAGTTTTGTCAAAATAATAATAATAATAATAAATTGTAATGTATATTACAATGATTTAGGTGATAGAACTTCCAGCTAAAGCAGAAGTCATAGCTTGGTCTAACAAGACAGGGATAGAAATGTTCAAGTATGGAGATCACATGATGGGCATCCAAGGTCACCCTGAGTACACCAAAGATATTCTTCTACACTTAATTAATCGTCTTCTCCAACTCAATTTCATTGAGGTCTACTACCTAAACGCTTTTCCAAACTCCTTTTTAACTAATCTTTACTTCAAGAAACTCATCACATGTTTGACACAAAAATATCGTATTGTGTATGAATGCAGGAGTCTTTTGCTCAAGAGGCAAAGATGGAGGTGGAGATTCAAGAACCAGACAGAGAGGACTGGAAGAAACTGTGCATCAGCTTTCTCAAGAGTAGATTGTGATATATATATATATATATATATATATATATACACAGAGAGAGAGAGAGAGAGAGATCTTTCTAAGAATTTAACTACTTACTAGACATTTGAAATATTGTAAATACTAAGAAATTGTCTTGGCCAAATTGGACAAAGAATGTTATCCTCGAACATTAATGGAAGTTGTTGCGTTTTTATAAGTTTGGAGTTGGCAGCCGAATAAAAATATGACCAGAAATTTGTCCCTAATTACGAGTGACGACGAAAAATAAAACAGTTGCAAGTGTAAGCTACTGAATTTAGGTAACAATCAATTCCTCTTTCCCTTTTCTTCATTTCTCCCTGAGAAGAGAATCGTTAAGCATATAGAAAACAATAGAAATTAGGACTCTAATTGAAATATTAATTTTATTTTTTCATTATTTTGTGAAAAATATTAAATTTGTATTAGTCATAAATTATTAATTTTTAAATATATTCAAAAATATGATAGATATTATCTTAAATTTATAAATTTTTGAAATAAATATAAAAATATGATAAAATTTGAAAACCACATAGGCATGGTCATTTCCCATCTCCATTATTATTAAAATTATTATTATTATAATTCATTTTCTTTTGGAAGAAGAAATAACGATGGAAACGACATTTTTCTCTTAGACACGGATAGTAAAGATTTTCATTTCCCTTTCGTAAGCATGTTTATTCTAGCATATATTTATTGAACTCTATTGAGCTTATTCTGTTATATTCCATTTAACAGAGAATATTAGAAATGTCAAATGCATTGAAAGAAAGAAAAAAAAAAAAAAAAAAGGAAAGATGCAAAATCATTATATCAAAAATAGAAATATCTCCTAACATAGGAGGAGAAGAATATATCATCAATTAGACCAATGATAACGCAAGGAAACACATGGATGAAAATGTTTGTGGACATAACATCCAAGTTTCTGAACAATTATTTAAGACAAATTAATCTGGTGCTAGTATTTATGTCCATGCTCAATACTTGCAAAAATATCACCTCAGTGAAACCCCACCATTAAGAGAAACATAAAGGAAATACAGACTATTAGAACTTTAGGTGCTAGCATGATAGCAAGCATCCTTAAGCACTCATCATGGAGCCTGAGTTCCTCTTGCATTCAGTCAACATGTCCATGTAAAATTGGCACTTGCTAATGTCACTGCCATAGCTGTTAACACACTGCACAGAAACAAGATATATATGTCATCATCTACATCAAAATAAATGAAAAGTACGTTTATCTTTATATATATAAGTGTTCTGGGGTGTACATCTTTGGCTCTTCTTTGCTTTCCTTTTACAAATAAGCATAAGAAGATGTAGGCTAATTAGTGATTCCTATAATTTGGATTACTAGTTTAAAATAAATCACTGACTAAAATTAGGTTAAAACCAACCCAGCTCAAATTCAGAAACTTGGCCTGTTTCCCCAATGACTACAAATCCTAAATTCATTCACATCCAACTAATAAATACAAATGCACAAATGATAAAATAGAGAAAGACAGGTCACATACGTCTTGGAATGCCTTCATTTGCACATTGCAAGCATCAGAACCGCCCATACTGTTTGCGGGTGCAGGTGAAGCAGCTGCGTCAGAGACAACTGTTTCATGCTGAATGGTGCGAGGGCCCATTACAGCATCTACAGCTCTATGGGCCATAGCACTTCCAGTACCAAAAGCCATGCCTGCAATAAGGAAAGTACAAAGAATTACACCTTGAACTTGATTGTATTCAAGGGATCAAAACATGATTGTACCCTTCACAATCCCAGTAAGATCTATTTATTTTTCATGCAAACCAGTGGAACGAAGAAAAAGAAAAGAAACAAATAGACTCCCTTAATGCCAAAGCTTCTTATGCACAACTATCCATTCTCCTTCTCAAAGGAGGAATACTTAGCTAACGCATCCCACTTGTACCACCCACAAATGATTATGCCAATAAAAGATTTCATTTGGAATACTTATACGAAATGTTTATCATTTAATCTCTAGTTTTACCTTGAGCAATGGTTGAACCAATATTACCAAGCATTGATCCCCCACTGCTAGCTTGGGGATGAGCTGGAGGAGGAGCATGGTTTACTGCAAGATATGAATATGATGTGTCAGAGATATGAATTTTAAAACCAGCCAACAAAAGAATAGACAAGAAACCAAAGTTTGAGGGGGCTTGAAACCAAGTAGAATAAAGAAACAAAGACATAGTACCTGTTTGAGGAGGTGGAGCACGGGCAGCAGGACGAGGAGCCGCACGTGGTGCGGATCTCCCTGCAAAAAAATTTATGGGAAAACATAAATATACACATCCAAACAATCAGCTAGTATTTTGTTCCATCACATATGGAGAAGTGTTTTCAGTTCATATCTACATAAACTAACATATGAATTTATCTTCTACACTACTACGCCTGGGAAAAAACTTTAAATCCATTGCTACTTTGCAACTCAATTCAATTATATAACAGAAATAAGATTTAGAACATAAAAATTTGATAGAAACAGCAATAACAATAACAGACAATGTAGACTTTAACATTGTTCTCATGCCTCCAAAGAATGGTTCAACAAATGCAAGAACAGGGAGTATCTTTCCTGTCCTAAACACAGGACAGCACAAAACTAAACCTTTCTTATATACAATTAAAATGCTGGTCCAGAGTATTCGAACAGAATATTACGTTTACAACTCATTCTTCGTCAACTATCCTACCAAACTTTTAGCCTTAACATCTAAAAGGATTCGACTTCTGTATCTATAATCCAATATCTGTCTACTTGTGGACCTTCAAACAGCATAAAAAGAGAAACTAAACAAATACATCTAAAAGAACCCAAAAAGCGCTTCATCAGGCAAAAAAAGTTACAAATTCCCAAAATAGTCAATTAACATCATTCCAAAACCCTAGCAAATATAGCTGGAAATAAACAAAGATCGGAGAATCTGCTATGGAATATAGATCCAAAATTAAAAGAACGAACAATCCAATTTTTTAATATGCAGAAAAAAGAAAGTGGAATCTCACCACCAGAGCTACGGCGAGGCATACTGTTCCGGCTGATGAACGATGGTGGCGGCGGTGGCAAAACCTAGAGGAAATGGAAGTGTAGAGGAAATGGTTGAATGGTACTTTGAAGATTATTCACGAAAACGGTTTTGCACCCTCTATATATATAATAATTATGTGGCGAGGGGTATATCGTGTCACCCTGTTAGTGGCTACAACTTTATGAATGACGTGTTTCCTGTCACTTATTCCTCAGTCAATTTATATCAATATTAATTTTTATTTGAATTGAATTTATTTTTTTGGAAGAAAATTTTGACTTAAATTTTTAAAAATAAATCTCAATCTCATTTAAGCCAAAAATGCCTTATTGACCAACTAGCTCTCAATTTCACATGCTGATAATATTAGTGATTTTTTTTTTTTTGTAAATTTGATTTTTTGCAATTTATGAGTGATTAACAATTTGAGATGTAATTGTAATTTTTTAAGTTTGAGGGAAAAAAATAAGTTGTTTACCATTAATTATTTGAAGTCACAATCAACTATTATTTTAACTTTCAATTTTAGACAGAAATATTATACATATTATTAATATAAAACTCGTGATTTCATAAATTATTCACAAATATTTTTTTATTTATACTATATTAAATAATATATATTATAAATACGAGATTAATTGTTATCATTTCAAAATATCTTTTGAATCAACAACTCTTGATTATAACAAACAAACGTTTTTTCCCTTTCTACATTTTTCATAAGTGCTTTATTATTCAACCCCTTTTTTTTTTTGCTAAGCACCAGGTATCCGGGGCAGGTTCAACCGAGAACACACACCGACTAATCTTGGGGGGTACACAGGCCGAGACAAAGAGTTTCTCACAAGTGTACCTCTATTAATTCAAGGGGTTAACCCCAAGTCCGATAGCCCCGAGGGGATTAGTGTCGGAATTCGATCCCAAGATGTCCGCATTTACGGCTCATCCCGGAAATCTTACCGCTAGTCCAACTCCTCGGGGTTATTATTCAACCCTTTTCTCCTTATATTCTATCCATATGTAATCATTTAGCTTCCGCAGGTTGCCGTTGTTTTGAGTAACCTGCGGATGTCATCTTGTGTTTTGAGTATTTTCACCATTTTCTCTCTCTAGACTTTTTCTTTCTCTCTGGAATAGTACTCTGGTACCCTTTTCACCATGGCTGTTGCAGCGGTGGCCCAACCATCGGCTGTGACACCAGATCCGCCTCAACCCAGCCTAAAAAAATCTAAGCGGCTGCAAGATGACACTATTTTCACACCCCCAACGGACGGCGGGATTAGTGATGTTGTTATGCAGGAAATTTCGACAACAGCTAAGTGGGGCCAACAGTCCTTTGCAGATACCCTACGGGACCCGCCTAAGCAACTCAACATTTATATGGGTGAAGATGACGATCGTGACCTATCGTCTTTTGCGGACATATGTGATATGGACCAAGCAGAGAAGGAGAAGAAAGCCCAACCAAAAGTCTGGTGGTCCCTATTTCCCCCGAGAAGTACCATAGCCTGTTGCAACCATGGCGTGGAGCCCTTGTACTCAAACTGCTGGGGAAAAGTGTGAATTTTCGCATCCTTGAGCAACGAACCAGTAGCCTCTGGAATCTGGAAAGTGGATGTGAACCGGTGGATCTGGAGGAGGGTTTCTACCCGGCCGATTCTACTCGAGAGAGGACTACTTTAAGGTTCTTGAGTGCGGCCCATGGATAATAATGGGTCACTACCTGACGGTGAAGAAATGGAAGCCAAACTTTCGTCCCTCCATGGAAAAGGTTCAGTCAACTCTTGTTTGGGTCCGTTTTCCTGAGCTCCCTTTAGAGCTCTTTGACGAGGAAGTGTTGTACTCCATGGGTAATGTTCTGGGTAAGACTATTCGTGTTGACCAAACTACTCTTGCAGCGGCTAGGGGTAAGTATGCGAGGGTGTGTATTGAAATAGATCTCTCCAAACCTCTCATCCCTTTCATAACTGTCCTTGGGTGCCAGCAAAAGGTGGAGTATGAAGGACTTCATTTGATCTGTTTTACTTGTGGAAAATATGGGCATCGTGTGGACCAATGTGGTCCGGCTAAGAATTCCGAGTCCGGGGGTTCCGGCGAATCTGGGGGATCGGGCAGCAGCGACTCCGAGACGAGTCAGGAACAAGGTTTCGGACCGTGGATGCTTCCGAAGCAGAGGAGGAATCGGAATGTACGGGCTTCGGCTAATCGCCGGGCTATCTCGCCAGCAAGCTAATGCTGGGGGAACTAGGGCAACCAGACAGGTAAGTGGGCCAGGCTATTCCCATAACAATCTGGGCCAAGTCAATGAGGCAAATGGGCAGGTTGTAGTTAGTGAGCCAAGTCCTCGGGCTGGCCCAAACAAAGGTAAAGTTGTGTCCAGGTTTGCAGTGCTTGAGGATTTGGACCAGGATGAGAATTGGGAGCAGTGTTTGGACCTCCTGAAGCGGAAAATTCAAGAAATTTCGGGCCCAAGTAAGAGGCTGCCTGTTGGGCCAGCCCATGAGAGGAAGCAACAAACTTATGTGGCAAAGAAGAGTGGGGCCAAGCCCAATGCATCCGGTCATACGACAGCTGGGCCGAAGGAAGGAGATATCGGGCCTAAGCCCACCTCTAAGGGGAAAGGTCCCCCAGAAAGAAGAACAGAAACTCTGCAAATCGGGACTCCCATGGTCTTGTTGGGTCCGGTCAGACTGCTGAAAGAGTTACGGTCCATGAGGTGGTGGCTTCTTCACGTCCTTCGGATACAACCTCTATAATGGTTGATGGTGTTGTTGTGGGTAATGGGGTTGAGCAGCCTCCCCTCTCTCTTCGTGGTTTTTATCGCGCCCCCAAATTTTTTTGCAGGCTCTGGGGGAGCAGGGTCCAGTTGTTTTCTTAGGCATTTTGTTCAGTATGTTAGGAATTTCTCCCCCTCTATTGTAATTTTGTTGGAAACTCGGGTTTCCAGTACTTGTATTGATCGTATTTTGCGTAAAACTAATTTGTCCGAGTATATTTCTGTTGAAGCTAATGGTTATGCTTTGGTGGTATTTGGATTATTTGGGACTCCCTCTGCTGCCGCAGTTGACATTGTGAGTGTGGATGATCAAGTGGTAAATGTGATTGTTAAAAAAGGAAGGGGACCCTTCTGGGTTCTTTTTTTATTATTTATGCTTCCCCAAAGCCGAATTTCTGCAATGAATTGTGGGCTTACCTCTCCGAAATTGGAATTTCGATGGCCCTTCCATGGTTGATGACAGGGGATTTTAACCAACCCCTTATGGTTGAGGATAAGAGGGGTGGAAGTCCACTCGGTTCCTGCCGAGTTCGTCCCCTCCAACAGATGATAGATTCCTGCCACCTACTGGATGTCGGTTATGAGGGTCCTCGGTACACCTGGGTCGAATATGCGCCATGGTCGCGCTCTAATTGAAGAACGACTTGATAGATGTTTCGTAATTCCTGCGTGGCTGGAATATTTCCCGGGAGCACGGGTTCCGGGGCTTACCTCGTGCGCGCGTTTTGACCATCACCCTCTTCTTATCCAACCTCCGTCGTCGGGGTCGGCACCAAAACCCAAACTGTTCAAAATTTTACGTGCCCGGTATGAACATCCAAACTTCATTATTTTTCCGGAATCTATTTGGAGCGGCCATGTGAGAGGCATTGTGAATATCATGAAGTTGTTTAGGGAGGAGGTGCCGAAGTGGAATCGTTTTGTGTTTGGCAATATTTTCGATCGAAAATATCGCTGCCTAGCTCGCCTAGGGGGGATCCAAAAGGCTCTCAGTGGCAGAAATTCACCCTTCCTAAGGGAGTTGGAAGTTAAGGTCGGGGGGGCCGGAGGTGACTCTCGTCGGGGAAGAATCTTTGTGGAAGCGAAGTCTAGAAATCCGTGGCTACAACATGGAGAACAATGTACTAAGTTCTTCCACTTATCCGTTCGGAGAGAAGACGACGGAATACTATCAACCAATTAAAAAATTCTTTGGGTGAATGGTGTACCGATGGTCGTCTGGCGAAGGGGATGGCTCGTAATTTTTTTATCGGTTTGTACTCCGAGGAGCAGTGTGCGGCGGTAAATGAGGGAGAGTGGGAATTCCCGCCGGTCGAGGAGGTGGACCGAAGGAACCTGAATGGACTGTTTCGGAGGTGGAGGTAAAGAAGGCTGTTTTCCGGATGGGTCCGGATAAAGCCCCCGGCCCAGATAGTTTTCCCCCAAGTTTCTTCCAGGAATTTTGGCCAATTGCTGGGGAGTCGGTTGTGGAGTTTGTGTTGGAGGCCTTCCGAACGGGATCTGTCCCAGCCCAAGCTAATGAGACGTTGATCTGCCTAATCCCGAAGGTGGGTTGTCCGGAATCCCTTTCTCAATTTCGACCGATCTCGTTGTGTAATGTCATTATTAAAGTTATCTCGAAGATACTAGCTAATAGGCTTCAAACTGTTATGCCCACTCTTACGGGCCCAAGTCAGTCTAGCTTTATACCGGGTCGCCTCGCAACCGATAACATTATTGCTGCACAAGAAATTGTGGATTCTTTACGACCAAAGGGTCTGCTAGGTGGTTTGATTGCAAAAATATATCTTGAGAAGGCCTACGATAGAGTGGATTGGACTTTTCTTCGTAAAGTCATCTCCTATACAGAGCTTCTCCACTCTTCTTCAGGGTCTTATTATGAACATCGTGTCCTCTACCTCCCTCCAAGTGTGCTTTGGAATGGGGAACTTCCGGAAGCCTTCCATCCTTCGAGGGGGCTACGCCAAGGGGATCCTCTATCCCCCTATTTGTTCGTCCTATGTATGGAAACTCTTCATTTCAAAATTGCCCGTGCTGTACGTGAGAAGCGTTGGAATCCTTTGAGATTGGTAAGGGGGGGCAGCCCGTTATCACATCTTTTTTTCGCCGATGACCTCCTCTTGATTGGGCAAGCGACCTTCTCACAAGCCGGGGTAATGGAACATGTGTTGGAGACTTTTTGCAGGGAATCGGGACAGCTTATGAGTAGACACAAGTCATCAATATGGTTCTCCCCTAATACTCCTATTTATTTGCGGGGAACCATCTGTTTCTAGCAGGGGGTGAACCCCCGCTTCAACTCTTGGGACATACTTGGGTGCCCCTATTATCCATGGTAGGGTCAAGAAGGAGACGTATCAATTTTTGATTGATAAGGTGCGGAAAAGACTAGCCACGTGGAAGATTAAGACTTTATCGAGGGCTGCCCGCACAGTCTTGATTAAATCAACCTTACTGTCTATCCCGATTTACGCCATGCAATCAGCCGCTATTCCGAAGGGTGTCACCCGTGAGATTGAAAAACTTTGCAGGAAGTTCTTTTGGGGAGAAAGTGGGGAGGAACGCCGTTTGCACACTCTCAGCTGGCACAAGGTTTGTTTGCCTAAACGAGAGGGTGGGCTTGGACTGCCATCTTTGGAGGCTTCCAACCGAGCCCTTCTGGCTAAGGTGGGGTGGCGGACAATCACTATGCCTGCCTCTCTATGCAGTCGGGTCCTTCAAGACAAATATGGACAATGGGAGCAGGCTGGGGGTAATGTTTTTCCTAGTCGAGCTTCTTCGACTTGGAGAGGTATTCATGCTAACTTAGAGATCCTGCGCAAGGGGATTCGTTGGCAACTGGGGACTGGAGAACATATTTGTTTTTGGGTGGATACTTGGCTCACCGAGGGGCCGTTGCAAGACCTGGCGGTATCACCCCTATCCGATTCGGATCTTTGTGCTACTGTCCGAAATTATTGGTGTGATGCGGAAGGGTGGAGGTTGGATTTGCTGAGGCATAAGTTGTCGGAGACTACACCGATGGAGCTGGTAAGGACCACCCCGAAACAACTTGGAGACCAACAGGACTGGCCGTTCAGGCGTCTGTCTTCTACCGGCCATTTCTCAACGAAGTCAGCTCGTAACATTATTCTATCGCAGCAGCATGTACATGGTAGGAATATTTGGTCCCACATCTGGGATTTTTTTGGCCCGACCAGGGCGTCTTTTACTTTGTGGTTCTGTCTTCATGGTGCTCTTCCTACTAATGCTCTTTTGTGGCGTCGGAAAATTCTTCCTGTTGCAACCTTGTGATTGGTGCACTGAATCTCTACAATCGGACATACATATCCTCGGAGACTGTCCGGATGCTTTGAAAGTTTGGCGAACGATTGTTCCCACTGGCTGGTGGGATTTGTTTTGCGAGCCGGAAAATATTGTATATTGGTTTAGAGTAAATCGGTTTATTGATGCCAGTAGTGAACCCGAGTCAACTCATTGGCTCTATATTTTTAGACAGACGGTTCATGAGTTATGGTATAGCCATATTGGTAGGAGGCATAGTGATAGGAAACCGATGCATCCCCTGGCTCTGGCGGAAAAGAGTCTACAAATTACTGCGGATCTTCTTTCCGTGGGTGCCAGAAACATCGATCACGATTAGTGTTGTATAGCCTTTGCAATGTAGGCCTCTACCAGTGTGTTACTTTTGTATCTCTTTCTGTATTTATTAATACTACGTCTCCGGTTTCAAACCAAAAAAAAAAATTCTTAGTTTACTAAAATTTATCAAAATAAAATAAAATAAAATTCTTAGTTTACTAAAAGTATTTTTCAAATTCATAATAATATATTTTATATTAGAATTTAAAATATTATAAGAATATTAGAAAAAAAAAAAAAAAAAGCAAAAGAAATATAATAGATTTTATATAAGATATATTAAATTTTAACACCTAACTTAATTATTTGTTATATGACTATAAATTTGACAACACATATTATATAATACAATACAATGTCCTTATTCTCTCTCTCAATATATATATATAAAATAACAAATACTATTAAATTATTAATTATGGATTAAAGTTTATGTTTATCCATTGTATAAATATATATATAAATAGTTTTCAATTTTCAAGGTAATTATATAGTTATTCAAATTTATGTTTTAACTTTATGATTGCCTTCTTGTCAATCAAGCAAGAAAGTATTAGGACTCTAGTTGAAATATTAATTTTATTTTTCATTATTTTGTGAAAAATATTAAATATGTATTTAAATAAATTTAAAAATTAGGATAAATACTATCTTAAATTTATAAATTTGAAATAAATATAAAATTATGATAAATTCAAGAAAATTTGAAAACGACAAAGGCATATATTATATGGTAATTTCCTATCTCCATTATTATTTAAAATTATTATTATTATTATTATTAATTTTCTTTTGGAAGAAGAAATAACGAAGCCACGCGCCCCTATTTCCGATCTCGCCTCCTCTTTTCTCGTTAAAAGTTTTATTTCAAAACTCTCTTCCTCCACCTCACAAACCCCACAGCCTCCATTTTCTCTCTAGGGTTTCAGTCGCTCTGATCTTCATTCATTTGGATTCTTTGTTATAATATATATACATAAAATATAATACAGACGCAGAACACATAGTGATATAGTTTCTGAAATTTTGATCTTAGTTGATAATCCATGGCGGAAGATCAAGCAAACGACAGTACTACTCCTTCGGCTAATCACACTAATAACAATAATAATACGGTGCCATTGGGGAGTTCTGTGATACCAATAGTTAATAAGCTTCAGGATATATTTGCTCAGCTAGGGAGTCAGTCTACAATTGAGCTTCCGCAGGTTGCTGTTGTAGGTAGCCAAAGTAGTGGTAAATCTAGTGTTCTGGAAGCGCTTGTTGGCCGTGACTTTTTGCCGAGGGGTAATGAAATTTGTACTCGGAGGCCGCTTGTTTTGCAGCTATTGCAGACTAAAAGAAGGCCTGATGCTCCTGATGAGGAATGGGGAGAATTCCTGCATCTTAAAGGGCAAAAATTTTATGATTTTAATGAAATCCGAAAGGAGATTGAGGTATTTGCTTATACGTATTTATTTGTTTTATTTTTGTTGCTGCCATTGAAATAGAGCTGCATCAATTATTTCAGAATATATATTTTGCTGATCTAATTGTTGGAAGTTTACTTAATATATATATATATATATATATATATATATATATATATATATATATATATATATATATAAAAAAAAAATTTTTTGTTGAAGTTTAGTTTTTAAGCGCTTTAAACAATTTATAGTTTCGGTTTTAAATTTCAGACATTTGATCCTGTTAATTGTAATTTTGGATTTTTGATTTTCCTTAGGGCAGAAATAGAGGATGAAAAACACTGATTCTATGTTTTAGCAAATTAAAATTGATTGTTAGGGAGGGGTTATAATCTTTGTTTTTGTAGTTTTCTTCTGTTTTAAGTGATTTAAATTCCTGTGACATATGGTTGGCTTCACTTGTATCTACGGTTATTTGCACGGCTTCAATTTCATCCATTTTGTGGCTCAAATACATTGTAACTTCCATGTTTGAGTTTGTTAGTTGGCATGGAAATATACAGAATCCTGCATAGGCGTCAGTAAAAGAAAAAAAAAGTGATTCCAATATTATTTGAACTACTTATGATTCTGTCATTGAACTAACGTTCATTTTTGAATTAAAACACTCTCATCAAACTATTTGTTAGGAAGGCATTCCAGTGCAAAAGAATTTTTTTTCATAGCTTTTAATCACTATGATAACATTGCATTGCATTTGTATGGTGGTTTGTTTATTTTACAGCATGGACCCTGAGATCCCTAATTCAAAATGCCTGCACATATGCTTTTTCTTTATGCTTTTTAAATTCTATTATTTCCATCTTAAGAAATTTTCCATATGTTAAATTTAGAGGGAGACAGAGAGAGAAGCTGGGGTTAATAAAGGTGTTTCCGACAAGCAAATTCGATTAAAGATATACTCTCCAAATGTGCTTGATATTACTCTTGTGGATTTGCCCGGGATTACAAGGAACGCTGTTGGTGACCAACCTGCTGATATTGAAGCACGCATTAGAACAATGATAATGTCATATATAAAACGGCCAACCTGCTTGATATTAGCTGTTACACCAGCAAATTATGACCTGGCAAATTCCGATGCTCTTCAGATTGCTGGAGCTGCTGATCCTGATGGTAGTTTAAACTAGATCATTTTTAATTTTATCCACAAATGCTGTTGACGATGTTTAGTGCTGTATACCATTAGTTGGCTCTGGTTCTTATTTTCTAACCTTTTTTCTTGCAGGTTATCGTACAATTGGAGTTATCACAAAGGTATAAAGTACTACTTCATATTCATCTAATTAAAAGATGTCTGGATGCATTTGTACAATTTTTTTACAAAAAAATTACACGAAATATGTAACTATGTATAAAATTTTAAACTTTTATAATTTTTTACAAAACTTGCTCAAACTTTAAAAAAGGATTTGTTTTCTTTTTTTCTAAAAGAATTGGTTTCAAATGTACCCTGCATGGTACTTTTACCATTTCTTATCTTTCTACTTCTTTCTCTCTTCAGTTGGATATTATGGACAGAGGTACTGATGGCCGCGATTTTCTACTTGGAAAAATTATTCCTCTTAGGCTTGGCTATGTTGGTGTTGTGAATCGTAGTCAAGAGGTACTCTCCTTTTCTTATGGCTGTGAAAAATAATTTACTATAGTGTTATCTCCATATCTATTGTTCATCATGCTAAAATTAATAAAACAGCATTTTGATCACTACTCTATGTTTGTCTATATTCCATTCTATTCTATAATGTCTGAAATTATTGTGTGCTTCATCTTTGGAATTCATATTTTTTGCCTGAAATTTCTATTGCCATCTTCTCTCTTTTTTCTAGTCTTTCTTAAACTGGTGAAGAACCTTTTGTAGTCTTGTTTTAAGTAGGGAAGGTACATAAAAGTACCTTTATTAACAGTTTGGCTTGTATGTTTGAGGATTAACTTACTGGATGCTTATAATACAAACTGCTCCATCTAGCTGAATAGGATATTTTCATTTTATGTTGACAGCAGGGGTTTTGTTCAGAATTTTTCTTTTTACCTTTTCAAGATTTCATCTTAATTAGTGAATAATGATTATAACCTCACATCCAATCTTCTCTCATCACCCGGGTTTGTATTTGGATATATATTAGCAAATATTTATTTTGGGAATATCTAATAATTGAAATCTAAACATTTCTATAGAAGCAGAAAAGAGTATGTTTTATGAAGTTTTTGATTATTGGCTCTGGTTTCTCTTTCCCATTTATGTTAGTACAATAGTAAGTTGTTGGTGTTAAGAAAATTGAAGTGCTACATATTTTTTTTTCCCGAGTCATTATCTCACTGTCTGTTGTATCCTTGAACAGGATATAATATTGAAGCGAAGTATTAAAGATGCCCTTGTAGCTGAGGAGAAGTTTTTCCGTAGTCGCCCGGTATGGATATACTTGTTTCTCTTGTTGGTTATTGAGTACATCATGTCACTCAATTTTTCTCTATTCCTTTCAGGTTTATAGCGACATGGCTGATCGTTGTGGTGTACCTCAGTTGGCAAAAAAGTTGAATCAGGTAAAATGGGCAAACTAGAGTCAGAAACTACTTGCTCTTTAGAGTGACTTCTTCATTTGTAATCATCTTGCATCACATAATAGATAATGTCTTAAAGCATATGATAATCCTGTAAAGTCAAGAGGAGTAAGCTATGGGTTATGCTGTTTGCAGCTTTTGGTTCAACATATCAAGGCAGTTCTTCCGGGACTAAAGGAACGTATCAACAATAGCCTGGCTTCTGTGGCTAAAGAGCATGCTAGCTATGGAGAAGTGACTGAGTCAAAGGTATATAGTATGGTCCACTGTACCTGGAACACATTGCACACAGCTTTATCTGTGTATAATATTGACTTATTTCTTAGTTATTAACTCCATTGATCCTCTTTGTTTGTTCTGCTTGTTAAAATAGTTTTATTTCCCCTAATATGGATGGTTTTTTTTATTGTGCTTTCTTATAAATAGGCTGGTCAGGGAGCACTGCTTCTGAACATTCTCTCAAAGTACTGTGAAGGTAATCGGTCATTTTGATAATCTGGAAATGTCTAGGTGCAGGCTGTATTTAGTTGTATTCTGCAATCTTACTTTGACAACTACCATAAACGTATTGCCTATAGCTTATAAAATTTTCTTTCTCCCTTTGAACAGCATACTCTTCAATGGTAGAGGGGAAAAATGAAGAGATGTCTACTGATCAGCTATCTGGAGGTGCAAGAATCCATTTCATTTTTCAGAATATATTTGTGAAGAGTTTGGAGGTATTTTTAGTTACTCATTTTGGTACAAATTAAGTTGCTCAAGTTCAGATAAAATATTTGAAAAGAATTGTTTATTACATGGTTCTTTTTGAAATATTTTTTTTTCCACTTTGCTATGTATATTGGGTAGATGTTGTTTTCTCTTTTCTCTTCCTCACAAGTTCCTTGTCCCCTGCATATAAGTATGACCTTTCTTATGTGAGTTTTGTCACGCTCTTCACCCTAAAATAAGATGACTTTTGAGTGACTGGTTGGAGTCAGGTTGCTTACATATTCAATTGCTAATTGAAGATTTTTTTTTTTAGATAGTTTGTCTCTGGAGACTTTTATTTCTTATTTGCTATTCTCTTATCATTGATCATCATTTTCTTAGTAGTGGAATTGTTCCAGAGTGGACTTTCATTAGACAAAACTATACATTTTGATCAAGATTACATTGGTTGTGATTATGATTTTACCCGTCTCTAAATTGAATCAATAATTTGAAATTGTCTTGAATTGGTTATGATTCCTTTAATGACTGATGGAAGTTAATGTACTTCATAGGAGGTTGATCCTTGTGAAGATTTAACTGATGATGATATACGAACTGCTATACAGAATGCAACTGGTCCTAAGTCTGCATTGTTTGTTCCCGAGGTTGGTCTTTAATTCAAGTATTTTCATCATACTGTTATTTATAACTCAAAGTTAACCCTTAATTTCTTTTTTCCATCTGATTTTTTTGTTTGTTTGTTTTTGTTCTTGGTTTTTTGCAACCTCCAATTTGTAGGTGCCATTTGAAGTTCTTGTTCGTAGACAGATAGCTCGTTTGTTGGACCCAAGTCTTCAGTGTGCTAGATTTATTTATGATGAGTTAATAAAGGTATAGGTTCTCTTATATTGTTAGTCATGATGTGAGTATGATTTTCCATTTATGAACAAAATCTGGTGATTTCTTTCAGATGAGTCGCCGTTGTAATATACATGAATTGCAACGTTTTCCAGTTTTGAAAAAGCGTATAGTTGAGGTTATGGGGAACTTTTTGCGAGAAGGCCTTGAACCATCTGAGACAATGATTGGTCATATCATTGAAATGGAGGTGAGATGAAGTTGATTTAAATTTATTTAGTTTGATTCCAGTTCCTCAATGTTTAGTCTCTATCTAAGTATAGATTTATTAAAATTTGCACAATGTTGATTTATATTAGTACAGAAATCCTGTCGCTTGCCTTATGTATATAGATATTTGAAATGAAAGTTCAAGATACAGAATGACGCTTAGCAATAACGGTGCGGTTTTCATTAATTAATTTTGTAGATGGATTATATAAACACTTCCCATCCAAATTTTATTGGTGGTAGTAAAGCTGTAGAAACAGCATTGCAACAAGTGAAGAACTCAAGAATATCTCTTCCTGTTCCAAGAGCGAAGGTACTTTACTTTTGGCTTTTCTGTTTACTTTCTTCTGTCATCATTTCCCATTTTTAGTTTATTGCAAATTTTGCTTTATGATGTCAATCAGGAGTTAGTAGAATCAGAGAAAGGGTCAGCTTCAGAAAGAAATCTTAAGACTCGTGCTATTCTTTCTAGACCTGTGAACGGATTTGTTCAAGAACACGGGGCTGTAAGTTGTCTCTTTACATACTTTGGGCTGGTTGAAGTTACAATCTTGATTTTAAACTTCTACAGTTGTATGATTGATCCAAGTTTTTTTTTTTTGGGGATTCAGACTGTTCGGCCTGTTGCTGAAGTTGAGAAACCAAATATTTCTGGTAATATATGGCATGTATTATGTATTTGCTTCTTTGATACTATAAATGATTATAATAGCAATAAATACACCTTTTAAATTCTTATCCAGTTGCAGGAAATAATACCCCTAGTTCTAGCTGGGGTATATCTTCAATTTTTGGTGGATCTGACAATCGTTCTACTAAAGATAACTTTATTAGCAAGCCATTTAACGATCCTGTTCATCCATTTAATGATCCTATTCATTCCTTTAATGATCCTGCCTTTGAGTCCTCCATCTCTACGATTCAGTTGAGAGAGGTAATCTAAATACTCATATTTTTCTATTTAAATATTTATATTTAAATTTTCATAGTTAAAGTAGTAATATCTCTACGATTCAGTTTATCAAATTTTAAAGTAGTAACTCCAAATTACATACTGATTTTTCCTTCTCTTGTAGCCACCGGCTGTATTGAGGCCATCAGAAACACACTCAGAACAAGATGCTATTGAAATTAGTGTGATCAAGTTGTTACTCAAGTCATATTATGACATTGTTAGAAAGAATATTGAAGATTTTGTCCCTAAAGCAATAATGCATTTTCTGGTAACTGTTATTCTTTAACTGGTTTGTTGCATACAATTTTTTTTTTTGTATTGTATATGATGACTTGACATGACTAATATTGGTGTTTATGTTTTTAATTATTGATCAGGTAAACCACACCAAAAGAGAGTTGCACAATGTATTCATTAAGAAACTTTATAGGTAATATGAGCATGTGATTGGAATGATTTGTTTAATCGATAGTGTGATAAACAATTAACGTTTTTCTTGACTATGTATAAAATAGGGATAACCTTTTTGAAGAGATGTTGCAAGAACCTGATGAAATTTCCGTGAAAAGAAAACGTGCTCGAGAGACGCTTCGTGTCCTTCAACAGGCTCTTCGAGTGAGTTGAAGTGCATATTTATTCAGATTCTTTTCAAGTGCATATATCACTTAATAGTTAAAATTAATTAAATTTTGTGTGTAGGTATTGGATGAATTACCAGTTGAAGCAGACACTATTGAGAAAGGCTACAGTTTGGGCACAGATCCTACTGGTCTGCCAAAGATCCATGGGCTTCCGACATCATCTTTCTATAGTACAAGTAGTATGTCATTAGATTACAGTTCTTCCCCTAAAAACCCAAGATCTCGCAAGTCCTCTCATTCGGGAGAGCTTCAGTCACCTGCTTATGGTATGGTAGACTCTAATGGCAGTGGGTTCAATCCTGCACGGCTTTATCCCTCGATTGATCACTAAGTAATGGTCAGGTGTGAATATATGTTTAATTTGATGACTCCATATTCAGAGAGAAACCTGGATCTGGTAAGAATGGTATTCTTTATAGGGAGGACGAATAGAAAGTGACCGTTTTTCTTTTTTTTTTTCTTTTTGGCCCTAATCTATTATAGTACTTTGTTGAAGACTTAGAAAGCTCCATATATAGAATAAATGGAGTTATACGACCAGTTATGCTGGTTAAAACAATTTATTTATTTATTTTTTTTGAGAAAAGAAATTTATATTTTGGCTGTTTATTCTAAAATATGTTAGTAGTATCGGTTATTATTTGAGGAATGAAATTTGTTTTGGTTGCATGTACAGTACACCCTTTATTCATTAATGCAAAAAAGAAAATTACTTCTTGATTTTCTGAGTGGATACTACCTTCAATAACAAGAATATTCCGGAACAAATTTGGTGTAGGATGAAATTAGGTGTTTCAATGGAATATAAATTTGTGGTTAAACCTTTTCGTTAATTGAATGGCTTTTAAATAAAACATTTTATTTTCAGACTCCATGGACTTACATCCTCAATCCCTCTATTTTTCTATCTCTTCTATCTCCCTCTTTCTTGGTATTATAGACACAAACATTTTTACAAGTTAGCACCTCATGGTTCCTCAATCAAGAGCAACAGGAAACCATCATTCATGTTCCTAAAGCAGTCAGTATCCATATGCCACCACAGAACTGTACACGACTAATCTACAGCCACACAACAACTAAAAGGTTTAAACTTAGTGAAACTAGGTCACTACATGAGGTCCGGATTGCTGGAAAGCCAAACCTGCTCATCAAAATTAGCAGGAATCTCGAAATCTGGTCCGGATGCATTTGCAAGCTCCTCCAAATTTTCCTGCAAACCCAAAGAAATTCATTAGTTCAAAAGTTTAGAGACTTAATGCGTGATTTTTATTTTATTTTATTTTTTAAATTCCTACCAATTGGAATGGAAAAAACCATGGACCATGAATGAAGAAGTTGTCACAATTAGACACATTAAAAGAAAAAAAACCAATTGATATATTGAGGGTTTCCACAGGTTCAGGGTATATAAATTCACTGGATGGTGTGAAACCAGTCAGAATTTGGGAAACAGAGCATTTCCGAAAGAAAATGCAAAAGAAAAGTTGTATACAGAACCCAAATAGGATGCAATAACTTAGACCTAGTGACCCAAGTTTAGAATTGAATTAGATTGTAAGCTATCTCTCTTTTATCACCCAAATCAAATACCTCAGAAGGTGTTTGAAGGTTTAAATCCACTGGGTTGAAAAACAGAGAAAGAAAATGGCAATATCTTTCTCTGAAACTTTATACAGGAGAAATATACTATGAATTGTAACTCAGTGACTTACAAGTAAACCCAGAAGATTTTTCTTTATTAAATGCTTACCTGTTCATCAAGGTTTGCTGATGTATTTCCCATTCCAACAGAAGAATCTTCAGCAAGCCCTTCTGCAGCTTCCAGCAGATCCTAAAATTAAAGCATGCAATGATGAAGCAGCAGAAGAAATTCATAGTTTAGGAAATTTCCATCAAGAAAAACTGCATTTTCCTAAAACCACCTTGATAAAAAAGACAAAAGGAGAAAAAAGAAAAATTTTCTTCCTATCGCATGGTCACAAAGAATATTCTCCGTATTATCTAAATGTCTATAATCAACATTCATGCTCTCTGATTTCAATGGCTAAATTTTCAAATATTACTATCCATGCAATAGTTCAAAGATGAATTACCTCTTCATCTTGGTTTGGATATGAGTTTTCAGCTTCCATCAGACAAGGCTTGATGTCTGACACCTCCTGAAGTTTCATAAACACAACAGCATTAAAGAGAGTAATAAAAGTATAACTTAAAAAGACGCTTCTCAGGTACATACTGGCTCATTTTGGTCAGAAGACATGCTTCTTCCTCCCTTAGAAAGGTCTCTCAAAGTTCCCTTGAAAGTAAACAAAACTGTGAGAGAAAAGGTGGATATCTGATCCAAATCAATTGAGCAACAACTAGATAAGCACAATATAGCATCTAATCCCCTATCATCCACAATTTTATACAAGTCATAAACATCATCTACTACTTTTTTAAGAAGCAAACAAGAAAGCTAATCAGGAAACTAAAAGGAGAAATAAATAAGATCAGCTACCTTGTTTGCCCACATCAGACCACAGGCATTGCAGAGTGTTCTTGGACCTGCAGGGCCCCGACGCATTGCTGGTGTCTCTTTTTCACTAACCCCACAATGTTGACATCTCCTTGAACTAGCAAAAATTTTAAAAGAAAGTCAAAAGGCCATGCCACAGAATGAGTAGAGTGAATGATATGCATGAGGAAATAACCTAAAAGATGATTTCATAAGTGTTGCAGCAAGAAAAGTAGACCTGAGAGATGCCTAGATGGAAATACTAATGACTATAACTCAAGGGTAACACAAACAAAAAGATGTATAGGAAAATCAACTAAGACTCATCTGCTGCTCACACCTTTCCCCTATCCTTTTATTCTGTAGCTCACATAATAAAATGGATGCATGGGAACCTAGACCCAAATGTATGAAAGAGAAATCTCAATTGTCATTAGAATGTAAAATAATACAACTTTTTAGGCCAATGGGTATTCTCTATGGACCTGTAACAAGAAATGCTGATTCTTTTTTTCTCAAAGACAAAATGATGCACAGACATCCATCGAAGCATCATCTACAATAACAAATTGTTTGTCTATAGTAATAAGAAGAGGACAACTGACTACATTCTCAAAATAAACACATGCTGTGCTGCAGTATGGCAATTGACAAGTGTATTACAAGCTCCAAACTCACATGCATTCTCCAGTAGGAGTTTCATTGCCTGCCCAAGTATCATCCTTTTTGTAAGAATCCTTCAAAGAAGCAAATTGGCCATTTTTGCGATGCATCCTAAGTATACAAGAAAAAGAATGTTATAGAAATGCCAGTCATAAAAAAATCGAGAACATGTATGTACATATGCAACAAAATAGAGTAATAATGTTCATATAAACATTAAACATTAAAGAACAAATATGCCCTCAACATGGAAATGAAAATAATGCTAACTAACCATTTAATCATATTCCCCCCCTTGAGCAAGCTAGCCACATTTCATGTTTTACTCCATTCTCAACCATAATAAGGGTACATTTCCCAAACACTAAGAAGATTTACAGTCATAACTTCAAATAAATGCAACCAAAAAAAAAAAAAAATAAAGCTAGTACATTATGAGATTGCGAATTAAAGATTTAATACAAATATTACCCATTGATCATGTAAGGTCTACCTCACCTCTGTGCTACTTCTTTTCTGCAAGAATAGCGAATCTTCTTGTCAAAACATCTCTCTTTTCGCTTCTCTCGGAACCTAAGCAATGATGCTATCCTTTTGGATACACTGGTTTTTCCAGAACCATCATCTAGAGCCTAGAGCATAATCCAGACAAATAAATCAATCACTTAAATAATAATAACAAAAAAAATAACCAACTTGAAGGAAGTACCTTAATATTCTGTTGCAGTAAAAATTCTGCCGTAGGCATACTACATGGCTTATCCTGACCCCCCAGCAGTAACAGAACGGCTTGCACCTATTGTCAACAGTTATAACATCCATTACATCAACAGAAGAAGTTATCATATATGCAAAGACGAAAGCAAACACTTCCGAGTTCGGACAACTTCAGTAGTACCATTACAAAAATGAAAAGACCAAAATATAAATCAAACACACAGTGTAAATTAACAATCAAAACAAAAGGCAAGCAAAATGAAACAAAATCAAGCTAATTCAAACTAGCAAGAAAATAAAAGGAACCTTTTCTGGAGTAACGGCAGGAAAAACATAGACTTCTCCTTCAAAGGAAATGGTAAGTTCACTAGTTCTCGTCACCGTCGACGAAGCTCGAGCCGTACTAATTAAAGTGTTAGGCATTTGTACAGAGCTCACTCCATGCACCTCCTCAGCACTACTCATCCGTTCCTCACCAGCCCCACCGCTAATATCATCAGCTTCAAATCCTCCTCCGCCGCCGCCTTCATCCACTCGAATTTGTAAGTTTACGTAGTCTTCTTCATGGTACCTTCCTGTCTGAAGTGGCTTCATATTCAACGATTCCATCTCTGAAACATCACCATGCAAAAAAATTGAATTAAAAGAAAAAAGGAGAGAAAACCTGATCTGATACAGTTCTGGAAAAGGAGGACTATCGAACAAAATCGATCATAAGAAAATTTGATTAATTGGAGTTAGAAACAATAGTTAGCGGTAATTGTGATTAAGATTGAGAAAAAAGGGGGTTTTTTCTGAAAGAGGATAAACCTTAAGACTCTATAGAAATGGGTTTTCTGGGAGAGACCAAAAATGGGGGGATTTGTAGAAAGTACATTTAGAGCCGTCGGATTAGGTCACGTGAGTAAGGAGAGGAGGAAGGGATATCACGTGATGGATGAGGTACACCTGATGCGGGACCCGGGGAGATGGGCGCGTGGGACAATCGACGGTGATTATCGTGTGAGCTGCATATCGAACGGCGTGCATATGAAGAAAAAAAAGGAAAAAAAGTTCCTTACCTTTTTTTGATTTATAAACCAAAAAGAACCAAAAAGGAAAAGCAAAGTATTCATCAATTTTCCTTTTTCTTCCTTCTGTTAAGAAGAAAATTATCTGCACCAAACTCAACCCATTTTTAAATTTTAAAAATATTTGTAATTTAAACTTGGAATAATTATTTTTATTTTAATCTATCTCTTACTGGAAGAAGAAGAAGAAAAAAAAAAAAAAAAAAAAACACTTCCCTTAAGTGTCAAAGATTTTCAAATTTTCCTCTACTACAATAAGCACAAACATCACAAACATCAGAACCACAGTTTCCACATCTACAGATTTAGAAAATCTACAGCAAGATAGAGATAGATAGATACAAGGGGAAAAAGGACAATTCAATGGGTTTTTCCATGAAGAGTATAAGTTACACCATATATACAATTTGTATGAGCACAACTCAGCAATATTACAAAGAAACCTCCGAATTATTACACGCCTAATACAATTCGAATTGACAAGATAGCTTTTTGGTGAGCCTAACTCACCTTTCGGCAGTCAGACCAGAGTTGTCACCATTGGGCGAAGTTATTACTTCAACAGCAGTAGTTACAGCGTCTGAGTCATTGGCATCACCATTACTCTGTGAAAGGCAATGAACATCTGAGATTTTAGAAATGTACAAGATTTTTCACAAAAAGATTCAAGAGGGTTATTCCAAAGATGGATGGATACCTGTTCACTAACCCTCAAAACTGAATCTTGCATTCCAGCTGAAGGGACTTTAGCTAAATCTCTTAATACTCCCTGCAACCCAACAGGGATAATATGCTTGAAAGTAAGCTAATGAAGGGGTTTTAAAGCTGACATATGATAGGACTATTTGTCTGAAGAATATGTACATGCAACTAAGTACAAAACATGATCAGGTAAATGCAGACTGCCAAAAATTCAGGAGAATAAACCTTTGAGAAGTGTACATCATTATATAGAAAGAAGCATTAAAGGGAAATCCATTATGAGCATGGGTGTATTAATCCCTCCTTTTATAATCTTTGATAGCTGCACTGACATCACTCTCAAAATGGAAACACCGAAAAATCTAAAACTAGGAAAACAGAGAGCCTATATTTTCTTGATAAAGAGAGAATGCAAAATTGTTCTCACTTCGGAAACAATAAAAACAAAATTCATTGCCGATAGTGACATTGACCATTTCCCTGTGATCCATCATAAACTATGATACAACCAGCAAAGCTTTCTGTTTCTAAAATCATCAGAAACCAAGAACTAATATAATGGTTGCATAAAAATGTAAGTTACTTTTTTCCACATCTTCATTCAGTAAATAAATCAACTAGTTTTACCAGCCAAGTTCAATTGATCAGGTCTTAGCCCTCTCACCCATACATTTCTTCCAAAGAAAAGACAAAACAGATAAATTACTTTACAGAATACACTAGCGAAGACTTAAAAAGAACATAATGATAGTAACATAATTTTATGCACCCCAAAAAGAAGAGTGAGCAATCAATTATTCATAAAAAACCTGTATTCAAGCGGAAAAATACCATGCTAGATAGTCATGATTTGAAATGAAAAAATTAAACTTAATATCACAATTCATGCAGGCAATAGGTTTTTCCAGGACTCCAGTGAGGAAGAATATTGGTGAATTAAATCATGCAACACAAATTCCAAGTGGTCCCCAAAGCAAAAATTAGGAGCTTGTAATAAAACTCATTATCATACCTCAGATTCAGGCTACAAATCGAAAGCTATATTAAACCCATAAAGGATTGCTTCAAGTGGCTCTCGGCAACAAAGATATATTTTTTATACTATGGACAAAATGAACTATGTATAAAGCTGAAGAACTTTTTCAAAACTAAAAAATAAATCAAAACTCAATAAACAAATACTACAAATTGCACAGACCTTGTTGGCCCACTTGAGCCCACATGCATTACATAGAGTCCTTGGGCCAGCTGGTCCACGACGCATCATAGGAGTAGACTTTGAGCTAATACCACAATGTTTACACCTGCCCATAGCAGCACCAAAGATTAAGATGTATCTAAGGGCACAAGTCCAACAGAAAGGAGGAAAAGATAACCTGTGCAAGCATACAAGATGTCCAAAGACAAAGGTTTACAAGAATGTGATGTGATGTGGTGTGTGAATAGAGATATGGAGTAAAGATGCTCACGTAGTTTCCTGTTCTTCTTGGCCTCCCATTGTATTGTAATCTGAAGATGATGATCCAACATCATCAGAAATAGATTTGGAAGATGTAAACTGGCCTTTCTTTCTCTGCATCCTGACAGGGTAAGCAGAACATGTGAGGACATGGCAAGATTGACTCCTTTTTTTGGTTCAGGAAAGAAATTATATTCCAAAGAAGATCATTAACCTAGATGAGCATTATTTAAAGACTAAAAAGCACAAATCACTAAAACTTAAACAAAAGTTTCTCTTTGCTCCTTTTCCTAGGTAATGATGCAATCAGTAAATATTCTTAGAGGAGCAGAGCCATGAAATGATCCAATTTTCCCTCTTACTGCAGATATCTTCTTCAAATTTTTTTTTTTTTTTTTTTTATGATAAAAAATATTTGTGTTAGAATGCAAAACTATAGGCATACCAAAAAGAACATAACCTCAAGTAAGTGGTAATAAGTAGTTTTTCTATTCACCCATTATTAGTTTATCATATATATATAAGCTATGAATTACGATTATAGACACATTCATTGCTTAGCTACCATACATTTCCATTTTAGTCATGCCTTTTTGCCCCAATAGACATGTTTCCAACTTCAAAATGCAACTTGAATAACAAATCATAAAATGGGGAGAGATGTGAACATAAAGCAATAAAAAAGAGCATAAACAAAACAAACAATGTAAAAACTAAAGCCTTGTAAAGTGAATTACAAAGAGTTCAACTACACTATAATATATCAAATAAAGATGAAAAAATCATATAAACAATCAGCCAAACCCACCAGTATAACCACAACCATCCATGATTCCAGTTTCTAAATGATCTTGTTCTAGATTTTTACAGACAAACATAATCCTAAGCAAAAATATTCTATCTCCAACATAGTCCTAAGAAAAGACATTCCAACTTCATTACCTGAGTGCAACTTCCTTCCTCACCGTATATCGTATCTTCTTATCAAAACATCGCTCTTTTCTTTTTTCCCTGAATCTATTCAAAGAAGCGGCTCTTTGGGGCTGACTTGACCTCCCAGGAAAATCACCCAAATTCTACAAAACTTCCACAGAGAGTCAAAATAATGATAAAGAAATTTCATTCTACAACTACTGTATTTTCATGATGAACATAAATACCCTATGATTTTGGGGAGGCATTCCTCCAACAGCAGGAACACCCGTAGGCACTTCATATCCTCCCAATAGTAACAACACTGCTTGAACCTGGATCAATAACCAACAAGAAAAATTATATTGTGCCTCCCCTGGGTCATAAGTCCATAACCATCATGCCCTATACTCTCTCCAAGGTAAATCCCCCAGCACCAGCACCCAATTAAAAAAAAAAAAAAATGCAAAAGAGAATAAAGGCCAATACTCTGAGACGCAAATTGCGTGCAATTCCTAATTCAGAAAGTTATAGGGTAAAATAGCCCATTTTAGCTCCAAGTCAAGTAAACGAACTTCATTATTAGGTATGTCAAGACCTATTTGGAGACAGACGTTCAGATTGTAGCCATGCAAACAAAAATTGTTCTTTAGGACAACGTCAAACCATCTAATCAAGAGAATTAATCGCATGGTTGGGTACTTTCATCTACATCACCAGTTCCAACATACAATTAGAGCACCCAACTTTAACGAATTAAGTGTAATCCACATTCAAATACGTTATCTTCAAGCTCCAATACTGTAAAAGATTACCTTTTCAGGCGAAACGGAGTCGAAAACATAAACTTCGCCCTGAAACGACAAAGTGAGCTGGTCGGAACCACCGGCAGCAGATGGCGCCGGAACAATTTCGGAGCCAGGCACATACAAAGCATGCTGACCTACACCCTCAACGCCATTCAAAGCCGCTTCCATGGTGGTGGTAGCGGTGGTGGTGCCACCGACGTCGTGTAAAGCGTGAGAATGAGGGTTGGCGTCGTATTGGATCTGGGAGTGAGAGTGAGGGTGAGGATTGTCCACGGACTCTTCTCCTCCGCCACCACCACCTCCCCCACCCCCTCCTCCACCTCCGGCGACGTCATCCTCATCGTCGACCTCGAGATGGTTGTGCTGGTGATGGTGGTGGTGATGGTGATGATGGTGGGTCCCAGTTTGTCTCTGCTGCGGGTGTTGTACGTTGTTCATGGCTTCTTCTGCTTGTTCCGTACAACAAGGCGTCTCTGCTATTTCTAATTTACTTCCCCCAATTCTCAACTCTGTTCATAAAACAAAATCCCTAATTTTTTCCCCCATTTTTCAAACAATATATATATATATATATATATATATATATATATATATATATTTGAATCTAAATTTTTAGGTAAAATTTTCTTTTTTGAGATCTAATGTTAATTTTCAGCTGATTATATGATTTCTCTTAAATCTAAAATAAAATTGGATTTACAGCATACCAATTTTATTCGATGTTTCGAATCTACTGTTATTAATATTTAAATTAAATCTATTTATAATATATAATAAAAACTTATTATTAAAATACACAATAGCTTATCCATAACAGAAAAATGACAGTGGTAAGTGGGGACCATAATGACGTCATTTTTCTTCTTTATACTTTTTAATTATTAATAGTATTAAATAATTTAGTTGATTAGTACCTTTTTCAGAAAAGGGGAAAGAAAGAATAATTTCTTGGTGGAGGAGAAAAAAAGCAAGCAGATCCCTGATCCATTTGGAATTCTTCCAATTGAAAGAGGGGAAAAAAAGGAAAAAGGAAATTGAAAACCATGAACGTAGAAGAGGAGGTTGAGCGACTGAAAGAGGAAATCAGAAGACTTGGAACCGCCCAAAATGATGGCTCTTACAAGGTACAACTTTCTTATATTATCTTCTCGAACGCACAGATGTTAGTTAACCCACTTGTTTTTGTTTACTTGTGGAAATCGATTCTTGGATATCTGCATTTTCTTTCTTGATTTTTGCATTTTTTGTTGTTGTTGTGGTTGTTAATCGTGTAAATCTGTGAGGTAGTGGTATAAAATGTTTATAGGGTTTGTTTTACTTGGTTGTAGATTCATATGTATGTATATATACAGATATTTTCTATATTTTACTCTGTTAAAACTCTTATAAATGGGGAGTGGGGTGGGACTGGTTTCATTATTTGATCTTTTGGGGCTTTTTGGACATGTTATGGAGAGAGTTTTAACTGAAACTGTTCCATCCATATATGGCATCAATAATGCTGATGCTTAGCTAAAATCATAAGAAGAACTGTTTTAAATTATAGGATTCTGAGTTTTTCACAAAGACTTTACCTGAATGAATGATTTAAGCTAATAATAATAATATTACACTTATGTTCTTAGCAAAAGGAAGAGGGCATAGAATGTAGCAGAACAAGTGAATGGCTTTGTATCAACTGAATGAATGATGGGCATCTTTAGATCTTTTAATGAATATAATCTAATGATAAAACACTAACCAACTAATAATATATCACTCAGAGAAAGATTATCGGTGTAGTAGAAAATGATTATTTGCATTCATAAGTGAGACTGAGTTAAGTTGTGTTTTGTTTGTCTGCTTTAATCTTTTTCATATTCTTAAAACTGAGTTCTTTTATGAATTGATCTTGAAGGTGACCTTTGGTGTGCTATTTAACGATGACAAATGTGCAAACTTATTTGAAGCACTTGTTGGGACATTGAGGGCTGCAAAGAAGCGTAAACTTTTGACATATGATGGTGAGCTACTGCTGCAGGGCGTTCATGACAATGTGGAAATAATCCTCAAACCTGCACCAGCAGTAGCTGCAACTAGTTGAGTTAATGATTCTGCCACGCTTCCAAGCTGATATTGAGGGTGGAAATCAGTTCCACAATGTTGTTGTTTGAGCTAATATTTTAGCATATATACAGTATAAGCTTATGAGAACTTGTTTTTGCTGATTTGATGACAATGATGCCAACTCTTCTGCAATTTGGTTTTCAGCCAGTTGTGTATGCTTGAATTTTTATACCTTGTTATTCCCATCTGAAAATAAGACAACTTTTCACTAATATCCCATCTTTTGTGATCAAGAAAACAATTTAGATGTAAAGATTACAAGAAGAAAACACAATAGAAACAAGGTCATATATATATATATATATATATATATATATATAATATATATATTATCAATTAACTTGATAAAATTGTTTCAAGAGAGTGACCGGATTCTTGCCATCCTAAGTTACAGCAAATCTAATCAAATAGATAATGAGATGACTACCTAAACAGCGGCATATTCTGCAAGTCATTTGGTAAAATCCAGTAATCCTAGAAACCTGTTCAGATTATAAGATGTTTCTCTTCCCAATTAGCCTAATTCAGCACCAAAATACAATGTCAAAAAGTTAAGAGCTTCCACCCTAAAAAAGGAAAAAAGAAAAAAAAGAGATTTGCTTTCACATCACTGATTCCTTTTCTTTGGTGGGGGTAGCATTAGTGAGCGAGCATTGGGGTTTTGTGTAGGTGATGGTGTAAGGAGGAAGGTCAAATGGCATCTAACCTACAAAAGCTATATATAGCCTGAAAGAAAAAGGAAAAGGAAATTTGTTTTTTCAAAAAAAGAAAAACCCTTTTGGTATATTCCCCTAGCTTTTCTTCCCAGAGTGAATGTAGGAAGGAGATTAAACTTTCTAATGTCATTTGTCATGATGATCCTGCAACTATGAATGCCTGAAGTAGGCTCTGTGCTGCTTGAGTTTCATCTGGACAACCAGATATGATCACAATTCTGTCAGTTGTACCTGGCTGTGGATCATGGACGGTAACCTTTGCACCTGAAATCTGAATCAGAATGCACATAGCAACAATCAGACTCCAAAATTTCATCAGGAATGGAACTAGTAATACACAGCAACTCTAGTACTATCACCAGAGAGTAAATGCAGAAAGACTTCGCTTATCAGCAAAGGAGAAGGAATAGGAATTTTTACGATTGGAACCACTGATATTGCAATGAAATTTAATATGCTAGGGAACAAAAGTCAGTATGCAAATAAGTAATGTAGAATATCTAAAAACCATTACAAGTAAGCATAATTGCATTAGTGAAGTAGTGTCCAAATACAGAGGTCATAAAGGAAAGAAAGAAGTCTACCTGTCTTAGACGAATCAAATTGCAACCATTCTCCCCATAAACAGACTCAATAACATTTTCTGGAACAACGATCTCCACAGTTGTATTTTTCACGATTGCAGATCTACTCCCCCTGCAAACACCAAAACAAGAATAAACAGATTTGGAGTGTAAAATTCAGGAAGAGATCCAGTATTTCCTTTTTCTTCTTTCAATGGATAATGCAGCAAATTCACCAAACATCCCGAGCAAACATTTAATGAAAAATCAAACAGACTTTTGCAAGTGCTATAATGCTTTTTGCAACAAGTGATTACTGTAAAGTGGATCTATCTGATGTGAAGGTCCTAGAATATTTAGCAGGATGGGATTACTTTAATATTGGTGCTAAAGCAAAGAGCTCAATTTACCTCACACATAAGCTTAAACAAAAAAACTGAAAAAAATATTTGACAAATGCAATTACGTCTCATGGTCATATCCTTTTGCTTTCTTGTGACTATATTTTCCAGTAAACATCAAACCTATATTCTAAATATCAACATGACAAATTGTGTCAAAATTTTCTTTTACTGGGGAACCATTTATGCTACAAACCTGCCAAGTTCCGGTCCACCTCTAACAGAATTCAATCCTTTTCCATCTGTTATGCTCCTTTGATTTGATCCCTGCAGTCAAAATACATTATCCAAAAAATAGAGTAGAGAATGCCCATTATAATGAATGATTCATGAATATGAATCCTGAAATCAACAAGTTATATGCAATTAGGAAAGTGGAAAGATTCCTCAAATCTAATCATACCGTTCCATTCCATCACTAGGATTCGAACAAAGAACTTTGAGTTAAAATACAACATAATATTAATGAATAATAAAGAGGATCGAGCCAACAACAAAGAGAAAACCGGCAGTTAGTTTTTGCACATAGTGTCTCTGAGATCCTTTCCACAACAAAATAATAGTAGATATTAAATAAAGATAATAATAACAATAAAGTTTATAATAATGATGACCATCAAATTCTCAAAATTAGTGTTCATAGCGTAAATGAAAATATTCATTCACATTACCTGTGATGCCCACAGCCTTGGCGATGGTGGGCGATCTGAACTCTGAGAAAGTCCAAGATTTTCCATACTTTTTGTCAAGGTATTTTGCTGTTTGATACTTTGAGGGACATTCATAGACTGAAGAACTCCATGTCGGGAAGGATCTCTTACTCTTCCATAGGGTTTTTTCTCAGTAATAAATGTTGAAGGCAGTTTAGTCGCACGAATGTTATCCCGCAACCTACTAGTGGCATTATATAAAGCATTTCGCACGTTCTCATACTCACCCATAATCTAACAAACAAGAGAAAAAGTAATCTTTTAAGTATCTCACCAATTATCAAAAAGATAAAAATTCTCAAACCTCACAAGTAATTTGAAGTTTATACTATAACATTTTCAAAGTCAACAAAGATAACCTCTAGTTTATTAATTTATTTCCTCCAAGCTAATGGGAAGAAGAAAAAAAAAAGGAAGAATTGATGAACTTCTGAAAATCAGATATACGTTTAAATGTGCTGTCCAGACATCAATATTGAAAGACCAATGTACAAAAGATATTATTCTATCAGAGAAACTAGCATACAATAGTTCTCTTTTTCTTAAAAATAAAAGGTATAAGTAACCAAATAAGTTTTGTGTTTACTAGCTTCCATCTTCACCAATAAACTTACTAGCAATTTATCTGTTTAACAACTTCGATGTCTTTTTGCATAAATAACAAAACAGTCTGTGGGGTTTATCATAAAATAGTAAAAGAAGCAATTTAGATCATCACACCTGTACAACTTCATCATTTATTGAAGCACATATAGGCAGCTGGTCACCACCAATAATCTTTATGCTAGTACTAGTAATCTTCCTCATCTCTGATACTATTGAACCTCCTTTTCCCAATAAACATCCAACTTGGTTTGATGGGACTACCAATCTCAAAGAAATACGATATGCTCTGGAACCTACATCTGCCTCTTTTTCAGCACCACCGTCCACAAGCTTGTCAAAAACACGCAAGATAGCATTTTGGGCGGCAGACTGTCGTAAGTCTAGGTTCTAGACAAGTAAGCATCAAAGTGAACAAAATGTTAATACATAACCACAAAAGATAACCCATAAAAAGAAAGAAATAAATGGCAATTTCACAAACCTCCATTGCAGTAATAGTTATCAATCGTTCGTCACATCCAGCAATAGTAGGCCCAACACTAATAGAAGAACCTGTCTCAGCTTGAAGTGTCCTTACAATTGACCCTCCTTTACCAATCACTCCTCCTACTCTATCATTCAGGCAAATAATCCTAAAAACGACTTCTAGATTTGTTGGTCTTGATTCCATGATATGAACCCTTTCTCTCTCTACTGAAAAAGAGCGAATTCCAGGGGCATAATTGCTGGAGCTAGCTACCAGTGGCTGTGGTCCTGAAATTCTCTTTGGAGGAAAGTTTGAATGTTCATTAAGCAAACTTTGTGGCAGATTTGGTTCAAACTGTCTGTTTCCAGTAATCTTAGCTTTCTCAAAAGATATAGCACAATCTTGTAGGCGACTAGTTACAGCAACAAGTGCTCTCCTAACACCCAAAATATCACCTTCAATCTGTGATGGGAAAAAAAAAAACCAATATTCATATGAGAATATTGTTTGAAAATTCAAATCATCTTACACTGCCATTAACAGGGAGACCAATCAATAAACTCTTTGAGTAACTATTAATCACATTTCTTTTGCTCTAAAGGGATTTGTATCGTTCCAAAAAAAGAGTTGTAATTGTACTATTGTACTTAAAAAAAACAAGCAGAGACAGTATACTATATTCTTGGAAAATCTCAGCTACTCAAACTCCAGCCAGAGTTTTCAATCCAATAAATCCTCCATGACAGTTCATCCACTGGAAAAACAGTTCAACAAAGTTGATAATGGAATAAAATTCAAATTCAAATTCAAATTCAAAAAACGTACATACCTCCACCATTTCGTCAGAGCAGGACTGCAACTTTTCACAAGTCAAGACCTTAATTCTACAACCAGTATCCTTCCTTATCTTCTCAACCACTTTCCCACCTTTTCCTATAACAGAACCCACCTGACTCGCCTCCGCCAACAGTCTACACGACACCAATCCTCCAGCCGGCATAACCACGCCATTACTTTCCGCAGACACTTCAAGGAACCTCTCAAACACCCTTACCACCGCCTCCTGAGCCGCCGAAACCTGCACATCTACATCCATACCCTCATCATCATCATCATCATCATCATTATTATTATTATTATTATCATCATAATCATTATCATTATTATTCTTTCCAGAAATTTCTCGGTTTCTTCTCTTACTGGCGGAATCCAGAGTAACCCTCCTAACAACTGAAGCCGATGCTACAATCAAAATAACCCGGTGGTCATCCGAATTAGGAAACGAGTCTTCAATACGAATCTTGGCAGAAGTTTCTTGCTGGAGTTGCTTGATAATCGAGCCAGACTTACCAATGATACCCCCAATACGGGAAGCATGGCAGAGAAGCCGAAAAGCAACGTGACCAGAAGGAACTATAAGAGGAAGTTGAGGCGGCCTGAACCGATGATGCTGATGCTGCTGTTGTTTCTGTAAAGACGACGCGCCACCGGTAAACGGGGCGGTGCTAGAAGAAACTTGATGATTATGGTTACTGTCTTGCATTATTGCTGATTCTTCCTTCTTCCTTTTTTCTGCTACAAATGAAGAAGAGAAGTGAAGTTTCCATAACCCGACATCCCTATATGCATTTTTTATTATACTCTATAAAGGATTCATCAGATTCTTGGAATTTCAGAGCAAAAGCTTAGGGGTGAACTTGTTCTTCTAGAGCTTTTTCTTCGTGTTTGGGTTTTGGGGGTACTGAAAAAATAGCTTTAGATTTGGGTGAATAAGATTTTGTGGGTTCTGTAATCTTTTTTCTTTTTTTTTTTTTTTGGGAAAAAAGGAAATATGAAAAAGAAACCACGTGAGTGTTTGTGTTTAAGACAATATTTCTTTCTATTTTTATTTTTTCTTTTATAATTTTGTTCAAATTAAGGTAGATTTTCTTTTCCTTTAATAATACATATAGTTAATTCAATACTATTCATAATTAATTGATTAATATAAAATTAATTACTTTTTTTTCTCTTATTATATTAAGAATAAATAACCAAATATTAAAGGAAAAAAAAATCAAAATCATTTGACCAATAGGAAGTAACTAAAAAGAGCTTACCAAAAAAAAAAAAAAAAAAAAAAAAGGAAGTAACTAAAAAAAAAAAATAAACAAAGTAAATATTTATCAAATTTTCAAGATACAATAGGATTTGTTTTGTTTGTCACTTTGGAAATATAATTAATTCTTTTTAAAATAAAAAATTCAATTTTAATATTTTTCAAAAGTTAATGAATACAAAACAGAACATATGTATTGACAAGAAGACGTAGCTCATAGAGGATTTTAAAAAAAAAAAAAAAAAACAAGAACATATGTATTACAAAAAAGAACCCTAAAATAAATTAATGGGTAATACGAAATGTGTTACTATGAATTATTTGTATGTGGTCAAAAAAATAATTAGCTAAAATACTTTAAAAAACAAATGTGCTAAACGTTACATGCATTAATTTCATCCTAAAATCCTATTCATGATTTTTTTTTATAATTAAATCGAGGAAAATAACAAAGAATCTACACACTTACAATATTCGGGTAATTGTTGAATGGATGAGAAGTGGAAGGCACTTATGTGTAGCCCTCAAGTTTCCTCAAGTCCCAATGTGGGACTCCCTGAAGGGGATCCCTCCGAGAGATTTCAACTGGTTTTTCTTTTGATAATTAAATCGGGGAAAATACCACACATTAGAAACCGGACGCAGAGAGCACAAGAGGACTCTTGAAGCCACATTATAAGTCGATCTCACACACTTACAACATCCAGACAATTGCTGATTGGATGAGAAGTGAAAAGCACTTATGAGTAGCCCTCAAGTTTCCTCAATTTTTCCTCATGATGGAGCATTAATTTTTCCTCAATTTTACACACTAATTCTGTCTTTCAAAACCACTTTCAATATCTTAAAAAACCAAGTAAAAAAAAACGATATTTCAAATTCAAACATTATGTATAAAGAGTGTCCCTAAAAAAAAAGACTTCAATGTAGTTAGTAGGAGCTCAAAGTCGTCAACATGGTTCGATTCTTAGTTTTTTTTTTTGTAAATAGAAAAAGGCTGGGTCAAGTATAAGAACTGAAGTGACTACTCCCAACTAAGAGAACTCAACCGCTAAGGAATGTTCCGTTCGCTGTATAAGGGTCACAGTCTCGTTGAGACTAAGCCCAACTTGGTCACCTTAACCCCACCAAAGCACACGAGGAGATAAAGCTCAAGTCCACATAATCAAGGATTATAGGCTGGCCACCGCCAACCCATAATACTCCCAAAGAATTGGCAAAATTCTACGTCCTCGGTGAGGTTCGAACCTTGGGTGTTCATGTGAGCCTGGGGTGCTTCACAACCCGACCACCATGCTGGTGGTTGGTTCGATTCTTAGTTAGTAGAAACGTGACTATTGAATACTGAAATGTTAGTAAGAACTCAAAGTAACTATTGCAAACCGAGACATTAAATAAAAAATAAAACCATTCTCAATATTTTATCACACAAATACCTGCATTTTCATTCCTGTGTGTGTGTGTTATGCTGAATTCTGCTGAGGCACCCTTTCCTGTCATTCCTGTTGGAAAGATTAGAAGCAAACATTAGCATGCAATCTCTCTGATCTGCTCCTGTGATATTATCACTAACACCAAAACTACCAAAAGACACCAGTGTCTCCTCATTGTGTTAGATCAATGTCACTGCAATAATATATGTGTGATAGTCGTTCCACATCTAAAATATGTATAGATTTGTAATGAAATATAAGTACGATTCTCATTCTCAACTTGAAATATTCTTTTCAATACATCAGAGACGATGCAAGGATCATGACTTCAAGACAGTACAATGTTTCCTACTTGCAAGAATACAATCTTTGAGAACCATATTTAACAGAAACAAGAAAATGTTTATGCAGCTTTACTAGACTTCATAACCAGGATTTACTCTCTGTTGAACATCACCATAACTCTCTAATTCATCTATATCTTCAGGACTCCCCAAAAACAGAGGAAGTCTTTGATGTAGCTTGACTGGCTGAATTGACAAAATCCTGATTTTACCATCAGAACCTTTTCCTCCAGCTTGCTCTGCCAGAAAACTCAGTGGATTGGCTTCATAAACAAGACGAAGATGATCCCTCGGATTCATGGCCACTCCACCATACAAAAGAGTGCGATGGAAATCAGCAACAAGAGAACAGATATACCTAGCTGAATACTTCTTAGGATATTTTCCCTTCCCTTGTCTCACAGTGTCAATATATTGCCTTAAACCTTCAGGCCAGTCAAAATACCTCGCATCATTTACAGAATATATTTGCCCTGACAAAAAACAAATTAATTGCATTTCATTTCATTACATTCTCCTACAAGAACCCTGAATGAATGCAATTTGCTTTTCTTTACCTCGTGGGGGAATTTTAATATTTGGATGTGTAAGTATGAAATCCCCCGTTGAACGATCCAATGTGAATGCATGTGTTCCTCTACCAAAACTTGTACACAGGATTGTGGCTGATGAATACAGAACATAACCAGCAGCCACAAGCCTAGTTCCACTCTGAAGAGAATTCAGCATGGCTTTTTCTTCAGGTGGAAGATGATCAATCTCTATAAGACGTTTATAGATACCAAATATTGTTCCTGTGGGAATAGAAGCATCAATATTTCGAGATCCATCTAAAGGATCTGTCACTACCACAAAGGGGCCATCATCAGTTATCCAAACAGGTAAATCATCTTCTTCTGATGCCATAACAGCAACTTTACCAGATTTTCTTAAAGAAGACAATATAATCTCATTCTGCATTCAAGGCAAAAATTACAAGTCACAGTCAAATAGTAGAGAACTTCAGAATTGAAAGCTAATTAGGGGAAAAGGAGCAAGAAAAACTAAACCAAGAAAATTTCAATTTTCACATAGTTCATTTCTGCATCAGTTCACCAAATTATGCAAAGAACAGTCAAATTGTCCAGAAGAAAAAACTAAAAAAAAAATACTAACGCACCGAAACAATGTCAAGGGGCTTTGGCTTATCTCTATCAGACAAGGAGCCAGCAGCAGAAGAAACAATACCGACATTCTTCCCAAGGCTAGAGTTGAACGGGGAAGCCACTAGAGCTGCAATTCTCTTAAAAGCATACTCCAAATGAGCAAACAAAACAACCAAATCATCATCGCCCACGTTAATCCCTCCTTTTCCAACATACTCCATCAACGTAGAAAACCCAGAATCAGAGTAAAAAGAGGAAGAAGAACCGCCGCCGTGAGCATCGATTTCCGTCTTGGCGCTGACTCTCAAGTTGAGTCCACCAAGAAATGACGGAACAGAAGCCATTTTGCTTTTCCTTGAAGCAAGAAGACCGGTACTAGGAGGGACAAACTGCAACCTTGGCGGGAAATTCAAGCTCGGGTTGGAGAATATAGAGGAGGATTGCATCTCTTAGCAATGGAGAAATTGGGGATGTAACTTGTAAGGCGTCATCTGAATGATGACCAAAGGGGGTGAATTTGATAGCGATTTTGCAGATAGGATCATCCGTTCCCTATGCAGTAAATATCAGAGGATTTTACGCTAATCAATAAATAAATTCAATTTATTGATATTTTCTAGACAATACATTTATTCATTTATAAATTTAAGGAATTTTACATATATATATAAAATGATTATTTTCGTGTCAAATTGTTCTTTTGACCTTGTGTTTTTTTTAGGGTTAATGACAAATAATGAGACTAAAGAGGACATGAAGTGACGTATGTTAATGGAAAAATGGAATCTTTAGGCCAAGTTTATCAATAATAGTTCAAGATATCAATTATCTCTCTCTCTTATATATATATATGTATGTATATATTGCACCATAGATTTTTTTATCAATTAACTTAAGATGGTGTTGCAGACAATAGATATTTTGAAGAATGAGATTCCATTCGAGGAGGAAGCAGTTGTTATCTCGGAAGATGCTAAAGCTGCTTTAGTTCTTGTGGACATCATTAATGGATTCTGCACTGTTGGAGCTGGAAATTTGGTAAGAGCAAAGTCCCTTCCTTCACATGGTTCGAAGTATTGGTATCGTATCATATGTCACTGATCCATATTAATATCGGTGATTCGATTTCACTAGTCTCAATTGATTTAAACTATGTTTTACAATATCAATAAGTTGAGTTGAGTTAAGTCAATAGTGAATTATTATCAAACCTAACCAATTTTTAAGGTCTCTTTGTCTTAAAAAGTTTCAAGATGAAGACAACTCAACGAGTCACGTGTGTCTCAACTGAGACTTTTAATCCTGTTCTTCTGTACTTTCTTAGAAAATCCCTAAATTTTTTAGGGTTTTTATGTGATTATTGTTGTTTTCATAATTTTTTCAGGCTCCAAGGGAGGCTAATAGGCAGATAACTCAAATGATTGAAGAATCAGCAAAGTTAGCTAGAATTTTCTGTGATAATAAATGGCCAGTACTTGCATTTCTTGATTCTCACCAGCCTGATAAACCTGAGTATCCTTATCCTCCTCACTGTATTAGTGGCAGTGATGAATCCAATTTGGTTCCTGGTAATCAAAATCTCCTTTACAGAATGATGGGGAATTTGGCTGTTCTTTGTTCATGTTTCTGATATTAAATTTTTCATCAATTTTTGTAGCTCTAAGTTGGTTAGAGAAAGATCAACCAAATGTGACGATCAGACGTAAAGATTGCTATGATGGCTTTCTGGGTTCGTACGAGGAAGACGGTTCTAATGTGTTTATTGATTGGGTGAAAGCTAACAAAATACAAGTTGTAAGTTTCCTTACATATAACATTCATTTAGAAGATTAGAACGTAGTAAAAAAATGATTGTGAACCATGTTTTTCTACACAGCTTCTGGTTGTAGGAATATGCACAGACATCTGCGTGCTGGACTTTGTAAGTTCCACATTATCAGCCAAAAACCGTGGATTTCTTGACCCTTTGGAGGAAGTAGTGTTGTACTCTCAGGGTTGTGCTACCTTTGATTTTCCAGTTTCCATGGCCAAAAACACCAAAGATGTCTTGGCTCATCCTCAAGTAATGTCCTGATGTTTATATATATATATATATATATATATGCTTTGCCATCATATTCTTTCGTCTTTTTAAGTTGACAGTTTCCATCTTTTTTTGTTCTGACAGGATCTAATGCATCATGTAGGCCTTTACATGGCCAAGGGCAGGGGTGCCAAGATAGCCAGAGAGGTGTCCATTGGCAAAGTCAAGAATCCATAAAACACAACTCTGCTTGCTGATAAGACAAGTTTTTACCCTTCACAATCTGCAGAATTTTATCTTTGGTAGACTCTTTTATCAGTGGATACACTATAGAGTCAGGCATTGTATTGTACTATAACATGATCTGGATATCTGGGATGTAGGCAATAAAGTACACAATGTATAAGTGATTATGTGATCCCCTATTTCACATCGAAAGTATATAAAAATATATAATGATATATAAGAATGAGTTTAAAGACGGATATCACATCCCAACTGAACATAATTGGCAATAGAACTTGAAACATACTTTACTATAGCATGAAGGAGAAAGTCACCTCAATAAACTTAATAGGAAATGAAGGAATATGTACAAGCAAGGTAACCCAGAAGGCCTAACTAATAGTCTATAAAACATTGATGCTCTTCTTTTTTCTCTTTTTCCAATAACAGATATGCAGCCTAAAATTAAAGTTAGTTTCATTCACCAGGTATGAATCTATTGTAATGCTTCACCCAAAAAAACTCATCAGCAACATAACTGATATTTAGCGGAAGTTGTCTGTCTTTCTGGCTGATCTGACAGAGTTCATCATATCAATGTTGTTGCCTAAACAGCAGAGGATCATGGTTCCTGTCAAATTGCATGCCTGTTATTAAACAATCACTACCATATATGACTAGCTTCAACAGAGAAAACTTACCTATAGGAGAAACAAAACTTTTAAAAAATGAATAGCCTCTTAAGTCTTATGTACAAAGAGAATTTTTACATCTGCAGCTTTAGTCGGTTGAAGAACACCAGGAAATGATATTCAGGAGCCCAATAGACAAAACCAACAACTGGACCTGATTTAATGTACTGCAAACATTTGCAGCATATGAGTTAGAATTTAGAAATTGAGATATATTCCCTGAAAATTTGACATAAATAAGGTAAAGAAACGGAAGCTGTAAGAGAACTGGCAACCTTTCCATCCAATATAACAAGTTCACCATCAACCCATCTAGGATTATGGAACCCTGGCTCAGCTAACCTGCCTTGTCCCTTATATCGAGCAATCTGCACATGAAGAACAATCATTGCAATTTAAACGAGAATTGTTACAGTATCAAGTCTGCAGCTAGAGGCATTTGAAGAATGGAAAATCAAAATTTTTCACAAGCTATCAACATACCACCCCAAATTCTTCTGGAATTATTCCTTTATGTGGAAGCTGATATCTCTTCCCAACTTTTGCACGGAAGGCTACCTGTAATCCCAAAGAGAATATAAATGCTACTTTTAATGACTATTTTTCCAAGACCAATACAAAAGAATGAATCAGTCCACAACCATCAACTTCATGTTAACCCTCCTTTTTTTGGGAGGAAAAAAATGCTGTCAACTAGTGCAGATACCTAATTTCCCCTTCTCACTACTTATTGATGAGAGTCAAGAAATGGAAAATGTAAAAGAAATGATATAGTAATATAGACAATAAGGACAGAACTGTTGTTTCACAGAAAGCAGTGGCCAGATATCAAAAGATGTATCCTTAGCTAATAATTACAGCTCTATCATGCATATCTAGTTGGTATACAAAAACCGTCATCAGCATGCACTAAATCCACTATTAACAAATAACATTCCTGCAGAAATAGAGAAAAAAAAAAAAACATTTATGACTAACTTGTTCTAAGCAAAATATTACCTGGCCAGCTGGCACATAAGGATCCCCTGTTAATTTTGTGGCCTCAACATATTCATAAAACTCAACATTTGGAGGCTCTTTTGCATGGCCATCCTCTTTCCACTGACCAAACCTGCGCCTCAATTGGATAACCTCAGAAGTGTATAGCCCATGAGCACCAATATATAGTCCTGAGATGTAAAGAAATTTATGAGGATTGTAGAGTCGTGGCCAAAAATCAAGGATAATAAAAGTATGGATTAAGTGCTGAGAAAACACAATGGAAAATTTAATACTCAAGCAGAAAGTAAAAATTTGAGGCCTGCTATTCAGAATCAATACCATTTAGTGGGTCCTGGGTTCCAGGATTATCAATGCGATTAAATGTCGTTGATCCAGACAGTGGTTGACGATTTCGAGCCTGATTAAGTGTGAGACTTATCAGTTCACCTACATCCTTTAATACCTGTAGGTTCAAGGATCAATAGTGAATCACATTACCAATGTTAAAAGAGCAAGATAACTGAACAAGACCATTCAATGGACAAGTCTAACCTTCGTGGGTATCCTGCCCTTGCCAACAGACTTTGCAAGATCAAGCATCACGTTATCTAAACTGCGTTGCCCTTGAATCTTAGCCTTCTTGTTAGCTGGAGCTTTTCCATCATTACTAGACATACGTTTATTGTCATCTTCCTCTACAGTAAAAGTAAATGTCAAGTGATTCTTTCTCTCCAGCCTTGCTGGTACACGAAGCAAATCTCTGTGATTCGGAACACCAGACAACTCTGATAGGCTGTTCACGACAACCTTGAGAGCGATTTGGCCTTGATCTTCACTGTCAGAAATTTCAGTATCAGTGTCTAGGACAATATCATTTTGTTCCTCATCACTTTCACTTTTATCATCTTCAGAATCAGTACTTTCCAAGTCAAAGTCCTCTTCTTCATCTTCATCTTCATCTTCATCCTCTATTATTTGGTCAACTACCTTAGATATAATATCTCTGTCCATTTTCCCTGGTGCTGTTACTTTTAATACTTTGACCTTCACGCCAGGAATAAGGTCCCGCAAGGTATTTTCAAAACTTAAATCTTCATCTGTGTCTCCACTATCTCCTGCATCCTCTGTAGTTTCTTCTAACAAGTCGCCTTTATTCTCAGTTGGACCAAGAGAGCCAAAGTTGTTGGTAGCACTTGATACTTTGGGGGAAGGAATGGGAAAATTCTGGGGATCTTTCTTCCGTTTTAAGTAGACAGCCTAAAGTTGTGTGGAATTGAAGAAAAGGTTATTCATATGCTTTAGAAAATAGAAAGAGAAAAATTTTATGAAAGAAAATAAATGAATCCATTTTGTTAGGGATCCAAATATGTTTATGCAAAGAAGCCACACTTTAACAAGAAGAAAGAAAAATTACATCAAATTTTAAGAGCATCCTTGAACAAAAAGAAACAGAGAGAGAATGAGAATGAAGTAGATTATTATGAATAGGAATTGCTGCAAAAAATGGAACCTAGTTTATCAACATCTACAGTAATTGTGAACATATGTAACGTCCACTTGTTCTCATTATTCAATTGAAAGAGAACCATGCTTCAAAGAGTTAGATCATTGCTCCTTAGATATAAGTTCCAGCCATTAGACAATATGATTCTTGTGAACTGTAACTCGAAAGGGATTTACTAAATTTCATCTCCTTCAATCCATTGACATTTGTTTTGAGATTAAGCATTCATAAAAACAAAATTTTATGCAGTACCTGCTGTTTGTATTCGCCTTTCTTATTTACTGTAAAGAATATTTCAAACAAGGGTACACCATCCATGCTGGTGGCAAGCTGCCTGACAACAGAAGATGTAAAGGGAACAATATCATTATTGTTATTTTAAATAATGAAAAATATGATAGGACAATGAAAGCAAGAAAATGACGAAAATAACCCAATAAAAGAGCTTAAAGCTCAATAATGATAACATGAAAACTGTTATGCAAGTTTTTGATGTAGATTCCAAGCAAAGTTTTCCATGGGCCATAGACAATATCCATCACAACAAATAAAATCCCATTAAGCACACTGAAACCCCCACCCCCAAAAAAAAAAAAAAAAAAAAAATGAGAGAAGTCAGGGAAAAGAGAAAGAAAAAGTATCATTAACTAAGTTAACTTGGCAAGTGCTTAACTTTGTTCATGGGGGTAATAAATCTAGAGGCTATGATACTTTGAGAGTAAAAGAGTTGGTTAGGCTTGCCAGAGGTTCTTCTGAAGGATGATAAGTTAGAAGCTTATGCCCGTTTTCTAATGAAAAATTTTATCAGTTAAAGAAAGTAGATAAACATCATTGCAAGTTCCAACTCCGAGGAAATTTACCGAGGACTATAACTTCTTGCTACATATCGTCCATGTTCTGCACATATGCGAATAATACAACCATAAGGATCATTTGTATCTTCTGAAATTCCAGCCCACCATCCCACCTGAAATGCAGGTACAGAAAACAAATCATGTTACCTAGCATATGGTTATAGGCAATAAGATATACTTTTAACATGAAATGTCATTAATGAGCAAACCTGCATATACTTCCAATTCCTAAGCTCATGTTATGAGCAAATTTTTTTAAAGCATACTAGAATAACGAAACAAAACCTAATGGACTTCCAGAATGTTAGCTAGAAAGCACAGATGATCACAGTGCATTTTGCCTCCTATCTTAGCAGAAACGGATATCCGATTTATTGTCTCCGAACATTTCAAATACTGGACCAAGACCATCAGAATTAAAGGACCATGATCACAGAATACATATGATGTCTTGATGATGTAACATGAGAAACAGTGCCCAGTGCCCACCATGGTCTGGACATGTTTGTGGAAGTGTTGCAACAGATTTTCTCACCAAAATCAAGAACAGATCGTGAAATTCTTCAGGAACTACATAGACATAAACCACATGCTTATATTCAGAGGACCTGAGTTTTTCATCCAGGTATTTTTTCATAAGTAAATGGGGTCCAGGCTGATGCATGTTAACAGAATGGAGACAGGGATAGGTGCATGCAACTTTTACGGTGCCCATTCACAGAGGCCACAAGGATATTTAAGAGCATAGGTGTTTGCATCCTATATATGCTTCAAACATGAAGAATCCTAATCCTCTAAAATAAACTAGAACATACCAATCCAGTACCAGCATAATCACGCAGAAGAGCAGCATCTCCATAGCGCTCTTCCTTTACTGCTTTCTGCATTTTGAGTTAACTTCAGCACACCCACAATATCGAACTCAAAAGAGAAAAAAGCTATAGATGAGAACTCATACACTTAAATATGACATCACTTGGCCTACAGTGTCATTTGTAGCGGCAGCTGCAATTGCCACCTTGAGTCTGGCTGCATCTTCATAATCCTCTTTATTAACAGAGCGAGCTAGCTGAGACTGTTGAACAAATGTGTTAGCATCTGAATTGAGCACCCAATTTCCCATGACTATAAAGTAGCAATATTTGTCCCTAAAAATACAACTATAGGAAATTTCAACAGGCATCATTTTTTCAACAGATTTCAAAAATATAATATCCTAAATAAGCATAAAATCGTGGATTTCCATGTTTTCACTTTCCTTAATCACCATCTCATTACTTCACCTTGTGCAATTCATTTTCCCTAGCATTATACAGATGATTAAGGGGATCTTCAAGTTCGATAAATATGAGCCTTCACATTCCCTCTTCTAGTGTAAAGTTGAATATAAAACTTCATAACTGTACCCTATTATATTTTTCTATGCCTTTTGACTACTTCCTGTGCTGTCTTTCTACCTCCTCCCCATCACTAACCTTGATCAGATCAGACAGAAGAGCATCCCTTGATGACCCATTCAGACAATTGAATAGCCAAGAGGTAAGTTCCATACTATAATTCCTCATTATTCCCATCTTCATTACCCAAGAAATACCTCAGTTCATTACCCCCATATCCTATTAATTTCTAGCATACTAACAAAAATTCAGGAAATGCAAATAACTCCAAAAATTTAAGAAAGAAAAAAAAAAAGGAAAGAAATGGAAAAACGCACTTTAAGAGTGGTAAGAATGAGCTCTTGGTCGTCAATGTCAGCAAAATGCTTACGCCACCTTTCCCAATCCCAGTCTTCAACACCATCTCCATTCCCTTTACCTTCTTCTTTCACCACATTTTTACCCTCTTTCCCCTTCTCACCAACACTCTTCGATTGAGTCAGATTAAAAAATGAGCTCAGATAATCATCAAACGTCTTAATTGCATTCCGAATCAGAGAATCCCAAGGCTTAGACGACAAGGAGTCATCATCACCACCATCATCCGAACTTCCACCACCTCTACTACTACTACTGCCACCACTGTTACTACATCGACACCTCGTAGAATCCAAAACCGGATACCTAATAACAGAATGAGATGACAGACTATGTGAATTAAAGTTCGAAGAGAACAGCTTTAGTTGAGAAGAAGAGAACTTGGCTTTAGCAGAGCAAAATTTTTGCGGGTTCTGATCGGTTCTAGTCGACGGCGACGGAAAAGTCGCCGGAGTAATCGACGCCATAATAATCAATCACCAAATGAGAAAACAAGAAACAGAGACAAGATTGAACTCCAGAGGATGTGGTTTTGGAGATAGTAACCAATGCCCAGAAGGAAAAAGGGATGCAGAAAGAATAACAAGAGAAGAAGAAGAAAAATGGATAAGGATGTGGATTTTCTGAGGTGAAGCCCCGTTCTGGTCGGGAAAGAAAGAAAGAAAAAAACGATTGTCAGTTGTCACGGAACCAATGGATTGATGATGGTGGGCTGTTAGCTTAGGCGTTTTTCTTCATTTTGCCTATCTTTTCTTTTTTTGGGGGTGTGGAATTTCCTTTTTCCTCTTTTTTTCATACTTCCAATATCTGTCTTCTATAGACTTTTATACCCATGTGGGGCGTCCGGTGTTCCACCTTATTTGATGAGACTAATTCGGACTTGTGTTGCGAGCGCTCGTAGAGTTCAACTCTTCCTCGAGGTGAGGGTCTCGACTCGAGGTTTTTTAAGGGCGCTAACCACCCGGCGGGAGATTCGAAACCTCGATCATCCGCCCTATAAGAAGCATTATGAGTCCACTCACCAACTCCTCCAAGCTACCAGGTTATAGAGACCATATTTAAAGAATCAAACTTTTCTTAGTTACCAACTAATTCAGAATCGAATTGTATCGTATTGGACTTTCTCTCCTTACATCTATTATTCTATAGGTAATTTTTTTTTTAAAGGCACAAGGTATTAAAAATAAGTTTCAAACTATAACATGACACTTTTAAGCAAATTTACTTCCATACACCAGCAAAGTTGATCTTTTACGGAAGAAAACTTTGGCCCCAAATTTTAAATAAATACGTATATAAGGCGAAATTCAAACCTTCAACCTCAATTAGGTCAAGAAAACTCTTAGGAGAGCTGGTAAAGAGCCAGAGTTTGTATAATTAGAACCAAACTCCTACTTGAACCATTTTTTTTTTAAATTGTGTATATTTTTTATATTATTATTATTATTATGGCTAAAAATTTGCGATTGATAATAATTTAATGAAATGCACCAAGGGTATCAAAGCAAAATAAATACCATTGAACATCAACATAATGCTCACGATGAAACAATAAATTATGAATAAGATTCTCACTAAATAGTTATTAAGTAGAAATTTAAAATGCTAAGCGCTTTACTCATTGATGCATTGTTGAATGTCCAACAATGGTAGAGCAACCATAGTGCAAAATCATAGTTTATGTTCATTTATTTCAATCACTTGTTGACAGAAAAAGAAGAATATATATATACACATATATATATATCTATGAAGTGTCCTTATGTAGCAAGTTATCAGAAATGACATGAGGCTCAAAATCTGCATTCACATAACGAGACAGCAAATTTGCATACACTTCATATCTAGCAGTCATTCTGAAACCCCATTTGTCCTTTAGTTGTCTGCAGAGGTTTAAATCCATGTCTGATATCATCAAACCATCCTTGTACCTGGATAGAGATGGTGTACAAGAAGCATCTGGTGCAGAAAAATAACTCGAACCATAAAAATGCCCAAAATCTGCATGCTGAGGCTTTCCATCCCCTGATGTGAATGGATTTGGAAACACCTCTGTCCCAACACGATTGATTGAACCAACAAAGTAACTATTCGCTATTGCTGCATTACGAGCCTGCAAAAACCAAAGAACGAGTAGCTCACTCACTCACTCACTCATTCAATCACTCTCGAGAACCAAACTCTCGTATGCACAAACATATAGACATGAAAATGAAATACAAACTTAGAGTAAAGTGGAGAAATACCTCGATTGGCCACATAGGCTCGCTGAGTTCACCAACAGTAGCAGACGGGTTGAAAACAATCTCCGCGCCATTCAACCCAAACGCTAGCCAGTTGAGAGGGTGGTGCCTGCCATAACATATATTAACAGCAATCTTTCCGTAAGCTGTCTCAAATACGGGGTGCCCTGTGTTTCCTTCCATGTAATACGTGCTCTCATTGAAATCCCCAACTCTCGGTATATGATTCTGCAAATGTCATTGAAAACATCTTTGTTGCAATGGACAAAAACAACAAATTCATGAAGTTAAGAATATTAAAGAACTGGTATCTGTAAGATTACCTTCCTATGCTTCCCTATTATGTTACCATGATTACCAATAATTACAGCCGTGTTCCAAAGAATCTCTCCGTGTTTTATATCTCTTTCAAGAATTGGATTGACAATGACCATGTTATATTTCTGGGCAAATTTTTGAAGAAACTGTGTTGATTCACCATTAATTGGCTCAGCAAATTCACACCATTTCTTCTCACGAGTACAAAAAGCGAATGGCATCATCCATGCTTCCTAAAGACAGTAATACTCGATGCGGTCAAAGGAAGAAGCTTTAAAGTAATATATATATAGAAACTGATAAAGGCGTCAGAACTCACTTGCAAACAAAGGACATTTACTCCTGAAGCTCCTGCAGCCTCAATAATTGGTTCGACTTTCTGAAAGATGGCCTTTTTCTGGTCCATGAATGATTCAGTAGTTGGAAGAACAATAGAATTCTGAATAAGACCAACCCTGACAATACGAGGAGCTCTAAGGTTCTCCTTGTCAGCGGAAAAGGAATATCCCTGTACAAGAAATATATATATATATATATGTTACTATAAAGTGTTTCATGCAACTCAACATTGCCAAAAGAGAATTATACAAGGAGGTATCTGTTGAGAGGAAACAATCCCATAAGGGTGGAGAATACATTCCCGGGCAAAATGAGTAAACCAAAATTTGCACACAATTACACTCAACTAGTAGAGACTCGAAACAAAAAAGGTTATCAACAAATTCATATATGCCGCGTGGCAGTTATGTTAACAACACATTTTCCTAGTTCTTCCCCATTCTTGTTAAGCACATACAGCAGCATTCAAGTGAAGTAACATATACACATACATATATACATACATACACAAAAAGTTAACTTTCTTCCATATTACGAGCCTATTCTAAGAACTCAAAAGAAAGTAATTTTTCCAAAAGAGCACATTCAAAACTCATATTTGTCTCTCCATTGAAACAATCCAAAATTCGTTTCAGCTTAAACATATAATCACATCCTTACAGAATCTCGAGATAATCCTAGTCCTAGTTTTCAACCCGGAAGACACACAGATATCAGAACAGATCTTTCCAAGGTAATATAGTGCATACAGGAGGTAATTACAGAACAAAGCAACATATCATAAAAAAAGAATGAATCTTTAAAATTGATAAATCTAAATCAATTTCCAGTTCAGTGTATGAGCAATTACCTGAAGATCAAAGTCATGTTTGGAAGAGAGGGCTTTGGAAGAATCTGGAAGTGTAAGGGTTCCAAGAGGTCTTCCACAATTTAAACCAGTAAGCAATCTACTAACTTCCTACATAAAGAAACCCAGACAGATTAAATCTGTTAAAGATACATAATTAAAAAGCATAGATTTAGGAATTTCCAAATTCATTACCCATAAAATCTAAGTGGATTTCCAGTCAAACTTATCCACAAAACATTAAAACCTATAAAATGAACTACTACTCTACAATTTATGCAAGTAGAATCAAGAAATTAATCAACTCTATCATCTCAATTGTCCCGTGGAAAACAGTGACCTGAAAAAGTGGAGGGCTGAGAGAAGATTCAAGGAGGCGATGGAGAGATTCGAATCCACATATAGAACCGTCTTTTGGGCTCCCGTTTTCAGATGGACCAACTATTTCTTGAGTTGTTAAATCTTCGCTCTCCATTTCTTTCTTTCCCCAACAATAGTTCGATCAAACTCTCAAGAAAGAGACGGAAATGAACACCCTTTTCTTTTTTGGATCCTCTTTCATAAATTAATCCACTTTTCCCTTCGAAAGATATGATTTTTTTTTCCTTTTGACTATGGAATTTAACCCCTAGTCAAGATTCTCATATATCCATAATTCCAACCAAAAAAAAAAAACAAAAAAATATTTTATTTTATAATATATATATATATGACGAAAATAATAAATAATAAATATTAGGGACCAAAATTAGCTTATTATAGACTTAGAGATGATGTTAATCCAAAGGGCTACCGGCTACCATTAAATTGCTATGTGCGAACAGAATCGCGATATTTCAGTTAACTGACTCATGCCGGTGGGCCTCAACAAGTAACTGACACCAGCCAGTCGACAGCGGGATTTCTTCACTGGCCAGTCAGGAACCTCTTAACAGTATCGCGAGAAGAAGAACATCCTTTCTTGAACTTCAGTTTCAGTGATCAAGATTCTATTTACTTTTTTCTTGAAATTTTCTCAATAAATCTGAACTCTAAGCTTGAAAATTGCTGTTGGGATTTTCAATATTCCTTCATTTTTTTTTTCTTTCAGGAGTGAAATTTCAGAAACTTTGCTGAAAAGAAAAGAAGCAAGAAATTGTAGAAGAAAATGGCAACAAACGCAGCCGAGGGAGAAATATCGACACCGGTTAGAGGCGGCGGCTCATCGTCTGGCTCTCCTGTCCTGGCCAGGATGAGAACAGATTCCTTTTTAATGGTTTGTAGATGTTTCAGTTTGATTACTGTGGCGGCTGCCATGCTTTGCATTGCTGTTAACATTCTTGCAGCTGTTCGGTCCTTCAAGAATGAAATGGATGTAAGTATTTTCTTTTCCTGTTCTCACTTCTCAGTTGTTTTCTTGTTTTTACAATGTTTGTATATACTGAAATGAAGGGACTCTATTTTTTGGCCAGGAAACCTTTGTAGATATTTGAATTTTCTTTTTCTTTTTTTTTTCTTTTTTTTGTAGATATTTGATGGAATATTCAGGTGTTATGCTGTTTTGATTGCTATGGTTACTCTGGCTGTTGAGACTGAATGGGAATTCATTTTCAAGTTCTGGAAGGTTTGTGTAAATTATTGTTATTATTTATTTCCCCCATATTTGCCCTGAAATCTATCATCTGGAAATAAATTGTTGGAAAACCCAATTTACATTTTACAGTTTTCATGGATCTATTTCTTTCTGTGTCTTCTCCTCATTTATTGCATTTCATTACATGCTATTTACAAATTGCATAAATTTGTTTGCAGGTTTTGGAGTATTGGGCAGGCAGGGGTATGCTGCAAATCTTGTATGTCTTTATCTCTGTGCTGCATATTTTTCTTTGTCATTCTAATTTTGTTTTTTTGGTTCATTTTAATCTGTTCTGTGGATTGGTTCTGTTATGAGAAACTATGAAACTTCTTTTTCCGTGTACTGAAAAGTTCATATAATGGAAACAGACCTAAAAGGGGCTACATCCCAATTTGGTTCAAGAAAAAGAGACCATTTTAGGAAATCTTGTCTCAAATCCAAAATCTATTTAAACAAGTTTGGTTCATATCATATGCTGGCTGTCCTTTTCCTTTTTCTTTCTTAGTATTGTTTCTTTTGGGGGGGTTTAAGGTTAAAGAATGGATTAATCATAACCTCAAACTCTAGGCACAAAGAAAAAAGCATCATTAGCTCAAATATGTTCTTTAAAATGGTAAAGTATATGGCTGAATGCAAGCTTCATCTTCTTTGGCTGTTCCCAGTGTTGCTGTCATGACAAGAGCTTATCCAGAATCTGCTGGAGAAAAGAAAGAGCTTATACTTTTACAGAAAATAGCTAGCTACCTGCTTCTTTCCTGTGGTTTTATATACATTATATCGGTGAGTTATACAACCACCATATCTGATATCTGCTCCACTCTTACTGTATATCTCTCTGGCTTAAGAGGAAACATTTGAGTATGCAGGAAAGAATCTAATTTCTGTATTTTGAACTTCCAGGGTATATTTTGCATTGGCTTAATAAAACGTGCTCGTATGAAGAAAGAAGTTTCCAGGGAGCAAGCTGCCAAAGATCTGGAGGTAATAAATCTTTTTAAACAATTTTGATGCTATTAGGGGTTGCCCCATGTCTGTACAACATAAGGTGTAGATATCATGCTTTTGAAGATAGGTTTTTGTGCATCTTCAAAAGTATTTGTGATACTAGTGGTTCTATGGACTAATTCTGCTTATGTTTCTGTATGGTAAGTATTTGATAGATGAATCTGTTATCTTCTAGTGCTTTCTATCTCTATCAATTGGTGCTTGAATTTCTTTCTTAAAACAAAATTTGATAGCAAATATTTCGTTTTTACATCAGGAACTAGAGAGGCGTAGGGAAGAACTTGAAGCACTGCTGGTTGAACATTGAGTTTGAAAAGATGCAGGCAGTTGATGAGTAAATCCTACATGTTAATCAAGATTGGATCTGCAGGAGGACGAAATTTATAAATCAGTCATAGGTTTTTTTTTTTGGTCTTATTTGTCTGATTGATAGTGCAATATTTTCTTTAGAATAGCCATTTGGTGGCAAGATTCTATATTTTTTACAGTGACATTACCAATGGACTCGTAAATACTGTGATTTCCTCATTTGAGACAATTCCTCTGCTCTTATGGGAAGTATTATCATCTGGTTGGTTCTACACTTCACAGTAAAGAACTCAACTTTATGGATTATTAGTTCTTATTAGCCAATGGAATGACAATCTTTTCAATTGCAAAGGTATTGTGAAGATTTAGATGATCCACACCTCAACCATCACACAAAATCTAGGGTAACCTAAAGCAGCAAAACTATTGGAACAATATATGATTTATGTATAGTATCATTCGCATTCAAATGCTAGCTAAAAATCATTATGCTATGCAACGGTAGTAATACATATGGCAAATATATGTATGTCCAAATGAAGATCAAAAGGATGTAATCCATTCGGGATTAGCATGATATGTAGGATTTTACGATCTACTGAATAGCCAGGAAAAAATCAATTCTTTTCACTGTCTATTGAGTTTGATGATTTTGAAAAATTGAGCCATTTTTGCCTGTTTCTTTCTTTTGAAGCCAAGTTTTCTGAATACTTTCTAAGACCTTCTCTCAAAGCTCCAAGATTCACCCCATTACGCACCAACACGCTGGTTGCTCCCATATTTGAGACCTGTATAATAAAAATTCTTCATATCATATGCAACTAGATAGAAGCATCAAACTAAGAAAACTAAGTGAAATAAACCACGAAAGAACATTGACTACGAAATTAATCAGACTATTTGAAGAAACAAGAAATACCGCTTCTATATTCCGATTTTCATCATCGAAGAAAAGCATTGAACTGTAGGGCACACCAGTCTTCTGGTTTATCTTTTGAAAATGATCTGTTTTATGAGTCCAACTGGAATATATCTCCTGTAATACGAGAAGTAGACAGCATCAAAGCACAGTCAAACAGTTCAAGGATCAGTCTCTTCAGAAATAAATATATCTCAAGTCTAGCATCAAGACTAGAGAGAAACAATGTAATAAATAGCCAATCAAGATCTTAAATGCAACAATTCTTTGTGGGAAGAGCAAGGAACATAAATTTGTACTAGAAATTTCTGAACTCCAAATGCAAGCTTGAAAAGTGAGAAACCATTAATAGAGAATGTCTGCTCAACTGAAGGAAAATAGAATATGGAACATAGAGGAAGAACACCCGAGGAAGTAATAGGTGGTGATAAATGGCAAGTAATTTGTCACCTTTAATTCATAGATCACATTTACTAATTAGGATTTTAAAAGGTCCAAATCAAATATATTTTGGGTCAAAAGCCATTTTGTAATCATACAAGAAAAGACGGAACAGGTTCAGAAGCTGCCTTAGACAATGATAAGGGTAGTAGAAACAACAAAACCCAAAGGCTTTAATAAATGGTAACATCAATTTGTTAAAGAAAACAACAAGATTTCTGGTAGCTCACCTTTGCAACAAACATGGATTTAATCGCCAGTTTATCAAGAAAAGTGTTTGCAATATCAGCAGTTGGTGATCTTGAGGCAATAGCAACATCGATGCCCTTGTCCTTGAGTGCATATAATATGCCTTTGGCATGGGGATACAATGATGGCATTTCACGTTTGGAGCGACATTCACTGAAAAACAATATAACATCCATTTTACATGACATATAAAGCATCTAAAAATACTATTGATCTAATGAATATATTAATTAGAAAAAGGGAAAACAATCATCAATTGAATAGTCTCATAACTTCGTGAAAGTATAAAGCAGAGACAGCGAACTCTGCTCAAGGTCAGAACCATGTCTTATTCTACTATTGAACCAATCCAAGTGAATCAGATCATACTCAATATTTCATAACCCTTCTACAAGATGAACTTATTAGACCAAAAAGTTAACAAATTTATAGAACAATCACGATTCCGAATTTACTTTTACATCAATAACAAAAAGTAATTTGTTCAATTGAGAGTCAAGAAAGCATATAATAATACTGAATTCTTCATGCAGAACTTATGCTTAGTAAATCAATGATCCAATCAAGCGAGTAAAGAAAATTATGAGGCAAAAACATCACAAAATCATCAATCAAGGAAATCATAATTACAGGAAGAGAAAAACAAGACTTTCATCAGAAAAGGGGAAAGGAAAAAGGGCTTTACCAATAGAAAGGCCAAAGAGTATAATCAAGATCGAAGACAACAAGGCGAGGAAGCACTTGGAACAATCCCATTATCTCCATAGCTTCATTCTTCACCTTCTCGTCTCCCATCTTCTCTGAAGCTTATCTCTCCAAGCTTCTTGGTCGAGGCTTTTAATTTGGGCTGCCGCATTCATCGATACGACGCCGTTATACCTGACCACAAAGTCATTGCACCAGAAGTCTCCCTTTTAAATATCTAATATCTAAGTCGTCCATTTGGACAAACTTTAAAATATAATTTTTCAAGGAAAAAAAATGACATATGTAAAGTCATAAATGAGAGTGTTACATCTTCGACGTAATTCTTTTAATTAAAAATATATATGTATTAGTTTAAAATTCGTTATTAAGTAAAAAGTTTAAATTTCTACTCAATCATATCTAAAAGATCTCCTAAACAAGTAATATATGATAGTTCACGTCACCATAACTCTAATTTATAAATAAAGATTATAGGTGATATATAATATAATATAATATAAATATAATATAATATAATATAATATAATATAATATAAGGAGATGTGCATGACAACAATAACATAAATCTAAAAACAAAAAAATGTTTGAAAATTGTTAAATTGGCCTTTCAAGTGGTGTTCTTGATGATCACACAACACAGTCATTGATGTCTTCATCTTGTTGGAATACGGCCATGTCTTTTTCATCCAAATTTATCCATGCCTCAATTCCATCGCCATCCCTAGTATCTATGAGCACGGCGGAGTTTGCCGCCGGCAGCTTCGCAATGCTCACCCAAACCGGTTTTCCCCACCCGAAATCAGCTTCGTAGAACGGAAATCTGCACCAGCTGTTGAGTAAAATCGCATTGATCATCCGTGGATCATTAGCAGCATCGTTGGACAGTATGTCCAAAATTTCTTTGAAGGGTTTGATGGTCACCGTCGTGCCTCCATCTTCATCTTCTTCTCCCGAGTTCAGAATTTTGGCGCAGTCTGCAATTGTTTTCCTCAGGGCATCGGTTACGAGATTCACGCATTTTTCTAGTCCTAAATTGTTAGTTTCCTCGGCAGAGCATTGGACTTTTGCGAATGTGCAGAAGTTTCCGCAGGAATGTTTCGGAAGAGGAGGAACAGTTTTGTCCCTGAAATTCACCGTTTGTAGTATAAGCGAAGCTCTCGAATTTCCATTGTTTTTGGCTTGATCTACTTTAAGAAGTGCTCGTAAAATCAATCCAGAAACCAATTGAACTCTCGTAGCATTGTGGTAATGATGATGATCTTTCATGAGCTTTGATCTAATATTCGATATACAATTTCGATTGAAGACGAATCTCTTCGTGATAATACCACCAACAACATTCTCTATGCTCTGATCTCTGGAAATTCCGAGCTCAAACTTGGGTAATTTTCTTCCGGGGAAAATTAGGGCCGAATTGAAAATTGGGGAAATCCGTTCCTTGCCAGCTGTAAGATTAGCCCAAGCGCTAATAAACGTGCTCAGCGTGGATGCATCAGCTAGTCTATGAGAAATGCTCACACCAATTGCGACGCTACCACATTCGAAAACGGTTACCTGTACGGAAAGCAGGGGATCAGTGAATTCATCAGCAGCAGAAAATTCAGCAGGAAGAAGACAATTGAGTTGTTCCTCTTCCTCTCGAACCCTAACATCACTCTTCTTCATTTGAAGAAGCTGATGAAATTCAATATTGGATTCTGCATCAACATACTCAACGCCATGATCACCGCAATCGACAGAGCGCTCCTCTTTCACGTACCTTCCAGCAAAAGGGTAGAAATCGTTCAGTACTTCCGCTAGAGATTCTTCCAAAATCCGTTTGAAATTATTGTTAGCATTGTTGTTGTAGTACAGGATCAGAGGAACATTCATGGTGGGAGACATCTCGTCGGTGAAAGATATTGGAAAGTTACGGAGATGGTGAGGGGTTGGATTGGATGGCTTTATAAATTTCCTGGAAAGGATTGTAATCTTCATCTTAATTGTACTATACAAACCAAGGAATCTACTTGCTGTAATTGAACTCAAAATCTTACTGAAAATTCAACCACCATAAATATATACATATATATATATATATACACACAGAACTATAGTGTATATGAAAGGCAAGAAATTTACGAGCTAGTTTTTGTTGGTTTTGGAGAAGGATCTTTCGTCCAAAGACATGTACTGATTCCAAATAATAATTTACTTATATACATATATATATAATCGGTCTTGAGGGTCTTGTTTGTTTTTCCTTACTACTTAGTCATACTGATTGAATATATATATATTGGCATTTGGGTCTACGGCCGGCCGGCGTAACCTGTCATGCATACGTACATTACATTTCTGTCATAATAGATTAAATTTTTTATCTCATTTAAAATTAATTAAGAGGTAACACACTGATTACTAAATATAGCAACTTCATGACTAAATTTACTATTCTACCCTCATAAAATTTTAAAACTTTTCTAAGGTCTAAAATTTTTTATTAAACCTTCTAATATCAGAATTATTGATTTGGTCAAGGTATTGTCTGTAAAGTCTAACTTCTTACATAACATGAGTCTAACTTTTGTGACTCTTACATGATTGGAGGAAGATTTTATCATGACTCTTACATATCAGTCTAACTCTTTTGACTCTTACATTATAGAAGGAAGGTCTTATTCTAAGACTTACATGTGTGAGTTTAGCTCTTGCTCAGATGAAGGGTTTATCCTCTGCTGAGGAATTCTAAGTCAAATCTAGATCACTTACCAAATGGTTTAATAAAAAAACTCAAGTTTTAGAAAAGCCAAGTCCCTCAATGATCAATTATACTCCCAAATTGAAGTTTGCTTATTTGTTCTAATAATTTGTGGAAAATTCTAAATGTTGTTTGATATTATTAATTAATTAAGAGCTGACATATCACATGTAGAATATTAAGTATAATTAATTAAAAAACATCACATGAGAATCTTACACTATCTATTAAACAACAATCAAGAACCAAAGAACAATATTATCAAGAAGTACTTCAAAAAAAACTTAGCTTGAATTGATCAAGAACATGATTAATTTCCTTCATTACTTACCAGAGTTTCTTCTGAATTCCACCATTTCTTTCTCTTCCAAGCTTATCAAAGCTTCAATCCCACCTCCATCAAGCTTCAAAATCACTAATTCATGATGAAAATCCTCCATCTTCTTGTTTTTTGCCCAAATGTGACTGATAATGGTGTCTAGAAGTTCCCAAAGCTAAAGGACTCTGCCATGGGTGGTGAAACACTAGCTTTGCCCTCAAGCTCATTATCAGGTTCAAAACTGAGTCCCTCATCTGGCCATGTTTTGATAGGGATACAGACATGAGAGCCTTCCATATCAGTGCAATGATAACAATGAGTCTGCTGGGATTCGGATTCAAGAACAAGGAACCACTATTTGCTCTGAATTCTTCTTTTACCTTAGTGATTCTTGATCACTCAAAGAGAAAATTTTCAAGAATAATCCTTGTAGCAGATGCAGCAGCACCACATCGGAGCTTCAGATGATGATAATCATATGTTCTTGCTGGGAACAGTGAATTGGAGAAAGAATTTCAGCACCACCATTACCATTTTCAGCTTCTCTGCGAGTACTTGCCCATTCATTTACAAATGTCAGCAATGAAAAGGCATCTGCAACAGTGTGTGAGATTTGCATACCCAAGGCCATACCTCCACATTCAAAGGTATTGATCTGGATTGCTAGCAATGGACTTGTCACCAAATCAGCTGCAGGTGGAAAACCCTCCCATGGTAGAAGCTTCATCTTTGAATATCTCCATCTGAAACCCAAGTTGTGAAAATTGTAAATTGTGGCCTATAATACTGTTAATGCAGAGACTGGTACTATTATTGACGAAAGCAAACCTTGAACTGCTCAAGATTTTCATACATTCCCTCGTGAAGTTTCGCCCTCATGGTCCCGAAATCCATGGGCTCCTTAATGATTTCATAATTATCCACAACCTGTTTATTACATTCAAAACGACCCTTTCAAAAAAAAAAAATTTATACTTCAAAGAAATAGAAGAATAATTCTTATATATTATATATATAATCACCTCTGAAGTGTATCAAGAATATGCTCAAGCACTTTCTTTTCTGGAATTATTGATGCTTCATCATCGTCTAGCATGATTAATTGAAATAAATTTTGTAAAATGGAGGTATTTATAATAACAATGGGAGATAAAAAAAATTGAGAAGTTGATGACACGAGCATTATTATCCTAAATTAGATTTCCTGAAACCTTAATGAGAATGGGAGAAAAAAAACATTTAATCAACATAATAAATGGTAAGATAAAGAGCAGAGGAGAAGAGAGTTTTTGTAACTCAAGTAAGAGTACCCTTAACCAGTAGTACAGGAGAAGAAATCTGCTTACCACAACAATTGAGGGGTTCATCTTTACCAAATGTGACATTATCATCAACCTGCAAGGAATTTTAGGGATTCTAAATGATTCAGATTTGCAGGTAGGACGCAAAGGGGAAAATGGTGAGTATGGTATTATTCATCACCAAAACTGTGCAGAAGGAGGAGGAATGTGATCAAAAGGCAAGAGAGAGAGGGAGAGAGTACCTGCGAGGCTTCAGTAATTGAGGATGAAACTCCGGGAAGTTGGTGGCGTTTTCTCTTGATCCTGTCTCTTGTAGTTGCAGGACAGGACGGGGGGGCCGCGCCGGCTTCTCCAATTTGTGAAGTGAGCCTGAATCAGGTTCAATCTTCCGGGAATCAAGGCCAGAGATTCTAGGGCTCCTCCTCCTATTTCCACCAGCCAAGGTCAACCTTCCGTGTTTAACCCTCCGGCTGCACAAACATTATATCTCCAACAATTAGTTCAATGCGAAGAAATTGATGAATACCTCAACTGATCGTTTTTTAGTGGGGAAAAGGAATTATGAAATAATGGCGATATGCCGGAGGAGTAGCATTGCTCTGCTTCTCCCTATATACATACATTATAGAAGAGAGAGAGGAACAAAGGCACATCATACATGGTGTATAAAATATAATAGCAGTAGTCTGAACTCTGAATTTCTCAGTGTGGATAAATTGAAATCCACACATTTTAACGAACTCTCCTTATAAGTAGTAATATATATAGATTCTCAAAAAGAAAAAATACTAATATATATACTAAATGTAGTAAATGTAGTTCTAGATGAATATAAAAAACACCAACCAAATATAAAAGCAGCTATTCAACTTTTTATAACCTTAAAGGGAATAAACCTTCTTTACATTGACAAGGTACTCAATGGAAAAAAATAAAATAAATAACAACAATATTCCTCGAATGATATGCTTCGTTTTTACATTTGCCAGGCTTCTATTGCCTCCATGATTTTGTAACTTAAAAAAAAATGTTTCGGCCCGGTCAATCATCTGTAGAACAGAGTCACATTCATTGGTTCATCAGAGTACCATAACTCAGTGTTTCTATGTTCAATCAAGATGATCTGATTGTTGATGCCGTGAATTTCATCTGTCATTGATGTTGTAGACATTGTTGATCATTTCCTTCAATGTCGCATATTCAGCCATTAGACACGAGCAAATAGCTTGAGACTCTTTTGAAGAGACTACAACACTTCCCTTTTTCTTGGATGCACAATTTGGTGGGGTTATAGGATATTTATAGTGGTGATGAATCAATGTGGACCACACATTTTTTCTCACCTCTAGAATATTCTAAAAATATTTAGATATTTTACACATTTCTATAATTTATTATGAAGTATCTCTAATTTCAATTTGTGTACCATCAGAGGTTTTGTTTTGCTCAGACTATCCTTCATTACTTACTTACCAGAGATTAAAAAAATGGTTGTGAAAGGTTTCTTCTGAATTCCACCATTTCTTTCTCTTCCAAGCTTAAGCTTCAATTCCAACTCCATCTTTGGCATCCATCAAACAAATTCCTTCATATTTTCTTGTTGCATGACTTACCCAATGAGCCTTTCCCCAACCAAAATCAGCTCCATACATGGGAAACCTACACCAACTACTGACTATGTGAATATCCACATCATCCCTTCTTTCCTTCCCACATTTTTCAGCTTCCTCTCTGTAATAGTTCAGTAGATATGGTATTTCATCAGTTCTTGCTGATATGAACTTTTTCCTTGCATTTTCTATGGCATTTTCTATCAAACTCACTAACTCATGGTGCAAATCCTCCATCTTCTTGTTTTTTGCCTCAAATGTGACTGATAATGGTGTCCAGAAGTTCCCAAAGCTAAAGGACTCAGCCATGGGTGGTGAAACACCAGCTTTGCCCCTCAAGCTCATTATCAGGTGCAAAACTGAGTCCCTCATATGGCCATGTTTTGATAGGGACACAGACATGAGAGCCTTCCATATCAGTGCAATGACAGCGACGAGTCTGCTGGGATTCCAATTCAAGAACAAGGAACCGCCATTGGCTCTGATTTCTTCTTTTACCTTAGTGATTCTTGATCCCTCGAACAGAAAATTTTCAAGAACAATCCTTGTAGCAGAAGCAGCCGCACAGCGTCCAAGCTTCAGATGATGATAATCATGTGTTCTTGCTGGGAACAGTGAAGAAAAGTTATGATACATAATTGGAGAAAGAATTTCAGCACCACCATTACCATTTTCAGCTTCTCTGCAAATACTTGCCCATTCATTTACAAATGTCAGCAATGAAAAGGCATCTGCAACAGTGTGTGAGATTTGCATACCCAAGGTCATACCTCCACATTCAAAGATATTGATCTGGACTGCTAGCAATGGACTTGTCACCAAATCTGCTGCAGGTGGGAAACCCTCCCATGGTAAAAGATCTTTGGATATCTCCATCTGAAACCCTTGTTGCAGAAACTCCAAAAGATTACTATTATTACCATTCCCATTCACTTGGGCTACAAAAAATTCAACTCCTTGATCACTACAATCAATCAAGAACTCATCTTTCACAAATCTTCCTGCTAGTGGATAGAATTTGTTCAGTACCTTGGATAAGGATTTCTCCAGTTGTTGATCACATCTTTCTGCAGGTTTTCTTCTATCTCCTCCTTCAGCTGTGTAATAAAAAACTACATGAACATATACTGGGAATGGTAACTGATCGAACAGTGATAATTTGAGGCGCCGGAGATGTGGTGGAGTTGGATTTGATGGCTTTATCAGCTTTCTTGTGAGAATTTGAACTCTGGATTTGGAACTTGCCATTGTTGAGGAAAACAGCTGAAATTAATGCAGTAAAACAATGACAGAGGAAAACCCACAATAAGTCATGATCATATCCACTACCCAACCACCGACAATCCCCTGTTGTAAAATGAAGACAAATATTTTTTTTTGAAGACAAATAGACTTTTATTTTTTTATTATTGTTATTATTTATTGAAGAGGCGTATAAAATGCTGATATTAGTTTATGTAGAAAAAATAAAATAAGATAAGGTACTACGAATAAAAAATTAAAGAAAAAAAAATCCATAAATACTCAAGAAATACTTTAGAAGTATTTGACTGATCTTCTATTCTTCTCTACGTTCACCATATATATATATAAGATTTCTATACATTGTCATATACATATTGCCTCTGTCAAGAAAAGCATTTGTATAACCCCCACGTGGACAAAAGGAGAGAGAAGGGGGGGTGAAGGACTGAATTTCTGTATACCTGCTTCAAAACTCCTAAAATAAAAAACTATACAGCTTCTAGAACATATCCAAATCAGAGTTTTAAGGTTGTAAACTATTCACAGAAACCTAGTAATGTTTCTTTTCAGTAGTTACCAGTTAAAAGGATCAATATTATCTTGCCTTTGTGAAAACCATGTCAATCGATGCAGATTATCCTGTTCTTTTTTTGGTTGCGGTAATGGATGCAGCTTATCCTGGCTTTGTATTATCCATGTCAACGGGTGCAGATTACGCCCTTTGACATCAGTCATACAAGGAGAGTCAACCACTTGATCAGACATGGAATAACCTTTGGCTTCATGGGTAGGGTGATTTCCATGGTTATTGACATCAGACTTTCCACTGTCATAAGAATCTTCAACAAAATGGACTTCCCCACTTGACACTGAAAAAGGTTCATTCTCTCCTGTCCTTTCTTCAGGAGTAGAAGCCAATAGCTCTTCAGGTTCCAAATTTTCATCATCATGAATCTCTATTGGATTAGGAAACTTGGGAGCAACAGTTTCAGATGTGATCTCCACGTTCTCATCCTCACATTGCATAGAAGGTGCAACAAGAGTCCGATCTGAGGACCTGCTACTTGCTTTCTCCAATAGAAATGCTGTTTGGTTTCCCTTGGGTCTTTTTTCCTGATAAAGAAAAGAACCAATAAGAATTCTTGAAAGTGTCTTCCTATCACAAAGTAATGCTGGTATACAAATAAATTTTGCTTTCCAGAATAGTAATTAGTATTGAAGATATAAATATTTAGTTACAGATGTTTTTACATTGAAATGAATGTTGTCCAACTCTTTCACAGTACAGGAAACATGTCAGTCTCAACAAAATTTCGAAATATCGAATTGAGAGTTGCTTCTCAATGAAGACTTTTTACCAGAATTTTCGCAAAGCATTGTTTTATTTGAAACACACAGGCATTTGGGAAGGATAGTCAAGTGGTGCATAAATGAATTTTTTAAAGGTAAATTGATATTTAGTTAAAGAGAGCGCTCAATTTTTAAGCAATTAAGCCTTAACAGTAGTGTAAACCTATGTTAGAATCAGAAGAAGATGCACGGGAAAATAAAGATGAAATGAAACCATAAATTGATCTGAAAAAATGTATATATCCTCTAGAAAGTTAAACAAAGGATCTATCAAAAGCAAACAATCCCCAGGATTCGAAATACTGTGCTGCATGAACTTATCCAACTGAAAGTAGAAGACATACCCTGAAGCAGTACAAAAAGGTAAATTACCTCAACTAGTGGCAAGATACTACAGAACCTCTCAAGTGATTTCAGTTGCCGACAATGTTCATAAGCTCCTTCCATAACAGACCATCCAGTGTCTCCTTGACCTAAAGAGTCCCCATGAACCAAATTGTATCCTCTGGAATGTTGCAAACGTCTAAACTTTGTTGCTTCTTGTAATTTTATTGGAACATTTTTCTCAGAATGTGGAGTAGAGTAACTTCCCAGGTCTCTTATATTACAAGTTTGCTGACGTTCTTTATCAGTACCCCCTTCCATTTCATTCTGTGGAGAAGCATAATAATTAGTAGTTGGCGGATCCTTCTGAACACTATCGTTAATAATTCTATAAAGTATATTCTTGATGTAACCACGTCTGCCTGAAGCCTCAGCAGGTGGGAACCATTTCTTGCTGAGCTGCAAAGATGGAATATGGGAAAACTCAGAGGGGATCAGAGAACCAACTTTCTAGTATCAAGATCCTTTTAAACATAAGTTACCATTGCAACAGGGAAAATATTAATAAGAAGACAAAATAAATTAGAAACCAAGGAGAGGACAATTGGATGAAATTGTCACAAGCTTAACCAAAGAACTCTATAAATGGCACAGTTTAAAAACCCAATGCCAAAAACTGGAAATCCTTCAGATTCAAAAACCCTCATAAACTATAGAAGATTTAAACATCAACATGTCACACCCATATATTCCCACATTCATTGTGTTAGTTCAATGAAGAAAAACAGAGAATTTATCAGAGCTTTAGTCACCAATCAAGTCAACTCTTCACATGTTTTATGTAACCATTAGCTCACTAGATGCTTAGAAAGGAAGAAACAACTCACAAATTCAGAAGCTGCTGCATGAGGGCTGAAGTTAACAGGAGCATCTTCCAGAAAGCGCTCAACAAAATAAAGAAGGAAAAGGCCACAATCAAAGGAATTTTCCTGCTGTGGTAACTGAATCAAAACAGAAAACATTTTTAGTAATAGAAATCTTAGTCTGATTGCAAACAATCATCCGAAAATATAGAAGATTTCTAAGGTTACAGTTACAAAGACATAGAAGACTGCATAGTGGGACTATCTAGTTCCATGGCACATGTTAACTGTGGCATAAAGCAGAAGTTAGATTCCAATTAAAAAATTCCAGCATGAAACATTTCTACTCATCAATAAGTTGATGGCCATCGAACTGCTTATCCTCAACTCCCAATCATCAGCATGTTGCTTACTTTATTACTCGGGATAAAAACGCATTTTACTTTCAGCTCAAGAAGAACCAACTTACACTCATAGAAAATTTAATTCACATGGAAGTAATCATAGACAGAGAATTAACAATACCTCCAAAGATTTAAAGGGTAAGTGCAAAAACTTGTTGGAAACATCCTCTGACAGTTCACTGTGTTGCTCTTTCCACTCTTCGAGTAGGTAACTGTAATTCATCCACAAAAGGATACTCTTTTGTTCTCAGTAAGCACAAAATTTTTGAAACCACAACCATCCACTCAACACCCCACCACACAAACAACCACACACAGAGAGAAGGAGAAAGAATATAAAATAAGGTAATAATATAAAAATACTGTTTGCAGCAAAGATACTAGTGGATTACCTTCGGAAAACATTCTTCAAACCTCTGTGGCTTCCTTTAATGGAGTCCATGTGTATAATGCAGGGATACTTCAATGGTTTCTCCATTTCCTTATCTGCAGCATAGGTTATAGCATTGAACCCCATAGTTAAATTTAAAACAAGATATATTTAATCCATTAAATTTGAAGATTTGCATTTCTATTTTGCATAAACATCTTATTTCATAAGAAAATGGTATTTTCTATCCGCAAGTAACCTCTCTAATTTAGGACATGAATTCCACTAACACATGGGTCACAATAGTAGCCACTCTAATTAATAAGAGCAATATTGGCAAATATTTGTATCAAGTCAAAATAGGAATCCAATTTTGGATCCAAGAAGTGACAATTAAGATGGTCATGTAGCTAACCTTCATAATAAGCCACTTCCCCAGGGTGACAAACTACAATCAAACTCCAATGTAAACTGTAGCAAGAGAAAGAATCCTTAATAGACATGAAGGGTGAATGCTATTCAAACAGTTTGGTTCCTGTTCTCTGACCTGAAGTTCACAGGAATAAACAAGTAATCCTTTTCAAAAAGATTTACTTTCCTTGTCCATTTACAGACACGTTGAAAAGCTGCTCTTCCATCAAAAGTTCTAGATGGATATTTCTCATCAGCCAGCTTCCTGAAGAAGAAACTGTTGAAAAAATGGAATCTCTGCTTTTTCTCTGGTTCTATTTTCTGCTCGAGATATCTGCCAATTACCAAATCCATAAATTTTTCTTTGCTCGAATTCCTAAATAGAAGTTAAAGACTGGAAAAGCATATTTCATACTCTAATAAGTATACATTTAAATAAATCAAATTAATGAACATAATCAGCCAATCAGATAAGCTACCAGGAAACTTAATAAAAGATCCAGATATTCTTTCCAAGATCACAAAAGTGCTGGTTTACAATGCTCAGCAATCGTAAGGTAGATTGTGCAGTAATAATGTTCAAGCAAACAAGAACTGTACCAAATGTTAAAAAGGGGGAAAAATATATATTATTATAATATTCATCTCTACTTACTTGATGTAGACGTCAATTATGGTGTCATTTATGAATGTAGCAGGCTGCAATAGCTTAATGTCTTTCATGCTGATTGAGACAGCATCCGGATCCCCTTGAGGATAGGTAACACCTTCGAAGGCCAAGTTGAAGCTGTATTATTTGCGATAGGAACAAAAGAACAAAGTGAAATATTGTAATGCAAAAAATAGGTCATAATAACTGGCGAGTGTAGGGGTTTCGTGTCATGTTATTTTATTTTCATAAGGGACCATGCTGTTCTAGAACTCGGAAAAAAAATAAGAATAATAAAATAATTTAAAAGATCACAAACCATACAAAATTCTGAAGTTAGCAAGCCCAAGTAAGAAAAACATAACTGATTACTTATCAAACATATAATCATGGTAATAATTAAGAAAAATCACGGCATGCAGTTCCAAGAAAACAGTTGATGACAGTAGTATCTTAGTCACGAACACCATTTATTATCAGTAAGCCAATGAGGGCTCTATGAACTTGGAACCACGATAACCAAAACTTCAAATTGCTTTAAGAAAAGCCAAAAGGAGTGCAACCTAATTTCTCAGCATAGCATTACAAAATTGGTATAGCTATTGTTTTCTCATGTTCAACAGTACTACGATACAACATTTTCAACAACTACCCAAGGAAGGCTACCAACAGTCATTCCAATATTAAGGTATAGGAAACTGTTTGAAGTGTTAATAGACCAAGATTTTCTCAGCAAATGAAACCTTGAAGCACAAGGATCCAAACAATTAAAAACTTACTCTGTAACTGTATTCCAAGTAGCTTTGTATATTGTATCCAGAGATTTAATGGCTTCTTGTCTTTCACACCAATAAGGGTCACAAATGGCAAAATTTAACTTTATACCCTCTGCATTCAGCTCAGAGAACAGTTTCAGAATTAAAAATGAACACTAGCACAAAATATAAGAAGTTCTAAAATTCTCAGTGGCATATTTCAAGGACTGAAAGAAGTGAATATAAACAGCTACAAGAATGTGAAGAAAAGATATCTCTAAATTTTTTGGATACAAAACCAAGCACCATTTGCACAAGATTGCAGGTATCATCCTACAATTCTCTCAGTTACTGGATCATATAGAGATAACTAATACAAATTACACAATCAAATCATTGACTAATTTCTTTAATAAATAAAATGGACTTCATATCCACATTTTACATATCTTCATCCTTGGGTGCTGTATTTAACCAATTAATAACACTCAATCCTCATTATTTCACTTTCTAAAGGTGTTTAAAATGTGTATCAAAGTTCCATCCTTTTGAAGAGCAACTTAGTTCACTCTCAAGAAAAGCAGTCATTAGAAATACAGAATGAGAGGGACAAAGACTAAACCTGAAACGTTGGCTAATTTTTCAATCCTAGATTGCAGATAGAGCTCCACTCTAGCAGTTTCAACCTGGAAATAACCAAGCAACAACTCTCACTGATAATCATGCAAACCAATTCTTAACAAATATGGTAATAAGAAGATACCTACTACAACTCACCTCTTTGTACCAAGATGACTCAGTCTTTACAATATCAGAAACTGGAAAACTAGAGATAAAATAATTCCCTGTCCCAATAACAGTTGTTCCTTCTACCTTGATGTATCTACGAGAAAATGTCAAGGTAGCATCTGTCGAGTACATTTCCCCAAAAATAATGATATCAGGTTTAATAGTAACTACCATTTCCTGCAAATCAAACAGAAAATTGAAAAAGGAAAAAGAAAATTATAAGTAGAAATAGGTCCTTTCCGAAATATAAGGCCCAAAGGAAGCATATAAACCAAAATATGATAAACCGAGAACATCGCCAGATATAGCAATAGTCCTACCTATGGTGCAATCCTAAGTTGGACCAACACCACAGATATAGATGATTGCAGTCAAAAAGGAAAAAAAAAATTATTGACTAGAGATCTGTGTGGAAATGGGGTAATTAAGCATTATTGCTCACCACATCAAGCATTCTGGAATCATAATCCGATGGATGTTCTTCTATAGGAGCTGAAAGAGGATATATGGTAACGTTAATTTTCCACAAAAGAAAGTAAGTGAGAGTATACAACACAAATGAAAATGGCAAAAAAAGACCTTCGCTTCTCCCAAGATAAGGGGCAGAAATGGATGGTCTTGATTTCATCATGTAATCATCATCTGAATCTACACTAACAGGCAAGAGATTTCCATTTCCTTGATCATCATCAGAATCTACAGAAAGCGGTTGATTCTGCAAAAGTTAGATAACAATTAATAAACAACTCAATCAGCACAATTCTCATCTATACACATAAGAAAGGGGGTAGTTAGATACAATAACAAGTGTATCAGAAATATTTAAGCGTGCATCACAAGAAGTCCCTCGTCCAGATTTTTTTCCTCTATAAAAGTAGGAACTTGCTCTAGGAGAACAATATTCAGCAGATGAATAAGATGATGCTTTAGAATTTGCTAAAAATGATGTCGCAGCAGCATCTGATGTGCATGTCATATGTTCCACATCATCATTGTTGTCTTCAATATCTACCAGTTCATTTCTTGAGCAAGTTTCAAAACTCTTGGTTCCCTGAGAAACTACAGAGAACATGCAAAGGAAAGTTCAGAATACATTACTCGCATTGGTCCAAATTGAATATCTACATTACTGTCTTTGATTTTGGCATACTATGAAGCTAAATCTTACCACTGGCCTCGTTTCAAAAGGAACAAAAGTAAAAACACTACTTCATGAGGACCCTATAATAATAAAAGTAATTTGGTAAAAAGTATCCAAATGATAAAAAAATAATAAATAAATAAATAATAATAAAAAAAAAAAAAACCCTGGTAGTTTTGCATGCAAATTACGGAGGTGATAAAAAAACCAAAGGAAAAGGAATAAAAATTTATATCAGGAGGTTGAAACAAGAACTTTGAGAAAACTCAATTCACTAATTAGGGAAGATAAGGTAAAATACAATATCATTTTATTCTAACTCTACACGATTATTTCCAATGAAACTCCAAATTCAATATTTCATCACATTCAGAATTACAGGTCATCTGCACCTCTATGTGTTAAGAAATCCTGAGATTAACCAACTAGAACAGCCCATAAAAACTATCAATCAAATAAAGCTCAGATACATACATACATACATATATATATATATATATATATATAATATATATATGAAGAACAATTGCCACAAAATTATACTAATTGGAGATAGTTCAGTTAAAGCTTTTCAAGGAACCCTCATTTTCCCTTTTGGTGGTATTCCAAAATAAATCAGAAACACAAAATCAAACCGTATTTCAAGTAGTTAAACTTTCTGGCAGTTACCTCAATAAACGCCTGTTTTAGATCATCTGATAACTAATCAAGCAGCAAAATGAATACACGAAAACTACATGTAATTAATCATTTCCTCCCTTCCATTCCAAAATAATGATGATCATAACAAAAAAAAAAAAAAAAAAAAAATACTTCAGGAACGGAGGAAAGTGAACTTGGTTACAGGAGAACTGGAAGTTTTAGTGATTTTAGGTTTATATTTAGATATCAACTTTTCAGACTCCTTTTCGACGAGTTCATCATCAACGCCGAAAACGTAAACCGAAAACTTATCGTTCTTCTTCCTCTTCTCCTTATCCTCCTCCCGGTTTTCAATGCAACTTCTTTTCCTTGCCTTCACCATCGTCAACGACGATCGTCGGTGGAAACGAACGAGCGCCAATGCAACAAACGAAGCTTCTTAAGTACGAAATGCACAGTGAAAGGAAACTGATGAACTCACCACTTCACAATGGTCCCAAACGGTCACCAAAGTCAGACATTTTTCACCATTTTTATAATCAACCAAAAAATAATTTTTCTCCACTAATTCAAATTTTGATAATTTTGATAAATTAATTATTTTACATTCATTGATTTCTTTACTAGGACACTAAATCTCCTGAGAAATTTTAGGTAATTTTTTCATACTTATATTTGTTGTATTTTATAATTAATATTAATTAATTATTTTTATGGAAGAATTAATGGATGTAATGTAAAAAATTAGCGTCGGATAAATAAAACAATTGATAGGATATTTGTTTAGTCTAAAAAATTTTGTAAATTATTTTATTTATTTATTTTTTTTTTTGTAGTATATATTTCTACTACAACATTAAATATTTCGTAAGGATAATATTTTTATAAATTTTAACAATTCAATTAATGGTACAATTTTTGTTAATGAATAAAGAATATAAAATTTGTGTTTTACTAGAATTTTGGTAATTTTATTATTTATTGTCTTTTTTTATTATATATTATTTTTGAGTGATAGTGTTTTAGTACTTTTTAATCCTAATTTGTAAGACCTTAAAAAAATATAATAAAAAATTAAGACCTTAGTGTTTTAGAATTTTTCAAAAAAGAATAAAAATTTAGTCTATACTTGATCCAATAAATTTTTTAAAAAAAAAAAAATCTAATTGGATAAAAAAATAAAATTAATTAAAATATGATTAAAATAAGGAAAACAATGATGTAAAAAAAAAATAAACAAATGACAATTCTTGATGTATGCTTACAACAAAAAAAAAAATTAAAAAAATAAAAAGGAAAAAGGGAAATCCCAAGAAGTGGAATTTTCAAGCAAAAACCTTTTGTAGCCTAATGGAATCATTTTGGGTATAAAACAGAAAACAAAAATTCTAAATTTCTCAGGAAAACTTGAAAATAAGCTTGAAACTAGGATTCAATCATGTATGGAAGAAATGTTATGACTCTCAGTGATTCAGACAGACACCACCGCCCTTCATTCTTCAGCACTAGCACTTGCAGCACTCAGGTCCACAGACAGATCAAGAACCTATGCCAACCAACAAGAAATATTATTACATAAAAGCCTTAAAATCTAGTTCTTTGCTATATAATAATCAATCATGAGATTTCATAATCTCGGTTTTCTGTATGATTCTGAAACTTACCTTTCCGGTTATTTTGCTGTACATATCAATGACATCTGTTACTGTGGTTTCGAAGTGTGTAGTTGCATCGTAACTCTGCAGGAATTAAGGATGGATATGTGATTAGTGGTGAGTTTAATGTACACAATGTAATTGCAGCAAAAGAAAATGTCCACTTACAGCAGAGATAAAACAATTGTCTGTTTCAGAAGTGTTTTCTGGAACATATCTGTCATAAGTTTCATAGAATATCTCATCAATAGGTCCAAGCAGGTCTACCCCAGGCTTCAATTCAGTCTCCGGGCTGTCTGTCTCGGCTTCTGATGTAACAAAAGCAATATATTTTCCTTTTGGAGCTACATTGTGAGAGTATGAACAACAGAACAGATACCTGTGAAGATAAGTGGTTAGAGATATATAAGACCTGCCAAAGCAAATATAACACTTCTTCTGTCTAACTGTTTTTCTCAACAAGACTAGCAAAACAGAATAGATCAATGGTGTCTTAGGCCTCCTTTACTTGGAAACAATTTGGAGTAAAGAGTAATTAGCTTTTTAAAGAAACTTTGCTTCCTCTTTCCCCCTTCCCAAGAGCTTTTCCGCGGTATAATGAAGAGAGGTTTCTAGTGAGAAATGTAAATGGAAACGTAACATTGAGAATGTTACCTATCCTGGAACTGTTTAAATGTTATAATAAATGAAGTGGACAAACTAACTCATGCATCCACTTACATGTCTGATTTACGACCAAGTTGTTTCTGTGGCAGAATGACCTGGGCTGAGTGTGAGTCATTGGTGTCAGGAATGGGATGACTCATTATACAGATAGCACGAGCAACTTTCCCGACCTTCTTTACCTGTCAATTTCTTCATTTTCAGAAAAACTTGTGATATAAAAACAAAATGTGAACTGCGAGAACATTTGATTCCAAATTAAGAAAAATTCAACAAATTTTGAGGGTACCTTTTCGGGAAGGTATGATGGATCACAAACAACCTTCTTACACTTTGCAGTTTCTCCTTCAGAAGTAACACCAACAGCTTTTCCATCTGCATCAAATTCTACCTGCATTCCAAAAGCTATATTAAGATAAATAAGATATGAGGAAGCTATAAATGCAGCAAAGCCCTTTTCCCGAGTTTTTCCCAAATCCAGAATTAACCAGAATTCAAAAGAAGTACTAAACATGACTAGAAGATATATATATATATGCGGTTTTTTTTTTTTTTTTTGGGTGAATGTTGTAATTGTATAGATAGAGGAAGAAAAATACAATTACTGGTTCATATCCCTTTCTTCAACCCCCCAGACAGTAGGGTCAAGCAGTTGGGAGGGAATGGAACCACAAAAATCATTACAGCATGCCCAATTAGTAAACGAGTTGGCAAGTGAATTACAATATGCGGTTAACTTTCTGCATTAAAGCCTAATTCATTTATAGGAAAGAAAAGTGAAAAATTAGATCCTAAAGAACAAAAACTTTAGAGCTTCATATGAAGATCTTGGTACCAAAATGTCTTTTTAAAAATTACCTTGCACTGCGGCTTATTAAGCATGTAAGTCCCACCGTAAACTGCACTTAGACGTGCAAATGCCTGTAAAATCAATCCAGCTCCTCAATACTTCTCGTACAAACTAAAATACTTCCAAACTTAGAAAGTTAAGAAAAAAGACCTGAGGCAGTTCTCCCAGCCCATACATGGGGTAGATATAAGGAGATCCAGCTTGGAAGCGAGCTAAGGATTCTGCATATAACTTTTGGAAGAGAAAACAGAACGATTACTAAATGAATCAGACTACAAATCTAACCTTTCCCTTAAAATAATCAGACTAATTTAAAATAACATAAAACAAACGCCAACATTGACTATAACATACACCACATATGACTAAAAGCATTACTTGGGGCTTATCCTCCTTCCTCAGTTCACATACAAACTAATGCATAGATAAAATATGCCGTAAATCCAATCTCATTTATTCAGTAATATCTCTGGCCCAAGATGATTGCAGTCTAATCTATCACATATTCAAACATGGAAAACCTTAAGGGTATGAACATGCATGTAAATTAGAGATAGAGCAATGCACACCTTCACTCTCTTGACAAAATTCATGGCAGGCTGATCCAAATAACTATCTCTAGTTTGTAGTGCCAAAGCATGACCAATAAAATCAATTGTATCATCTTCAAGTTCATATTTTCTGCATAGAGCACAAAAAGGAAAAATGATCAATTTACTATGATTGGCCTAAAAGTTTTTCAAAAGCTGATAGCAGAAGAAAGTGCTAGTGGAATGAAATGCAAATGTTTATGCTTGAAGGAATCTGTAGATGTTGCATATCTTGCTACCTAGCTCAAGTAACTCTAGAGAAAAAAGAAAATTTTAAGAGACCGAACAATTACGAGATTAGTTCTTTTGCAGTTACTGTGTTCAAATCCATCCCTTCGTGGGTTTTGGGATCATTCTCCACAAAGTCTTGAACAAAAATAAAGAACTTCCTGACACGACGCTTTTCAAATAATCCCATGAGTGAAGACTTCAATGCTTCCACATCAGTTGCTGGAACTTTATAAATCTGAACATAACCATATATATATGAATGAAGTATAAGAAATTTTTAGTTAAGCATGACACAGTTTTCATAAAATATTAACCTATTATAAATGTACCTTTCCTTTGTTGTACACAAAACTACCATCTACAGCCTTAAAATTTAGATACTTGGTAACACTTGTATGGATGAGCACACGAACCAGAGCACCATTGGCCATCATGAACTACGAAAAGACAAGAGGAAAACTTCACTTGTTATCTCAATCTCAAACACATCAATTAGATAGAAATAATAACAAGATCGATTGAAGAAATAATGCCAAATTTTCAGCAAAATAATTGGTAAAAATGACAATGATTTACAAGAAATTCTATTCCTTAGGAAAAAGATGAATTACATGTCAATGCTTCTTTCTAGGACCAAAATAATCACATGGCAAAATTATAGACAACAACAAAACAAGACATGAAATACCGTTACATACCTTAGGAATCATATCAACATTGTACTCCCGGCTAGAACCCAAACTTTCAGAAGGCTGGTCATCCCCTCTAAAGCGTTTCCAAATCTATACACCAAAAAAAAAAAAACAAAATTATATATCATAAAGCAATCAAAGATCTGCACTGCACTGATCGCAAATGATAGGCTCGACATATCCAAGATAGAACTACTTGAATGTAAATAACATTACCTGAGCTAAATTCAATGAACTAGACTCTCCTCCATAATGGTCATTTTGATCCATGTGCAACACCTATTTTTAACAAAGACAACACCAAATAAATCTGCTTATTATATTTTAAAAAATAAATCATCATAATTTCTCAATTTCTTAACCTAGTGGGATGTAAAAAATATGTACCTTCATTCCATCTACAGAAAGAAGGCCGCTGAGAATGCATTCCTTAAGACCAGTACCAAGAACAATGACATCGTATTCTTCATCCATGGCGAAATTCCGATTGCTTGATGATGATGATCAGAGAAATCTGAAATTCCGAAAATGCGAAAAAAAGGAAAAAGTGAAAGGGAAACAAACAGGGGACGGTGGAGTGATCAAAAGATGGGGGGAAAAATGGAGGAGTGGAGTGATCGTATAGCTCGCGGCGGGAGTGTTTATGAACGAGTCTTCAGCGGGCGCCAAATCAGAATACACCAATAAATTTTCCACCCATTTTTAGTTAATCTAACGGATACCAAGGCAAATTTTTCATTTTAAAATATTAGTAATTCGTGAATTTAATTTTAAATTTTCATTAAAATTGTTTAAAATTTAATAATTTGTGTGATTTTAATTAATTAAAAATAATAATAATTAAGTCACTTTATATGAAATATCTATAAAATTATAGTAAAATTTTTACAAAATATTTTCAAAAGGGTAAAATGATATATATATAAAAATATATTTAATGTAAAATGATTTAATTATTATTTTCTTTTATTCAATAAATAAACCATAAAAACCATTAAATTTTAAAAAAAATTGACAAAATTTCAAAAAATGACTTTAGTTTTCTTTGGTAAAAAATTTTGAAACTTTAAAAGTAAAAAAAAAAATATATATTATAGGACTAAACTTGTCAAACATAAATTTGTTTATGACCAAATTCATGAATTACTCGTTAGAAATATTATATATATATATATATATATATATATATATATATTTTGATAAAGCATTTATCAAAATATATAGGTAAGAACCAAAGTCATATTTTCCCTAAATAAAAGTTGATTACATAGTAAGTATTTAATAAAAATGGACTAATAATTTTTAAAATTTTGGTTAGAATAATAGATTAAATATTCTTAAATAGTTATAACATTATTTTTTAAAAAATAATAATAAAAAAAAACTTATAAAATAGTTTTGATTATAAAGTGATAAATTATTATTATTATTATTTATGCAAAGTTGACTTTTCGTCCATATATATATATATATATATTTTTTTTTTTTATTTATATAAACGATTTTTTTTTATGGAGGATCAGATTTTATTTTATTTTAAAAATAATTAGAGAAGGAGAAATTTTCTCCTCTAATTTTATTTCTTGCTATTAAAATTAAAGTTTCAAGTACGTGTGTAAGTGAAGTTCCTCTCCCGAATTAATGGTCCATGAGTCTCTCTCAACTAAAAAGTTGAGGGTTCAAATCTCTCCTAGCTATTGGTCTATGAGTTTTTCTCTTACATTCCGGCTTTGTCAAGAAGTTAAGGGTTTAAACCTCATCGGGGTTCCACAGTTCGAGATATATTCGCAAATACGGATATACCCGCCCAACAAGTGTGTAAATGTTTTTGTTATTTATAATTTATTGATTATTTCATATTTTATGAAACTCTTGTTTAACTAACTAAGAGGAAAAATATCCAAATTATTTTTTTAAAAATAAAAATAATAATAAAATTAAAAGAAATGAGAATTTTATTGAAATATAAATTAGTTAGTCAAATTAAAAAAAGATAGAAATATTTTTCAATAAATTTACACATGTTGGAATATAAATTATAATTATTAAAAATAAAAATTCCCTAAACTAAAATAAAATGAAAATTTTAATTGTTGTGCCTTGGACTCTCACATTATTCCTCTTGGAGATTCACCGAGCAATTATTAAGTAATAAATCTCAGTCTTTTATTCAATAAACGCATTTTAAAACTCGTGAAATCCGACCAAAACATATAATATTATTTGATTGTTTATAACAATAATCTAATAATGAATAAATAAACTAAAGACTCACATATAGGTCCGCAAGGTCTTAAATTTGAACATTGTATATGAAGATACGGGTGTAGGAAGAGCTTTCCCTCAATAGGGATCCGACACGATTCGAATTTGATTTAGTCGGGTCTAAATGACCTTAAGTTTGAACTTTGTCTATGGAGAGGCGGGTATAGAGAGAGTTTCCCCTCAATAAGGATCCGACACGATTCAAATCCGGTTTAGTTAGGGTTCAAAGTAACTATTGGACACAGACAAGTTAAAAAAAAAATTTAAAAAGAAGAATAATTAGTGAGTTTGGTCCCCAAACAAATTTACTTTTGACAAGTTTATCCCAAAATATTTTTTTTAACTTTTAAAGTCCAAAACTTTTTTATTAGAGAAAAGTAAGGTCATTGTTAATTAAAAAAAGGAAAAAACGCCAATACAAGTGAGAAGAATGAAAAAAATGTTATTAACTAAAAAATAAAAAAAAAAATACTTTGATGTTTTTACCATTTTCTTTAATTAACTAAAAAATGTAAACTGTTAAATTTTAAAGTTTTTTTACAGAATCTGTTAGTAAGGATATTATTTAAAAGTATTTTAGGACTATACTTGCCAAAAGTAAATTTGTTTCAGACCAAATTTATCAATTATTATAAAAATAATCAATATTTATAATATTATTTATTTTGGGTAATTTAAGGTTGGGGAAAGGACTACTCCTGACTTACCGCCTGCAAGATAAGGTCATTATGGTCACTACAGATTTTCCGACTGTCCTAACATACTAGTACCAGTACGCGTGGTTATAATAATGGACGAGTGGGGCCCACGGGGTACCATCACCGAACATTGGATGGGGGAATCGAAACGACGTCGCCTCATCACTCAATCACACTGTCCTTTCGCTATCGCCATCGCATCACATTCTAAGAAAAATACTATTCTCCCTTCCAACTTCTAACTGAATTCTTCTAAGAACTTTCCTTCAGTTCCGCCCCCCAGCCAACCTACAATAAATTCTCATCCCCACCAATTATTATTATTTTTTAAAAAATAATTCTCTAATTAATATATATATATATATATATATATATAATACATTTTAGACTCGTGAAGTTTTTTTAAAATAGGTTAAAGTTGACAATATAATTGGTTGTTTATGAAAACCTTAATTTTTTCACTATCTACATGTTTCTCTCCACCGCACTGCAAGCCCTCTCTTCTTCTCTTTCGTTTCATCCGGCCAAAAAAGACGCTTAGTTCTAGCTAAGTTTCTCTATCAGCTAGAAACTTCCATTCTTTTTTTATGCATTTGTCTTTGTATTTGGTTATTATTATTATTATTATTCTGTTTATTTCTTAGTTTTGTTATCACTTTTTACTCTCAAAATACAAGATTTTTCTTTTATCTCTAAATATCAAGTTTTGTTTATTCTTTTAGAAGAATTAACATTTATATCTAGTTTCAATCTAGTACTTTTCTCGATTTTTAAATTTTTTGTAGCTTGCAATAAAAAAGTATGATATAACCTAAAGTCTCACATCGCGAGTTTGAAGCCTTTTACTTAATCAGACATTTTAAACCGGTGAAACTTGAAGTAGCCCAAACAGACAATATCATTGACTATACCAAATAATTACAATTTGTTGTGACTTGGAGTTCCATTGAGTGATTATTAAGTAGGGGCTGAAACCCTTTATTCAATTACGCATTTTAAACCCGTGAAGCCACTTCAAATAATTCAAAGCGGACAATATTATTGGTGTGTTTATAACACAATTAACTTTCTTAGTCTACTTTTCTCATAATAAAAGTGTTTATATCATTGGTTAAACTTTTAAATCCTTAAAGAATATATTAAAATTAACCTATTTATATTATCAAACAATCAATAAATACAATATATATATATATATATAT